>JAAKBH010000378.1:0-466819 GCA_019776075.1 Amaranthus palmeri
CACACTGTCTTAAGTGCCATCTTTTACTCGCTCTCTTTTGTATAAGTAATACTTATCGATTTCTTGTTTTCATAGATCTCATCATTAAGTACCGAGAAAACTACTTTGTCGGGTGATTGGTGACGATCGATGAGCATTGTTGGTCGGGTAGGATAAAATTTATTTGTGCTAATGTTTTTTGTTCTGCTATTATTGATAGTTGATCCTGTTTCAGCTGTTTATCAAGGTGATGCTTCCTATTGCCGCTTGTTGGGTTGTTGTTGTCCATGTGTGGCCTACCAGGTGCACCCAAATGTTGTGCTATGATATTATATGTGCTCAACAACTTTGTTTTACTTAGGGAATTGTTTACTTTCTTGGCTAAGTACATTGTATAGGTTACTAACTTTTACATTATGGTGTTTTGTTTTGTGTTTTTGTATCCTGAGCTTTGCTCGAATTTTATACTGTATATTTTCTTTCTTGCATTAATAGAATTTTATTTTCCAAAAACAACTAATAATAATAATAATAATAATAATAATAATAATAATAATAATAATAATAATAATAATAATAATAATAACAATAATAATGATAATTTAAAATAATTTACCGCTATAATTAGTTAGAATGTTACTTATGTTCATTAGCCATGCTTATGTGTGTGGAAAAACAGGAAGAAAACAATTGTCTCTAAAATAATGCAGTCACGTTTATCAAGTGAGGAATGTTTCCAACACCTATAAGTGCGTCTGAAGATACTACCAGTCATGCTTATTAGCACCTTTAGGCATGCTTATTAAGCATGTCTAAAAATTTACCAACACAAGCATAGACCACGCTTAATTAAGCGTGGCTAAATTTATTAGCCTTACATATAAGTGGGGGTGTTAAAAAAAAATCGACCTCACCCGCCAACCCATTCTGCTGACCCGCAACATAAATGGGGGGGTCAAATTTTGATAAAATTCAAAACATCCGGATCGGGTACTCGACCCGTTTTAGTCGGGTCGAGTTATGGCCGATTAGGAAATAAATGGGGTTCACGGCGAGTGACCCGTTTAATAAATTCATTTAATTTTTCTAGGGTTTTTACTCTCACATAATCACATTTGCTTTCCTTCTATTCAAACTGCTTTAATAGGGTAATTTAGGGGCGTCGTTTTAATTTCTACTCTCAAGTCTCAACTCTCAAGCTCTTCAATAAATTATAACAAACACATAATGCTGAACTTGCATAATAAAATTTATCTTGAGATACCAAACATGCAAAGAACCAAACTTTTTACATATTACCACCACTAATGTACTATTAATGTAATTATAAGAATAATTAATCTTGATAATAACACTTAATATCTTTCTATAAAATCAAATATGACACAAATCTATAACTATTACTAAAATAAAACACTACTAATGTCATTATTTTTTAAAATTGCTTAGGTGTCACTTTCCCAATAAAAATTTTCCCTCCAAAACAAAATGATGATGTCATTGTATTTATTAATAATATTTATAGCTTTGACTTTTTTATTTTCTAATTATGACTAATATTATCAATATTGATTGATTTTTTTACATTTTAGGTCATATCATTAAATATATGAGAAAATCATATGTTATATTTTATTTTCTTTCAATTATTTATATAATCTTTAAAATGTTATTTATAAAACACTAAAGCTTTGCCGAGATGGTCTTATTATGAGACGGGAGATGGGCCGGCCCAATGATAGGCGCGCGCTTTGCCCTTCAAATGTTGTTTTTTTTTTTTTTTTTGTTTTTTTCATTTTTCTGAAAAAATTTTAATTTGGACCTCCAAGGTATCAATTTTGACCTTAAAGATATCAATTTTGCTCTTGCTTTACTCAGTTTTGCTTTCAAGTTTAGAATATGTATATTGAATTACATTAATGTAGTTCATACAAAGTGTAATCGATTTTTCCATTAAATTGTTTAGTTTCATTATTAAATTGTTCAATTTTTCATTGCGCAAGATTTTTAAGCATAATTCATGTTATTCAATGTTGTTGATGCTTGTGAATTTTCTGCCCCATCTTCAATTTCATTATCCTTTTCAATTATCTATTTAACTTCATCAATTGTTGCATTGTATAATGTTTGTACTACCTTCTTTGCTTCTTCATTGCTTTGTGACTTTAAGACAAGATTAAAAAACTTACGTCCCATGTTTTGTCTCCTTGTTAGTGTGGAAATTCTGAGGGGTTCCAAGCCTGTAGGTGGGCTGTAGTTACCATAAAGCGTATCTCATATAATGTAGTTCATATAGGCATCCAGTTTTTATAGTATTCAGTTTCAATGTTAATTTATTCAATTTTCATTTTATACTATTCAGTTTTATGATTAATGTAGTTCATACAGGTATTAAGTTTTTATATTATTCAGTTTCATTGTTAATTTATTCAATTCTCATTTTATAATATTCAGTTTCATGATTAATGTAGTTCATACATGTATGATTAAATTGAAATTGATATCTTTAAGGTCAAAACTGATACATTTATGATTAGAATTGAAAAATGCCCAGAAAATGGAATCAAAGAGAGAAAGGTGGGTTGGGCCTCGTTTCAGAATGAGACGGTCTCGGCCAAGACCAGCTGTTTATAAAATGAGTACAGGATATTTTGAGATGGTTAAAACAAAAAGCCCTTAATTTTTAATTTTTTAATTTAAATAAATATATCAAAAAATTTAATATATCGTGCATCATACAGGCATTATATATCTAGTTAATGCTTTAAGATAAACATGTTAAAAATAAAAATGAACTTTTATCATCATATCATGCATCAAAGACTCATATACATATTATAATGTAGGAACTTCTATGCCACGTGTCATCCTATATGAAAGTCATTCTTAAAGTATAGCAATTATTTTTCTACTTTATTATTACAATACTACATTTTTACTTCATATTCCAACTCCCTACATCTTCCCCTTTATAATAATCATAATCATAATAGTAATTATAATTATTACAACTCCCTCCATCCCCACCCTTTATATACATATTATAATGTAGGAACTTCTATGCCATGTGTCATCCTATATGAAAGTCATTCTTAAAGTATAGTAATTATTTTTCTACTTTATTACTACAATACTACATTTTTTACTTCATATTCCAACTCCCTACATCTCCCCCTTTATAATAATCATAATCATAATAGTAATTATAATTATTCCAACTCCCTCCATCCCCACCCTTTATATAATAATAATAATAATAATAATAATAATAATAATAATAATAATAATAATAATAAATATATAAATAAAAAAATAAATAAATAAATAATTTGAACATCATAATAGAAGTACTATCAAAGCTTCTATAATTATTACAATACTACATTTTTACTTCATATTCCAACTCTCTACATCCCAGCCCTTTATAATAATAATAATAATAATAATAATAATAATAATAATAATAATAATAATAATAATAATAATAATAATAATAATAATAATAATAATAATAATAATAATAATAATAATAATGATAATGATAATAATAATAATAATAATAATAATAAAAATAATAATAATAATAGTAATAATAATAATAATAATAATAATAATAATAATAATAATAATAATAATAATAATAATAATAATAATAATAATAAAATTTATAGTAAAAAAATAATTTTAAAGGACACACAAATTAAAGATAACAATAATAATAATAGTTTTTATTTTTTTGGAAATTGTTTTGGTGATGCATAGTCCACTCCTATGCTGTTTCTGAGTGGCCTGATTCTTAGCCCCCTTCTCCGATGGCTTTTTCCTCGTGAGGTTGTTTTTATGCCGGAAGTGTTGGGTCCCTAAGTCTCAGTGTTGGTGTTGTTTCCGTACTTATTAATAATATCTTCCAAATTTTCAAAAAAAATTAAATAAATAATAATAATAGTTTTTTTTTTGAAGTAATGAAAGTCATTCTTAAAGTATATAAATTAACTTTTCTACTTTATTACTACAATACTACATTTTACTTCATATTCCAACTCCCTACATCACCGTTTATAATAATAATAATAATAATAATAATAATAAAATAATAATAATAATAATTATAATAATAATAATAATAATAATAATAATAAAATAATAATAATAATAATAATAATAGTAATAGTAATAATAATAATAATAATAATAATAATAATATAATAATAATAATAATAATAATAATAATAATAATAATAATAATAATAATGATAACAATAATAATAATAATAATAATAATAATAATAATAATAATAATAATAATAATAATAAAAATAATAATAATAACAATAATAATAATAATAACGAAACTGAACCACTCTTTTCTCTCTCCTTTCTCTCTCTAGAACTCTTTTCTCTACCAGCCATTCACCTTGTGAATTGCTCAGCCATGGCAGGTAGAAGAAGAGGTCGCCCCCCGAGAAAAAGGTTTGCAGATTGTGCTTTTGTTTACCTTATTTGATAACCCTTTGTTTAACCGAGAAACAGAGTTTGCATCTGCTACGAATCGAAACCCTATTCTTCGTCTCTCTGGGTTATTGAGTCCATTCTCTGTTTTGAGCACGGGATTTCTTGAACTCAGATTTCAATACTCAAACCCTAAGCCTAGTTAAAGGTTATTACTTGAAAGTCCTCGTTCAAACCCCTCCGTTGCTAACACCCTCTACTGGGCTCCCATATCTTCTAGTGTTTTGTCGATTAACCTAAATCTAAAAATCCCTAAAATCCAAGTCTCTGGCCTGTTTGAGATCCTTGTGCTCCCTTTTAATGGAGGCATTAACATCCCCAGGCGAGTTCATGATGCTTCAGAACCCCATCTTCTACCGGTTGTCCGATGTAATCGAAGATTGGTCTTCAAGGCATGTTTGAGATCCTCATGAAACCAGTACTCCCAGGTTTGGTCTGTTTCAATAATCGAATGTGAGTAATCCCAATTGGAGATTTCGATTTCTCAAACCCTAATTGACGATTTCGAAAATCTCATGTCTTGACCCTAATTTGAATTAGGGATTATAATTTGATATGTAAAGAATTGGCTGACTGCATTTTCGAACTCCCTAGTGCCTCGAATTAGCCAAGGTGGAGTTTGATGGCGATGTTTGACGCTAGCTTCCCTAATTGGGCTTGTCTTGGCTTCCGTATGAACTGCCCTTGCAGTTTTGTATCTTGAGGGTAACAACTTTGGTTGCTACTCCTTCTCCTCTTTCAAGCAAAGAGAATCATAGATTGGGTTCAACCATATGTGCTTGGGTCCATGTTGATTGGGAGTGTACTGTGAGGAAACTGTGAAATGCTGCTCATGATGTTGCACTCCTCAACAGTTGGTGCCTGCTGTCTTTTTTGGTGCTAATGCCGGATTATGCTGGACACTATGACACAAATCTGATACAAGTGGACGAGTGTTTGCTGTTTACGTTCCTTCTTTGGGTGCAGATTTGGGTGAATATTTAGTTAATTGGGCATTGACTTGCTTGAACCGCAATTTGCGGTTATGTATTTGAGGGTAACAAATTGTTTTTGTGATTCCTGTTTTTCTCAATAGATTGAGATTCAAAGCTTTGTGGTCCATCTTTGATTGGATCATTGAGATGTATTGTTATAGGTCTGGTCTTAAATTTTGGATCCATGGGTTTAATGTGGTGCTCTAATGGCTGCTTGCTTGTACCCATGAAGTTGTGGTATATATGAAGTAGTAGTTATGACAGTGTTTCAATTGAAACAATTATGCTGTGATCTCTGGGGAGTGAGCTTTAGCTCGCTCCGTTTGTGTTGGATTAATTTTTTGATGATAACGGGGTGTCCTACTTAGGCTCCTTCTATGATAAAGTCTGTAGATTCTGCTACTCATTGAAGCAACATCAAAGTCCAGCCCCAAACCACAGTGGTGCCTTTTTGCTGCTGCTGGTTGTCTTTGTGCTGCTCCTGACTCGAGATAGCTGGAGAGTTGATGAGCATGTCTCGAGCTGCTGTAGCTGCTCTTGGAGATTCATCGCCTTGAACATGAATTGTTGTATCTCTGTTTTGCACAGTCTTTAGTCTTCTTAGCATTTTTTGTAAAGGCTTAATGTGATCTAGCATCGGTTATTGTAAAGGAGATATATCTTTTGGTAGTTGGCGTGTCCTTACTAAGCGAATGACGAGGGGTCTGTCCCTTAGGAGTGTCGTTTGGGCCGTCTTCTCTGTCTTTTGGACCTTTATAATCTTTGGCTATTTTTCTCTGGCATTTTATAATACTTACTTTGCCAAAAAAAAAATGAAAATGAACCACCTCATGTTCGCAAATGACCTCATGATGTTTTGCAAGGGTGACATGCTGTCTATCATGATTCTCAAACAGGGGGTTGAAGTTTTCTCTTTGAGTTCAGGGCTATGTGCCAATTATTCCAAATCAGGAATTTACCTCGCGGGGGTGGATACCGAATTCAGACGATACGCTACTCAAATGCTTGACTTCACTTTCGAAAAGCTCCCGGTCAAGTATTTAGGTTTGCCTCTCACTTCCAAGAGATACACAGTTGCTGATTGCGAGTACTTGATAGACAAATTGACTAGCCGGATTCGGTCATGGTTTGCACGGAATCTCTCCTACACATCGTGCCTCCAGCTCGTCAACTCCACTCTAATGAGTATCTCCAACTACTGGAGTCAAACAGTCATTCTCCCAAAGAAAGTTCTAAACCAGATTAATTCAATGTGTAAAGCTTACTTGTGGCATGGGGATACTAATCGCAAAACTCCGGGGAACATTAAGTGGGAAAAAGTGTGTAGACCCAGAAAAGAAGGGGGCCTTGGGGTCCGTAATCTCCATCTCTTGAACCTAGCAGTGGTGGGCAAAATAGCTTGGCACATAAGCTATAAACAAGATTAACTTTGGGTTAAATGGGTGCATGGAGTTTATATGAAAGGAGGAAGATGGGACCTTATCAATGCTCCTCCAACAGCAAGTTGGGTGGTGAAAAAATTATGCAAGGTCAAGGAGGCCCTGTGCGAATGGATGCAATCACCAGTCCACTCCATAGCTACCGTATACAGGGATCTCATGGGTACACAGGAGAAAGTCCAATGGAGGAATGCCGTGTGGAACCGAGCCACTATCCCTAGAAGTCGATTTATCATGTGGCTAGCCTACCACGATAGGTTGAAAACTAAACAGCCTCTTTTTAACTTGGGGTAGTGGAGGATGACAAGTGTACCATATGTGGCAATGATACAGAAACTATCGCTTACCTCTTCTTCCAATGTAGGTTCAGCAAACAATGTATGGAAATGCTTAGGCATTGGCTTGGCATCTCTTGGAATATAGGCGGTTTGAACGACCTACTCCAAAAGCATCGGATACCTAAACCTAAGCTGCGAATCATTGTGGGTGTCATGGGGAATTTAATTTATGCCATTTGGAGTGTTAGAAATGATGTGGTTTGGAATCAGAAAGTACCGACAGTGCAAAGAACGTTAGAGAACATTAAAAACAGATTCCAAATTAAGAGTTGGGGGCATTCAATGGAAAAGTCCAATACTTGAGTGGCTTAGGAGTCTATAAGCAGCAGGCCGTGTCATCAGTAGAAGGCCCTGGAGCCGTGAACACAGCCTTTTCCTTAGGTAGCAATAGCCCCTCATCTTCTGTAATAGTGGGTCCTTTTTGAGGCAGTAACTGGTATCAGCAGCTCCTATGTAGTCCAGCTGTAACAGGAGCGACAACCTCAATACGTAATTAACAATAATAAAAATTTTTACAAAATAATGCGAAAGTCTGAAAATGTCGATTTGCTAAAACTTTTAAAAACTAAAATTGTTTTATGACAAATGATAAATATTACATCAGAGTTGGAAAATTAAATACATATCGTTGCTCCAAAAATACATAATAATTAAAATTAAGTACGTCAAGATCATGAAACATAAAGTGAATAACAAAATGCAGCTAAGTCCTTGATAGCATAAATAATTGGTAGCTGCGGCCTGGATCGGAACCTGAACTAATTCCTGCAAAATACTGCCATCCATAATACGGATGACAGCCGGTTGAAGCGGTCAGCGCTTAACGCCGAGCATAACTCCCTATCCCGCTCCAAATACAGAAATCGTACACTATATTTACAAAATAATATTTCAACTACGAACTTAATACCACTGTATAATTTTACTGTATTCTTTTACTGTTCCATACTTTTAAGTCATTAAAAAACAATTCTCATCCCTGGCAGAAGTACGTTACTGCCACATATACAATTCGGTAATCTTATACTTAAACAAGTTCAGTTGATTAATTCTCATAACTGCACCATGCCTCATAGCATCAATAGTAATCAAGTTTATCATTAATCAACAAGCACAAACAATATGACACCTGATATATGTAAGGGTCTGGCTAGATTAGGGCCAAAGCCCTATATCTAACTGTGGTGGTGGTCGTCACCCCGCCAATGTTTATGCTCGAGCTTCTACAGGATAGTTAGCTAACCCCGTGTCTAACACCGCATTTTACGTGCCGGCCAACACGGGCGCCGGGATTTTACATGCCGGTCCATGGTTCGACATTTCCTTACTATTAGGGTCATTCAATCAATACACAGATCATTTCATACAAGCACATCTTAGTTTTACTACTACAAGTTGACTTTGACTTTTACCAACTTAGATGTTAACTTCCTTATTTAATGATATTGTATCTATATGCCCTTCTAAGTTCACTACTAAAGTTTTACTCACTACACTTTATTTAAAATTTTTTTTATAGTTCATTTATTAAATAAATTTATTAATAACTTTATATTCTATTTATAGTCTTTAAATTAATATTTTCACAAGTAGTTACTAAATTTTATTTCTCTTGAAATAAGTTTCAATAACTAACATTTTTAACTTTAAATATTTTAATTCTTTTCACTAAAAACAAATATTCTAGTTATGAATCAAGTAAAACTATATTCAAGTGTAAATTTTCAAAATTCAATAAATTCACCAAAAACCAATATTCCAAGTTGCAAAACAAGTAAAACTTATCAAGTTCACAAAATCAATATTTTAATTATAAAAGAAATACAATTTTACAAATCAATGTTTCTAGTTATAAAACAAGTCACACTTTCTAAGCTCGCAAAAATAAATACTTCTCGTTATAAAACAAATAAAACTTATATATTCACACAAATCCATAATTCTTGATAAAAAAAACAAGTAAAAACTTTATTCTTTTAAAATTTTCATAAAGTTCAAATTTCACACATAATTTTAAAAAGACAATTTTAGTAAAAGTATTTTTACATCTTTTACATAAATTTTTATCAAATAGTCAACTAAAGAATTATTTTGTACTAACTAGCTATTTAATATCACAAAAGTTACTTTTTATTATAAAATTTCATGTATTTAAGTAAACACTTTAATATAAATAACTTACAAAAAAAAATTCCCAAATATATCTTTTTATGAACTTGTTATTTTTATTATAAAAATAGCTTGTAAAAAAAATTAAATAGAAAATAACTTTTTATTTGTAGACCAAATGGCCTATGAGGATCTATTAAGCTATTTCACTTAAAACAAAATTTAATTTAATTAATTTATCATAGTAACTTCTAATTTTATAAAAACTAAAATCTTTTACACAATAACTTAAATATTTAATATAACTTTAAGGCTAAGCTTTAATATAAAAGATAAAGTATAATGAGAACATCCTATGCATAACCATACTAAAACAATAAAATAAAATATATGATCATGAAATAACACACAACTTTATAAACTAATCTAAGGGCTTACATAAAAATATTACCCTTAATATTACCATAAACATTCTTAATGTAATAACATTCCTAAATAATTCACAAACACAGTAATACTAGTTTATAACATAGATAGTACTTAATATATGTCACTTGTATATAATAGTTCACTTGACTTTCTAAACATGTCCAAATATTAAACGTACTATAAGTATTTTAAGCATAACTACTAAATTTAATTTAATCAAAATTTTCTTAAACAATCTTTCTACTTAAACATAATACTCAATATATTTCATACTTTCCATATTATAAAGTAAATGTAATGTAAAATTTCACATAAAGAGTGTTGAACATTTAGTGTCTAATAATCCTGTTTATAATCACTAAGTACTACTAAAGTAGTGGGACAAATACGTATTAATATACTAGGTCCGTAAGGCATTGGAAGATAAGACAAAACAAAGGAAAAGGGGAACCAAGATAGGCCTGACAGCCGACTCGGCGGTCCCCCTTTTAAAGCTACAGACGAGTCGGCTTTAGCTATTGGAAATTGATGGTTTTGTCAGTAGGTATCGCCGAGTCGACGATCCTAGTGAAGAGCTCACCGCCGACTCGGCGGTAGGGGCTGGATTTTACCGTTGCTTTTCTTCCCGTTTTCTATGTGTTTAATGCCTTGAATTCTCTTCATTATACTCTTGATTTCTGAGGTTACAAGAGTATAATGGTGTTATAATGCTCATGAATGACCAAGATTAATGTCATTTAATTGCGTGATCATGAATGTGATCATTAAGGTGATTAATGTGCCAAGGCTCCTCTTCTATACTCTTTGAGTATAAATAAAGACCTTGGGTGGAAAGTTCCACACACTTTTTCTCTGAAATCTATCTTACTTTCTCTCATTTGTTCTTGCTAATCTAAGAGAGTAATTAACTCTTACTTAGCTTTCATTGCTTATAATTCCTAAACACATTGTTATTACGTTATATACCCTAAGTACTAAGGGTATATTGAAGTTGATTGTATCTCGTTGGGAATTTCCAATCTGTAACCCAAGTACCTTTGTGGGGGAAATATCACAAAAGGATAGTGAGCACACGCCTTCAACTTGTATCAAGTTTCCGGGTAATGGTTGTCGTTACAAACTAATCTTCGTTTTTCATAGCATTGTAATAGTTATTGTAATTTTCATTTTGTCATCAACAAAGGTGTTTATACAAATTCCCGTTTGTAATTTGTATTGTTATTATTTACTTCCGTAATATTCTTTTGTGATATATTCTTCATCGATAGCAACAATGAAGGATTTTACTTCTAACTTTGCTAAGTTGGAGAAGTTTGTCAGCGTCGACTTTAGACGTGGGCAAAAGAAGATGATGTTCATGCTCACTACCTTGAACGTGGCTTATGTGATTAGTTCACCGAAGCCGGATGCACCCAAGCCGGATGATCCGGAAACCGAGGTGCTTGAACAAAATAAGAAGCGGTCCAAATGGGACAATGACGACTTCATTTGCCGGGGTCACATCCTCAAGTGCATGCAAGATGCCTTGTTCGACATCTATCAATACCATGACTCCGCTAAGGAGTTGTGGGATGCTTTGGAGAATAAGTACATGGCGGAGGATGCTAGCTCCAAAAAGTTCCTAGTAAGTAACTTTAATTCTTATAAAATGGTAGAAGATCGCCCTATTATAGATCAATTTCATGAGTTACAAAGGATGCATGCTAACTTAAAATTGCATAAAATTGAAATTGATGAGTTCTTTCTTGTGTCAAGCATAAT
This sequence comes from Amaranthus palmeri, assembly GCA_019776075.1. Classification (NCBI taxonomy): domain Eukaryota; kingdom Viridiplantae; phylum Streptophyta; class Magnoliopsida; order Caryophyllales; family Amaranthaceae; genus Amaranthus; species Amaranthus palmeri. The sequence goes on from JAAKBH010000378.1 coordinate 11,539, forward strand.
AGACAAATTGCCTGCCTCTTGGAGGGATGTTAGACATGCTTTAAAGCATAAAAGAGAGGAGATTACACTCTCCGATCTTGGACAACATATAATTGTCGAGTCTAGCATACGGGTTCATGAGAATCGAAGGGATAAAAATCCTAATGTTGGTACAATCAACATGGTTGCGGAAGGGAAACCATCCCGTTCCGAAGATAAGAGGAAGAGAAATGATTCTTCCAAGGGCAAGACCACTATTTCTAATACCGAAAAGGTATGTTGGGAGTGTGGTAAACCCGGGCACCGAAGGAAAAATTGCTTTGTTCTAAAGAACAAGCAAAAGAAGGCAAAGGGGAGTGGTCAAGCTTCAACAAGCAAAGGACCATCCACTCAAGGTAATCTTGCATGTTTAAATGAAATTCAAATATAAGTTTATCATCTATGAATACTAATATTAGTGTTATGTAGGATGATACTTTGTCTTGGTGGATCGATTCGGGGGCATCGAGGCATGTTTGCAATTCTACTAAATGGTTCAAATCCTTTAACAAGGTTGTTGATGAGGAGCATCTCTACATGGGAAACAATGCACCTATCATGGTCCAAGGCAAAGGATAAGTTGAGCTATTGTTTACTTCGGGGAATCTCTTAGTTTTAAGGGATTTGTATTTTGCACCCGAAATTAGTAGAAATTTAGTCTCGGGTCCTATTTTGAATCGGTTGGGCTACAAACTAGTGTTTGAAGCCGATAGGTATATTATCTCTAAAAATAATTTGTTTATTGGTCGTGCTTATTTATGTAATAGTTTATTTAAATTGTCTTTAGATTCAAATAAAAACGTTGTTTGTAATGTTTCTAACATGAATGAAAATGATGATTTGCATTATCTATGGCATGTTAGATTAGGACATGTAAACTTTGACAAAGTTTCTTTTATGTCTAAACATGAACTCATTCCTATGTGCATTAAAATGTCTAAGAATTGCAAAACGTGCATGTTAAATAAGATCACTAGAACACCCTTTAAAAGTGTTGAAAGAAAATCTGAAATTTTGGAGTTAATCCATAGTGATCTTTGTGATTTTCATAGTACACCGTCTTTGGGAAATAAAAAGTATGTAATAACTTTTATTGATGATTTCTCAAAGTTTTGTTATGTATATCTTTTACATACAAAAGATGAGGCTCTTGAACACTTTAAGATTTACAAAAATGAAGTAGAATTACAAATGGGAAGTAAACTTAAAAGGTTAAGAACCGATAAAGGAGTTGAATATTATGATCCTAACTATTTTAACTCAATGGGTATTATACATGAAACCACCGCCGGTTATGCACCACAATCTAATGGTGTGGCGAAGAGGAAAAATCGTACTCTACAAGAGATGGTTAATTCCATGTTATCCTACTCGGGTTTGAGTGATGGATTTTGGGGTGAAGCAAATTTGACGGCTTGTCACATTCTTAACCGAGTTCCAATGAGAACGAATAAGGAAACTCCTTATGAACTTTGGTACAAAAACAAACCAAACTTAAGTTATCTTAAGGTTTGGGGTTGTAGGGCCATTGTAAGATTGCCCGGTAACAAGAGAAAGAAACTCGGTGAACGAGGTGTTGAATGCATCTTTATAGGCTATGCTATTCATAGCAAAACCTATAGGTTCTATGTTATAGAACAAAATGACTATATATCGATTCATTCGATTATAGAGTCAAGAGATGCGATTTTTGATGAAAATAGATTTTCATCATTGAGTAGACAAAGAAATCTACAAGTTTGTACCAATGACAATGTTGATGATGATCAACAAGGTTCACTTCTAGATGTTGATGAAAGTCAACAAATAGATGAACAAGAATTAGTTGATTCTATTCCTAAACGGAGTAAGAGACAACGGAAAGTTAAAAGCTTTGGACCGGATTTCCAAGTATACTTGGTTGAAGATGATAGAAGTGAAGTATCTTCTAGTATTCCATATTTATATAATGCGGAAGGTGACCTAGTGACTTATAGCGATGCTATGGCATTACATGATAGCGTTTTGTGGAAAGAGGCTATTGATGATGAGATGCAATCCATCATGGGAAATAACACTTGGGTGTTAGTGGATCTTCCTCCTACTTGTAAACCAATAGGTTGCAAGTGGATTTTTAGAAAGAAAATGAAAATCGATGGTACTATTGATAAGTTCAAAGCCCGATTAGTGGCACAAGGCTTTAGACAAAAGCACGGTATCGATCATTTCGATACATATGCACCGGTTGGAAGAATAACCATTATTCGGTTATTGGTAGCGCTAGCTACAGTTTATCATCTAGAAATACATCAAATGGATGTTAAAATCGCATTTCTATATGGGGAATTAGATGAGGAGGTTTATATGAAACAACCCGAAGGGTTTGTTTTGAAAGGGCATGAGCAAAAGGTGTGTAAATTTGTTAAATCCTTATATGGACTTAAACAAGCACCTAAGCAATGGCATCAAAAATTTGATGAAACCATATTGTCTTTTGGATTCAAGTTGAATCAAGCTGATAAGTGTGTATATAGCAAGTTTGATAGCCATGGTAATGGCGTTATCATTTGTCTATATGTTGATGACATGCTTATATTTGGCACTTGTAAAGTACAAGTTCAAGAGACAAAAGACTTTTTGTCTAGATCCTTTCAGATGAAGGATATGGGGGAGGCCGATGTGATCTTAGGCATTAAGATCATGAGGCAAGGTAACCGTATTAAGTTAAGTCAAGCTCACTATATTGAGAAGATACTTAAGCAGTTCAATATGCTTGATAAAGCGTCGGTCTCTACTCCCATGGAACCGGGTATGAAATTTGCAAAACATACCGGTCAACCAATTTCACAATTGGAGTATTCAAAGGTCATAGGATCTTTGATGTATTCTATGACAAGTACTAGGCCTGACATAGCATTTGTGGTTGGTAAACTTAGTAGATTTACTAGTAACCCGGGTCCCCATCATTGGATGGCGATAAGAAGAGTATTAAGATACGTGTTGCGTACCAAGAATTATGGTATTGCGTATAGCGGAGAACCTCCTATTCTAGAAGGTTATTCCGATGCTAGTTGGATCACTAATGAAGAGAATAACTCTTCTACTAGTGGATGAGTGTTTGTTTATGGGGGAAGTGTCATTTCTTGGTCCTCTAAAAAACAAACATGCATAGCTGATTCTACTATGTCAGTTGAGTTTATTGCTCTTGCTTCAGCAGCTAGTGAAGCAGAGTGGTTAAGGAATCTCATGTTTAAGATACCTTTGTTACCTAAACCAATTTCACCAGTGGCAATCCATGCGGATTGCATGACGGCTTTGGGTAGAGCGTATTGTCAAGTATATAATGGTAACTCTCGCCATATTGCTCTTAGGCATAGCCTAGTGCAAGGACTTATTATTAACGGGGTCATAACTTTTGATTATGTGAACACTAAGTTCAATGTGGCGGATTCGTTTACGAAGGCCATGAATAGAGATTCAATTGAGAAAGCCTCAGTTGAAATCGGTTTATGTCAATAAAATCATTTGGGAAGGCCCAATTCACGCATGAGTAACATCGTGTCTGAATTCAATGTGGTAAAGTCCTCTTGATTTTTTGTTAAAGCAACACGTTTAATGACCCATTGTTGCTTTGTACCGTGATGAAACAAGGTAGTCGTCTTGAAAGTTCTCAAAATCAAGGGTTGAAGAGCTCTTGGTGTTATATCCACGTCGTGGGCATATGTTTTTATACGTACTGAGAACCTACCTATATAAGTTTGAAGTGTGGCCGCTTCAAGTAGTCAAGATTGGCATAATGACTATGATAAACTTATGAATAAGATACGGACACGGCCTTATAATGTGTCTAGTTGATAACTTTGTGTTATTTGTTTTGTGCATACTACATCTTCAAGTGGTTGGAAGGGTCATTTGATTCAATTCCTTATGGAAATCAATTATGGCTCGATCACTTGTTAAGTGTGTTGTACTAGGTGTTAATTCAATCCGAAGGGATATTAGCGTTGATGCATGAAATGTTTTATGAGTTTTGGTAAATGAGAGGCTTATTATACCCAAAATGGGGGATGATTGTTGAACATTTAGTGTCTAATAATCCTGTTTATAATCACTAAGTACTAGTAAAGTAGTGGGACAAATACGTATTAATATACTAGGTCCGTAAGGCATTGGAAGATAAGACAAAATAAAGGAAAAAGGGGAGCCAAGACAGGCCTGACAGCCGACTCGGCGGTCCCCCTTTTAAAGCTAAAGCCTGGAAATTGATGGTTTTGTCAGTAGGTATCGCCAAGTCGGCGATCCAAGTGAAGAGCTCACCGCCGACTCGGCGGTAGGGGCTAGATTTTACCGTTGCTTTTCTTCCCGTTTTCTTTGTGTTTAATGCCTTGGATTCTCTTCATTATACTCTTGATTTCTGAGGTTACAAGAGTATAATGGTGTTATAAGCTCATGAATTACCAAGATTAATGTCATTCAATTGCATGATCATGAATGTGATCATTAAGGTGATTAATGTGCCAAAGCTCTTCTTCTATACTCTTTGAGTATAAATAGAGACCTTGGGTGGAGAGTTCCACACACTTTTTCTCTGAAATCTATCTTACTTTCTATCATTTGTTATTGCTAATCTAAGAGAGTAATTAACTCTTACTTAGCTTCCATTGCTTATAATTCCTAAACACATTGTTATTACGTTATATACCCTGAGTACTAAGTGTATATTGAAGTTGATTGTATCTCGTTGTGAATTTCCAATCTCTAACCCAAGTACCTTTGTGGGGGAAATATCACAAAAGGATAGTGAGCACACGCCTTCAACTTGTATCAAGTTTCTGGGTAACGGTTGTCGTTACAAATTAATCTTCGTTTTTCATAGCATTGTAATAGTTATTGTAATTTTCATTTTGTCATCAACAAAGGGGTTTATACAAATTCCGGTTTGTAATTTGTATTGTTATTATTTATTTCCGTAATAAAGAGTAGGGTAAGAAGTATACCATACTAACACCATGGATTAGTACTAAGTATACTAATTAAGAAGATAAGAAAATAAGATCCTCCAATGAATACTCCAAGCTTTAAGTTCTAAACTCCAAATGCTAGTACTTCTAAGCTTTCAAAATAATTACCCATTTCCAAAATGATTATTGCTATCCTCTAAATACCCAAAATAATTATTCAACTTCAAAAATGCTAGAATAATAGTTTATGCTCTATCTTCTTGAATTTTATAAAGTATATATAAAAAAAAGGAGTTTTGTACTTGATGTATAAGGTGAATTAAGGAAAATGGAAGAAAAAAAATATGGGGCATAAAGATCAAGTTGTACACGTAGGAATTGGAAAATAGATGGGTATTTGCTTCAATTTTTTCTATGTAGAACTCTTACGTAAAAACTAGTATATAAAGAAGATCTTTAGTGGATAAAATCTTAAAGAATTGGTAAAAAATTAAAAAAAAAAAATCATACTCCATATCTTAGTCCATATCCATCCAACATGATGGTAAGGAGGAAGTTCAATTTCTTTTCAAACTTACTTTACTTATGTAAGTAAATAAGTAAAAAAAAAATATAGGTAGGTTTTGACTAATAGGTTTAGGTGATTAAAATAAAATTTGTTTAGGTATGAAACAAGCTTAAAAACAGGTCTGGTTATTGGCAACGGCAAACAGGCCTTTAGCACAAGGCCCCAAAAATATGAAAATTTTAAGGGCCCAAAATATCAAACATGTAGCCCAATATAGTAATGAAGATTGAAAAGATATTGTAAATAAAAAAAGAGTAAAAGTGATGAAAAAGCTAATGGCTTTTGGAAAGTTATACTTCTTTCCGAAGGCAATGTCACATCACAATTAAAAAAAGTAAGTTGACCCTTGATATCCTAATAAAATAATTAAAAAAAATTATTGTACATTTCACTCTAAGTCTCTAACGTTACTTTTATGAAATTCCTTCTTTGGTTCTTCCTCTTCAATGGTTATCAACTTATCATTATCAAATTTCCATCAATTATCAAGCACCATTATTAAGTAAAACTGAGTAAGTAAAATTTTAATTTTAATTTTTTCGAGTCTTGCCATTTTAAATCAGTATTCTTGATTTTTTCTTATCAGTTATCAGTTGCTTTTAAATTTTTTTTATTTCATCATTAAAATCAAGTAATCTTGAATTTTTTTTAATTTGTATGTTCAACTAATATAATATGAATAACTAAAAACCACAACGCAGAAGATGGAATTGAATAACAACAAAATTCTTTTAATTTTTTTAATTTAAATATTGTATGCAATTTAATTTAATTTTTTTTATTTGTATTTCTTGTAATCTTGTTCATTTATTTTATTTTAATGTAATATTTTGTCAAATGCAGGTTTCTATGCTCTATTATTCTATAGTTCTACTATAAAATACAATTTGGGGATTTTACTTTTGAAGAACAATTACAATTACAAGCTAAGGTTGCATCAATCCATTTTTATTTTTTAATTATTTATTGTTTCTTAAATAATGCCTCCTATAGACAAAAGGCATAAGTCTGGATATGAAAAGCGTAAGAAAAGAAAAAAATTAGAAGAGTTAATTCAATCTCAAAGAGGATCACTTGACAAATTTGTGATAAAAGAACAAGTAAATGTTGATGTTTCTGAAAATGTTAATGTTGAAATTCATGAATATGTGACTACTAATGAAACAATTAATTTGGATAATCAAAGTGTCGATTTAGAAAATATAACCGACTTGCCAAATGACAATGATAATTTGACTAATGAGAATGTTGATGTCAAGGTTAGTGATGATGGTAATTTAAATGACATGGAACAAACAAACCCATTTGATAATTCATTTGATATATTTGATCCAAAAAATTTGGATGCTCTTGATTCTAAAATGATTGATTTAGTAGCCACAAAAGGTCCTAAAAGAGATTGTTCAATTGTAAAAGGTCCTAAAGATAATTTTTCTAGGTGATTTACTGCTAATTTGTTTACTAGAGTTTTACCAAATGGAGAAAAGTGTGATAGAGATTGGTTAGTTTATTCAAAAGATCTTGATAGAGTATTTTGCTTTTGTTGTAAGATTTTTAAGAGAGGTATTGGTAGAGGCCTTTTAGCAAATGAGGGTTTTAGTGATTGGCATCATGTTGGGGAGAGACTTAAAGAACATGAAACTGGTGCGGAACACGTTAGAAATATGGCCACTTGGTATGAATTGCGTCAAAGGTTGAAAACTAATCAAAGTATTGACAAGACAACTCAAAAACTAATAGAGAAAGAAAAAGATCACTGGAAAAATGTTTTAAAAAGAATTATTGCAATTATTAAATTTCTTTCTGAGCATAATTTTGCCTTTCGTGGTTCTAATGAAAAATTGTATGAAAATAGCAATGGCAATTTTTTGGGCTTAATTGAAATGCTAGCAGAGTTTGATCCGGTTGTCCAAGAACATGTTAGACGTATTACAAAAGATGATGTTCACTTTCATTATCTTGGGCATAACATCCAAAACGAATTAATATTATTGCTTGCTCACGCTATTAAAACTGAAATAATTAGAAAAATTAAACAAGCAAAGTATTTTTCTGTGATACTCGATTGCACACCTGATGTTAGTCACCAAGAGCAAATGTCTTTAATAATAAGGTATGTGGATGTTTCTTCTAAATCCGTAGTGGAATCCTTTTTAGGATTTTTAAATGTGAATGATACAACTGGACAAGGACTTTTTGATGTTGTACAAAATGAGTTAATAAATCTTGGTCTTGACATATCAAATGTTCGAGGACAAGGTTATGATAATGGATCAAACAAGAAAGGAAGACATCAAGGTGTTCAAAAAAAAATTTTGGACATAAATCCGAGAGCCTTTTATACACCTTGTGATTGTCATAGTCTTAATTTGACATTATGTGATATGGCTAACTCATGTGGTAAAGCTAAAGATTTTTTTTAGAGTTATTCAACGTATTTATACTATTTTTGCCATTTCTATTAAAAGATGGAAAATTCTAAAAGAAAACGTCAAAGGTTTGACTCCAAAATCATTGTCATCTACTCGTTGGGAGAGTCGTGTGGATAGTGTTAAAGCTATAAGATCTCAAATGTTAGATTTTTTTTTTTTTTTTTTTTTTTTGGAAATTCAAATGTTAGATTTTAGAGAAGCTCTACTTGATGTGTTTGATAATGTTCTCGATTCTAAAATATGTTGTGAAGCAAAATCCTTAGCTACTCATGAGCTTGGAGATTTTGAGTTTTTGGTTGCTATAATTATTTGGTTTAAAATATTATCTGCTATTAATATAGTTAGCAAAATTTTACAATCAAAAGATATGCTCATTGATGTTACTATGCAAAAAATAAAGGAATTGGTTTCCTTTTCTGAAGAATATAGAGAAACTGGTTTTAATAATGCTTTGAAAATTGCTAAGGAAACTGCTGTTGAAATGAATATTGACCCTGTTTTTCCTCAAAAGCGCATAATTCGAAGAAAAAGGCGATTTGATGACAACTCGAACAGCCCATCTGTTGAGTTCACGGGAGAAGAAGCTTTTAGAATCAATTACTTTCTTTATCTTGTAAATCAAGCAATTGTCTCTCTTAATAATAGATTTGAGCAATATCAAGACTATGAAAAAAATTTTGGTTTTTTGTTTACTTCTCAAATGTTACAATCATTGCATGATGCAAATTTTAAGTGTTGTTGTAATATTTTGGAAAAAGCATCGAAACATAATGAACAATCTGATATTGATGGAAATGAATTATGTGTGGAATTAAAATTGCTAAGAGAAATCTTGTCAAGAGAGCATATGGGACCGATTGATATATTAAAGTTTTTGAAAAGTCTAGATTGTTTTCCTAATACAATAATTGCATATCGAATTTTGTTAACTATTCCTGTGACCGTTGCTTCTGCAGAAAGGAGTTTTTCAAAATTGAAGTTGTTGAAGTCTTATTTGCGATCTACCATGTTACAAGAAAGACTTAATGGGCTAGCGATGATAGCAATTGAAAATGATGTATTGGAGACCATCGACTATGAAGATTTGGTTGATGAGTTTGCATCAAAAAGTGTTAGAAGAATGACTCTTTTCAAGTAGAAGGTTAGTATTAACATGAATTTTGGTCGAGTATACTTGTAATAAGAGTTTTTGAAATAATTTTTAATTTCTTTTTTTTTGTTGGGGGCCCAATTTTAAGATTAGACCAGGGCCTTTAAGTTGATTAAGACGGCCCTGCTTAAAAACATAAATTAAAGTTAAAATACACTACTTTATAATAGTTTAAATAATAATGTTTAAGTAGTTAAAAATAATCATTAATGTAATTAATTAAGAAATAAGAATTTTAAACGTAAAGTTTTAGCAACCCAAAGATTGAATTAAACGATTTTGAAATTTGGTAATACAAAATAATAATCACAATTTTTGGGATCAAAAGGAAAATAATATTTAGAAATTATAATTATTTAATGTTTCATATTCGGAATAATCTAAGAAATCGGACAAGTATTAGAATAAGTAAATTAAAACTTGAAAATAAATTATTAAAGAAATAAAGTCAAGAAGTAAAAATATGATTAGTTGGAATACAAAATTTTAGTAATTAAATAAAGTTGGAGCTTAATAATCAAAAATTATGAATTAAATTGAAGCAATTAAGAATCAATCAAAAATGATTAATCGAACGATTAAGATTAGGAATTTCGAGCCTGTTACACCAGCAGGGGGCCAGCAGCGGAGGTTCCTTGTGCAGCAGCTCCTTGATGCACTAAGCAGCAGCTTCTTGTCCAGCAGGTTGCAGCAGCGGATGGTTCCACTAAGCAGCTGCTGCTGGTGTACCTGGGTTATCCAGCAGACATCAGCAGGTGGCTCCTTGCAGCAGTTCAGTTTAGCAGCAGCCCTCTGGACTCCCTCGAAGCAGCTGTGATGCATAATCACAATGTGCAGCAGCCATCAACAAAGCAGCATCTCAATTATAGTGTTATGTTTCTAGGTCCTGTTTCTTGTGTCGTTTTTGAGCCCTTCCCCTATCTTTAGGATGCTCTGTTTTGTACAATTTACCTCTCTAGCTGGGCTTTTTTGTTTTGTATATTTAGTGCCTCTTGATAGCGCATTATGTATATCGCCGCATGTGGCGTGTTATTCTTTTGAGAATTCCAAGTGTCTCCCGTGCACATGAAGAGTGAGGATTAAAAACCCTTGATAAAAGGTGGGCTTTTCTTTCACACTGATGCCATGATAGGGAGACCCTTGAAATTCTGGGTTTTTTACCGCGTATGTAATTATTTGTTATAGTGTTTAATAGAAATCTTTTGCCAAAAAACAAAAAATAATAATAATAATAATAATAATAATAATAATAATAATAATAATAATAATAATAATAATAATAATAATAATAATAATAATAATAATAATAATAATAATAATAATAATAATAATAATTATTATTATTATTATTATTATTATTATTATTATTATTATTATTATTATTATTATTATTATTATTATAAACAACTTTTTCTCTCTCAAACCGGACCACCTCTCTCTGCGAAGTCGTACCCCCTTGTTCTCCCACACCCAAATGGGCGGACCCACCATGGCTAGGGGGCGTGGACGGCCAAGAAAGGAGCCGGTGACAAAGGGAGGCAAGTCGCCCACCGTGGAATAGTCGTTGTCAAGTTTGGAAGGTACAACAAGCACGATTTTGAACAGCAATGAAAACCCTAATTCACGAATTGAATTGGGGGTTTTGTACCACAGTGATGATTCCCAAGCAAACACGAGCAGACGGTGGTCTGAGGTGGTTCTCGTTACGCCTCAGCCACCCACAAAGCCACCGGAACTTGACAGAGTATGCGTATCTGTTGTGAGTGGCGGCAAAGGTGTCGCTGTACACCAGTGTGATGAAACAGGGACTATTGATGGCGCCCAACAGCCTAGGTCACCTCCAATGACACCGGAAAATGGGCCAATCAACATCACAATTGGTAGGAAGGCCACGGGAACAACACAGCTGCAGGAACATCGAACCTGTGAAGTGGATACTACCAAAACAGATGGAACACGCTCCACATTACAGCAAAAAAATGGTAATCCCTCAAAATCTCGACCTATTTGTAAAATAACTAGTGATGATATTGCTGAGTAGGGGTGAAATATATTCGGATTAAAACCGCAAACCGAACTAGACCAAACCGAATAACAAATATGGTTTGGTGATTTTTAAATTTGGTTTGGATTAGGTTTGAAAAATCAAAAACCGAAATATTAAGGTTTGGATTAGGTTTGGAATTTTCAAAAACTGCAAACCGAATTTCTAGACCGCAAACCGAAATATTTAAAAAATTACATGTAGCCCACTAACATACATGTATTAGCCCAAGCCCAATACATTCTAAACCTAAAAAATTGAAAACCCTAACCCTTGATAATACATGTACTTCCGCCGTACCACTCCCACACTTGTTTAGTATTTTGCAAGATTTGTTATTTTGAATGACTTTGTAAGACATTATGTCTATTATTATTAATCTTGTATGATTTGCTATTGTCTTAATTATTGTAATTGTAGTTTAAATTGTTATTCGCTCCAAAAAAGAAAAATCCGGCCTCGGAAATTCGGTCTAGCGGTTTGGTTTGGTTTGCAAATAAAAATTGCGGTTCGATTTGGTTCGGTCTAGAAACTAATTTGGTTTGGTTTGGTCTGAAAATATGGAGACCAAAAAAAGTATGGTTCGATTTTGTTTCGATGAAAGTCCAAACCGTAGACCAAACTTTCACACCTATTGCTGAGGAAGTTAAAAACTTTTAGAATGCTGTGGTGTGTTTTGTTGTTGGTGCCACCCCCCCCCCCCCCCCCCCCTCCATGTTGTTGATGGCTTTATTAAACGTATTTGGAAGAACCTTAGTGTGGATAAAGTAGGCATGGTGAATAAGGGTGTCTTTTTGGTGAGATTTAATTCTAAACATGATGAACTTGTAACTCAACAGGTGCAATATGAGTGGACGCCACTTTGGTGCTCCAAATGCAACCAGTTTGGACATATGACCACAAAATGCAGGGTTGGAATTAAGCACAGTAAAAATCCTACAAACTTGGATGTGGATGAGGATGGGTTTAGGCCAGTGAAACAGAAATGGGTTCGTAAGAAGAAAAATACATCAACGGAGAATCATACAACTCTTACCAATCCAGGGGGTAGTGAGCCAGATATGAACATGAACATAACACCATCCCAGCAACCTGGACTTGATACCTGCTCGCCAAAAGACACATCTACCAGCCGTATTGGGCATGATAAGGGGAAGTCTCCATCTAATGTAGACTGTGAAATAATCCACACCAAGAATGGCTTCGAACTGTTGCAGGGCATGGAGGATAATGAAAATCCCATACCGAACACGGGAGTGACAAAGGAAATGATAAGAGTATAAGTGTGGCTACAGGGGAGGGGGGAATGGAGGGGACAAACCCCACCATCCCACCAGATAAATAACATCCTAGCGTGGAATGTAAGATAACTGAACAAGGCAAGCAAACAAGAAAAGGTGGCCAGATTCATATCCAACCACAACATAAGCCTGTTTGGTCTTCTTGAAACAAAGGTAAAGAGGAATGGTATCGGTCGTCTTTACCAAAGAATTCGCCCGGGATGGTGCTTCACCCACAACCTAGACTCGCACAAAGGAGGTAGAATTGTAGTAGCATGGAGGAGTGAGGAAGTTAAGGTTGACATTCTGCAGTACCACAGCCAATATATTCACCTTGAGGTTCTCCCTACAGTTGGCAGCAACTTCCTGTGAACTTTTGTATATGGCGCAACAGATAAAAATCCAAGAGTAGAGCTTCTTAACCACCTTGCAGATTTGGGCCAGCAAATATCCAAGCCATGGATTGTCATTGGTGATTTCAACTGCATCGCAAACCTTAATGAGAGGATCGGCACCACACCTAGACTCGCAGAAACCACCCCATTGAGACGTTGTCTGGAGACTTGTGGCCTGTATGATCTGAAGTACAATGGCAGGTTCTGCACCTGGAACAACAAACAAGCTGGAGAGGCTAAGGTTATGAGTAAGCACTAGTGGAAAAATCGCCAATTGCTGCGGTTTTTTTAGGGGTATTGGCTGCGGTTTTGTCTCGCAGCCCTTGGAGTAGCAGCAAATGAGAAAACTTATTGGCTGCGGTCTTATAAACCGCAGCCTTTACCTATTTTTAGAACAAAAAAAACTTGATTATTGGCTGCGGTCATTGTAAGAACCGCAGCCTTTGAGAACCTTTTTTTTTTTACTTTACGCCATCTTCATCTTTAAGAACTCCAAAATAATTAATATAACTTGCTGGGTAATTTACGTCATCTTCTACATCCAAGAACTCCAAAATAATTAAAAACAAAAATTACTATCCAGATCGAAATTAATATACTTCAACTTGCTGGGTAATTTACAAAGATTCAAGAACTCCAAAATAATTAAAAACAAAAATCACAAATCTAAATTAATAAGACTAGTATTAAAATACAAAGATTAAAATACAGATCCAAGAACTAAAGATTAAAATACATCTTCAACTATAAGAACAAAATTCGAAGTGAAGACTATAGATCTTGAAGACGCCTGTATCTTCTACATCTTGAAGACTATAGATCTGAAATATTTATTAAAGACTATAGATCTGAAAAAGAAAAGGAAATTAATGACTTAAAGCAGCAAATTATTCGAAATTTTTAAAAAAGATGAAAAAGAAATGACATAACTTGATTTTTCTTTCATTGTTCGAAAATTTGATGACTTGCAGCAGCAAATTCATGACTTGAAGCAGCAAATTGTTCGAAAAATTGAAGCAGCAGAACGATATAGATCCAAGAACGGTACAGAAAATTGTTCGAAAAATTGAAGCAGCAGAACCGTACATATAAGAAAATCGTTTCAGGCGCTTAATTAGGAAGAAGAAGAGAGTTTTAGGATTTTTAGGAGGAAGAAGAAAACAGTACATAATAAAACCATTGGTGACCAGAGTCGTTTGAGGCAAAGAAAACCGTACAGCTTTGAGGAGTTTGAGGAGGAAGAAGATGAGGAGTTTTAGGAGGAAGAAGATGAAGAGTTTTAGGGCTTTTAGGAACGGTACGACCATTTAGGTTTTTTTTTTTTAAAATGCTAATGAAGAGAGAATGGAAGGAAGGAGGCGCCACATATATTAGGGTTTTTTTTTACTTATTTGCTGCGGACCATAATAAACCGCAGCCATTACTTCATTTCCACTTATTGGCTGCGGACATATAAGCAAACCGCAACCATTGATCAATTTTTTTTTAAATTTCATATATTGGCTGCGTATACACTAAAACCGCAGCCAATTAGCAACAGCCAATAGCTTTTTTTCCACTAGTGAAGATTGACAGGGTCCTGGGAAACTACAGTTAGGAGGAAACCTTCCCAGACGTTGAAGTTACCTTTCACCCTCAAGGGGACTTTGACCACACTCCAATGATAGCATACTTCTTCAAGCCCATCAATGCAAAGAAACCTTTCAAATTCTTCAATCACTGGGGCAAAGATCCAGAGTTCACAGATATTGTCAAGAGAGTCTGGGGACTAGAGATTAAGGGTTACTTGAACTTTCAAATCTTGAAAAAAATGCAGATTTTGAAGCAGGACTTAAAAGCAAAGTTCGCCCAAAACCATATTGAGGATAAGTTGAGGGATGCAGAAAGATAACTTAGCCTAAAGCAAAATCAGATGCATTATAATCCCTTAAATCCCAAGTAATGGAACAAGAAGCAGCGAAGGTCCTCCGTAAGGCAAAATCAGACTATGCTTCCTACATTAGTCAAAGAGAAAAACTTAATTGGCTGAAGTATGGAGATGAAAATACAAAACTCTTCCACAGGAGTATTAAGAACAGGAGGGACAGAAACACCATCCAAGCTCTTACAATCAATGGCAATATCACCACAGATCAGAGCAAAATCCAGGAAGCATCTATACAACACTTTAAGGGTATCATGTGCGAGAATATGAAGAATAGACAGAAAATCAACATGGGTATCATTAACGAAGGGCCAGTCCTAAATGATCATCACAGAAATGCCCTTAACCTGCAGTTTTCCCCTGATGAGATAAAGAGTGCAATGTGGAGCATCCCTGAGGATAAAGCTCCAGGTTTAGATGGCTACAATAGTGGTTTCTACAAAGCAGCATGGGATGTGGTTGGAGAAGACATTGTGCAAGCGATTCAAAACTTCTTTCATACAAGTGTGCTCCTCAAATGCATGGAATGTGACAGCTATCACTCTGATTCCCAAGAGTGCTTGCCCGAATGAACCTGGAGACTTCAGACCTATATCCTGCTATCATGTCATGTACAAATGTATTTCTAAATTGATTTGTAATAGAATTAAATTGGTGCTGAATGATATTATTGATAGCTCTTAAGGAGCCTTTGTTGCAGGTCGTAGCATTCTTCATAACATCCTACTATGCCAAGACATAGTGAAGCATTATGAATGAAAGAACTGCCCTGCCAGCTGCCTACTAAAGATAGACCTGCACAAAGCATACAACATGATGGATTGGGGTTTTATCAAAGACATGCTGATAGCTGTTAACTTTCCAGAAAAATTTGTCAGAATTATTTACACTTGCATATCCACTGCCAGGTTTATTATTATGGTAAATGGGCAACCTCCAGAGGTTTTCCAGTCAACTAGAGGAGTAAGATAAGGCGACCCCATATCTCCCCTCCTCTTCGTCATTGGGATGGAATACTTGTCCAGAATTCTGAAAGCCTCTAGCAGATCTAGCAACTTTAGATTTCATCCAAGATGCAAGAAACTGGGTCTTAACCACCTCATATTTGCTGATGACCTGATGTTGATGAGTAAAGGGGACCTTCCCTCAATCCAAGTCCTGGTTGAGAGCATCAATACTTTTACTAAGGCTTCTGGTCTCCGTGCAAATTGTAACAAATCCGCAATGTTCCTAGCTGGGTTAAGTGATGAACAAAAAAATGAAATGGTGAGAGCTCTTCACTTCCCTCTTGGCAAGCTCCCCGTCAAGTACCTTGGTGTCCCCCTGTCCTTAAAGCGCATCTCAGCGGCTGACTGTGACATTCTCGTTGACAAGATGACTGAGAAAATCCGATCTTGGCACGCAAAGTATCTCACATATGCAGCCAGACTCCAATTGGTAAATGCGATTCTAATGAGTATTTTTAGCTACTGGTGCCAAATGTTCATCCTCCCTAAGAAAGTTCTGAAGGAATTAAATTCGGTGTGTCGTGCATATCTTTGGAATGGTGACGCCAAAAACACAGCCCCTGGTAACGTAGGATGGCCCAAAGTGTGCATTCCCGAGAAGAATGGAGGTCTAGAAATCCGAAACATCGAGATTTGGAATATTGCTGTAGTTGGGAAAATTGCTTGGCACATTAGCACCAAACAAGACTCGCCATGGGTAAAGTGGATCCATGAAGTGTATATGAAAGGTGGTAGGTGGAAACTATTCAATCCTCCAATCACCTCTAGCTGGGCGTTCAAGAAGATCTGCAAGGTAAAGGATAAGTTGTGGGATTTTATTGAGCATAACAGGTACTCCATCAGCAAGGTGTACCAGAATCTACAACCGCCACTTGAGACGGTGAACTGGGCAAGGCTAGTTTAGGCGAGGCAGGTTATCCCCAAAACGAGATTCATACTCTGGCTTGCTTTCCTTAATAGGCTGAAGACCATGGACCGCCTATTCCTACTGGGTGTAACTTTTAATGATACATGTCGCTTCTGTGGTAACAAAAGTCAGTCTATCGACCATCTTTTCTTTGCATGTAGATTTAGTCAATCCTGCTTAGAAGCGGTTATGGCCTGGCTTGGTTCCAATATCCGTATATCCTCACTAAGCAACCTAGTTGCAAAAAAATGGAGAATGACTACAACAAAAAAGAAGGTTTTTTGCATTGCCTTGTGCTGTCTAGTGTATCATATTTGGCAAACCCGAAATGAAGCGATATGGCAAGCTAAAGTCAAATCCATGGAAGGTGTGTTGAAGATAATCAAGTACGAAGTGAAGTCCCGCTCCACCCTTTTGTGCATCAAGGAAACTGATAGAGATAGAAATTGGATGTATAGGACCATATATGATGTATAGTTTTTTGCTTATATGGATTCCTAGTTCTTTTGAGTCCCCTCCCCTGAATTCTATGTACATGAAGAATGCGGGTGGGAAACCTTTCCTAGAAGGTGTGCCCTCTTAGCAATTTGATGCAAATAGATGAATCCAGGTGGTAGGTCTGGACTGATCTTGTACATGTTTGTAGCTTTTCTACGTATAATAGAATTTTTTTCATCTTCCAAAAAAAATAAATCAAAATAATAAAAATAAAAAATTAATAATAATAATAATAATAATAATAATAATAATAATAATAATAATAATAATAATAATAATAATAATAATAATAATAAATTTATAATAAATAAATAATTTGAACATAATAAAAGAAGTACTATCAAAGCTTCTATATTTATTACAATACTACATTTTTACTTCATATTCCAACTCCCTACATCCCCACCCTTTATAATAATAATAATAATAATAATAATAATAATAATAATAATAATAATAATAATAATAATAATAATACTAATATAATAATAATAATAATAATAATAATAATAATAATAATAATAATAATAATAATAATAATAATAATAATAATAATAATAATAATAAATTTATAATAAATAAATAGTTTGAAAGGACACACAAATTAAAGATAACAATAATAATAATAGAAGTACTATCAAAGCTTCTATATTTATTTAAAGATAGTTATAGTGTCATTCATCAAAGTTGTCATTGGGAAAAATTTATACAGTTGTACGTTTTAAGCTTTATGAACAAGGAGGCTAAAAGCAACATTCCACAAAAAACGAATTGTTTTTACAAGATCTACTAATGTCAAAATTCGTGACGATGTGGAGATTATCCCACTCGGTTGAACATTTTGATGTTGAAAACCACCCAAATGAAGAGAAAATGAGAAACAATCCATATCATAAAAAGACTAAATTTGATTTTTGCATCAGCACAAATATACCAAAATCAGAAACACAATGATTTCCCAAAATTCCCATCGAAATTACACAAACCCATATAAGAAATTCATCAAATTAGATTATCCCAATACATTATGAAAATAAAGATTAAATTAGAAAATTACCACAAATTCTAATTGGGGCATGTAGTTGAAGGAGATTAGGTTGAAAAAGAAAGATATTTCAAGCGTTAACACAAAGTTGTCTGATTTCTCCTTCAGATAATTGAATACGTTTACCTCTTGTACGTTCCAATAATCACCGCATTTAATGGCGGAAATGAAATTAGTATTAAGAGAATTGCTCGATCTTCCCATTGAAATCAAACGGAAAAATGTGGATGTGCTTCCTGGAAGTGGGTATATGGCTCCCAATGAGAAAATTCCTCTTCATGAAGCATTGGGACTCTTTGATGTTGCTTCTTCTACCTTTGTTTCTACCTTTTGTACACAACTTCAAGCATCTTCCAAACATAGGTTTTCATCCCTCTTTTCTACTTTTAATTTTTTCAGCACAATTTTTAAGATTTGTGTTTCAAAATGAATGATTTTTAGGTTATACAAAATTTAATAATCTGTTTACAGCAGATGAGTAGATTGTGAAGCTGCTTGAATCAGTTGTATGCATTTGTTAAACTTCCATGGACTTGTAAATCACTCGACTAAGATGAGAATGAGAAATGGATGAGAGGAGAGTGAGAAACGACTGAGATGAGACTTTAGAGTGATGGAGATGAAGACTGAAAACCCTAAAAACTAATGAAGAAAACGTTTGGAGCCTGAAGCTGGAATGAATTGTGAAATTATGAAAAAACCCTAAAAAAATGGACTATATATATAAAAACTATTAACCGGGTAATTAGCGGGTACCCGGATCAATTTTAAATTGACCCATGACCCGACCCGGAATTTTAAATTTTTTTTGACCCACCATTTCTCAGGTGGGTCAGCAGGTTGGGTCGGGCAGGTCGGGTACTTTTGAACACCACTTGTCATACTTACTTTAGAAAGACGATGTTTTAAATTGTTGTATGTGGACTTTAAATTAATAATTAGAATTATAATTTAAAGTTACATAAACTTAGTAGCTTACAAAAACATATGACAAGTTCAAACGTTTGCATAACATAAACTAAATGTCAATTTCATCATTGGGAATCACCATATATATGACATAATAACAAGAAGATTTTGTATGTGACTTGACATAAATTTAAGGTAAGACTCTCTTCCTAAAAAATCATTTCCCCCTACTACGGTGCTTGGGAACGTATACTGAAAATATGTTTTGAGATATAAAAATTTTCACTAAATTCCTTGCATAGGAAAATTAGAATGACATATGAAAACTTAAATGGAAAAGATTCGAAAAAGCTACAATTAAGGATTGCAAGTTCTCTATGTAAAGTATTAGAAAGGAGAAGAATTAAGAAAATTAAATGCATGTATATTCCATGAATATCTCATATAAAAATTAACTTACACACGCCTTCTATATTTATTGAAGAAGTTACAATTATTCATGAAGTAACTTGTCATTTCATGAACCGCAACATCGATTCACGAATCAATGTCGAGTGTAAATCAATTCACCTAATATATTTAGTTAATATAACCATTTTAACCGTAGGTAGCTATAGCATCACTAACAAAACTGAATAAAGCGCACATTGCAAACCAACGTGAAAGTCGCAACTAGTAAAAAACTTTGCTTCGCCACCGCAAACTCGCAACCAATAAAGAAAAGTGTGACCTGCATATTTTTTTTTTTCATAAACGGAAACATTGCTTTGAAAACTCGCGTCCAGCGAACTAGCCTTTTGCAATCCGTGAAAAACACTTTCTACAAAATTAGTAACTTTGCAATTTTAGGATATTTCGAACTAATTATTAATTTAATTAATTTATTATTCTCAATAACCATTATACTAAAAAAAAACCCTAGCCGCCCCAATTCTTTTTCTCTCTTCTCTCTCTAAAAGAACCTTCATATCTATAGTTAGTTTTGGACTATCATCAATCTTTAAAGATTGATGGTAAGCCCCTAATTTCTCCCTTTTATGTTTTTTTAAAATGATTAGAATAATTTTTGTTCTTTCCTTGTAAGAGAGTTGTTCTACCCATTCATTGGGTTGATTATACCTATATATTGGGTTTTGAAGTCTCTCCTTGTGAGAGTTTGGAGAATTTTGGTCTTTAGTTGATTTGTTGGTAGAAATTAATGTGATGATGCAACGGACACCAAAATTGCAATTATCATCAACTACATCAAATTTAATTCTATCTCAAGACTACAACAGATCGAAAGACCCCTACGTATAGAAGGTTGTATCAAACAGCGATGTGGAAGAGGATATTCAGAATTGTCAGATCGCATACACAATGATCATAGTTTTGTTAGTTTTGAATTAAATTTGGTTTTAGTTGCTAGATACTTGCTAATTTTTAGCTCTGATGTAGATGTCGTATGACTCTTTATTAATGAATCAGGTATTATTCAAAAAAAAAACAACAACATATTCAAAAGGGATATTGTAAAACTTATATCACATTATCTCTTGATATAAGAAAAAAATATATACAAGGGAAACTGCTTGATTTTTGTATTTTGAAGACTTTTTTGATTAGAATTTCAAATTATTTACTTAAATCAGTTGCAGCTGCCAAGCAAATTTGCTTGTTTTCTTTGTTTTTGTTTGTAATTTGTAAAGGGAGATGAAGATGGAAGAAGAAAGAATTGAAGCTGAGAACAAAATGGAGATAATTATTCAAATTCACAGTAGGTATGGACATTTAGGGTATGGGTCGGGTTTGGACCCTACTCGGACCCGGACCCTAATTTTAGGGTAGGGTCTAAACCCGGACCCTGATATTAAGGGTCCAAAAAGTTAGACCCAGACCCTTAGGGTCTAGAACCATACCCTAAAAAGTTAATTTTTTGAGTGAGATTAAAAGGTCTAAAAAATAGACCCTAATATATATGGACCCTAATCTGAACCCTTATTAGACTCATAGGGTCTTGGTTCCTAAAACCCATAGATCATTAGTTGAAACTTTCTAAAGCAATAATAATTTCAACACCAAACTTAAAAACAAATTTGTGAATATATTTTTCGTTCAAAGGCAAAAATTACTTTAACACTACAAACAACATTAAAGCACTTAAATTCAAGTTACAAAATCCAAAATACAAAAACATTAAACCAAATCAAGCAAACTTCAGTGTTTCATCATCCTTGTAAATTTTTAATCCTCTTTGTGATTTCACGAGTACTAAGCTACAAAAGCAAACCATCAACCAAATTAAACCAAATCAAATCAAAGCAAACCTATATCATTTACAAGCAAATCAACATTAAAACAATGCAAATGAATTAAATAGTCAGTAAAGCCAATTTACATACGTATAGATATTGATTTGTGTTAAAATTCTAACTACAATGTAGAGATGAACCTGTTAACCAGAATCTTAACCATTTTCTAAATGTTGCACTCCTTCCTCTAATCATGTGGGTCGTCATCAAGATCCTATAAACATTTATAAGAAAGCGAATTTGAAATGAAAAATATAAATTAAAATAGTATATTAATATATATTTTATAAAGTTTATGTTAAAAATAAAATACCAAATTTATGATATCGACTACTTCACCATCGCCTTCAACATCAAAATTTTCATTTTTAGTTGAACAACCATGAACGTTTTCTGATGTACCTTTAAATGAAACCAACAAAACGAATGAATGAATGTTATACAACTACACTAGCACTTATATAGAGAAAAATGAGGAAAAATAAAGTAGAAAGTGTATTACCTTTAAGGTCTTCAGTCATCCAATTTTGCAAACACATAAGTGCTTCTACAGTATGGGAATGGAGTCTACATCTGTGTGGACTAAGTACTCTTCCTCCCATACTAAAAGCACTTTCCGATGCCACGGTCGAGATAGTTATAGCAAGAATGTCCCTAGCAATCTTTCTTAAAATTGGATATTTATCATTCTTACTCCACCATTTAAGAACATTTAATTCTTCATCTTCCGGTGGTGGTTCACCAGCTAAATAATGATCCACTTCAAAGATTGGGTCTACTTTCTTTGTGGTAGTCTTAGCAATTTTATTTTGCGCCCATAAATCCCACCCACTCTTAGAAGATTGCACAGACACCCTTTTCTTGGAAATTTGACTAAGTAACTCATAATCTTCATTCTTATTCTCTTGGTACTCATCAACTAGCATATCAAGAAGCTTTCTAATTCTTTCAATTTGCACCTCAGCTTCATCATCATAAAACAATTCAAAATAAAACATAATGCGATCCATTTTGTTTCTTGGATCTAAAATAAATGCAACAACTAACAATCCATTAATGTCTTCCCAATACTTGTCAAATTTTTCTTCCATTTTTTGAGCCATACACTTAATAACTTCCACATCACATTCTAACCATTGCTTCAAAACAACTTTAACTTCACAAAAACGTCGAAAAAAACAAATTAATGGCCGATAGTGTGTTTCCTTCCGGAAAATACAAGAGTTGTATCATAAAAAACTCCAACTTCTCACACACAAGAGCAGCTAAAGTCCAATCTTCTTCACTAGGGACCTCAAATTTCATTCTTTTATTTAAATATTTTAACCTCAAGAACACATCTTTAAAAGGCAAAACTGCTTGAAGCATTAAAAATGTAGAGTTCCACCTAGTCTTACAATCAAGAATGAACCTCTTACTAGTACTTAAATTCAAAACGCGACATGCATCCTCAAAATTTTCAATTCTTTTAGGTGTTAACATCCAAAATGAAACGCAGTCTTGAACTTTCTCAATTGCAGAACTATTCACATCTAACCCATCTTGCACAATAAGGTTTAAAATATGAGCACTACATCTATTGTGCATAAACTTTCCACCCAATAGAAGTGAACTTTTCTCAACCTTATCCAATAAGATTCTCATATGTGAAGGTGTGAAGTGCCCCTATTACCACCTGTTGTAAGTTCGAGTTGACAATACTTGCACTTTGCCTTTTTCAAAGCACCATCGACCATGATCTTGTGAAATACTTTTGATACAGATGAAATGTTTTTCCTATTTGATGTTCCACTTATATATGTAGACTTTGAAGAAATTGTATTATTATCCACTTTATCATTTACATTGACGAATCCTTCTTCATACACCTCTTGGTCTTCACTTAAATTGGTAATGTTTTCATATGTATCAAAGTCTTTAGAATTTATTTGAGATTGCAAATCATCCATTATTTCTTAAATCAACAAAGAGATGAACAAGGAAAACTTGAATCCTGATAACAAAAAAGAATAGCAAAATGTCATGTTTAAGGAAACATTTCCATATAATCTTTTTTTTTTTTGCATTTCCATATAATCTAAAAACAAACATAAATTATGAAACTTCCTTTTTTTCCTTTTTATAAACAATTTCCAAAATCTAAGCTTTAATACAAACTGAAAACGAAATTGCAATTACACATCTCAAATTTTTTCTCCTGTACGATTAATTTACACCACAAATACTAGAACACATTACAATTACACATTATACAAATCAATTTTTCAACCTCCCACCAAAAAATAAAAAATTCAAGATCTAACAAGAAATAAATATAACTCAAAAAAAAACAAAAATAAATAAAAAATAAAAAAATAAATCAATATTGAAAGCTGTTAAATAGATCACCGAATGAAGAAGGCGAGTGAGAAACAATTGGAACATTGGATGAAAACAAAGCAAATGGACTTGGCAAAAGACGAATGAATGAAATTAAAAAAAATGAAATTTGAGGTTAAAAAGTGAAGAAATCAGACGAATAAGAAATCAGACTAAGATGGTCGACCTCGAGATGTAAGTAATACTCACAAATAAGGATGGCAACGGGTCGGATCTGGACCGGGTCTTAATGGACCCGGATCCAGATCCGTTTTCAAGAATAGGGTCCAGATCCGGATCCGGATCCGTGGGTCCATTTTTCAAGACCCAGATTCGTGGATGCTGCGGATCCACTACCGGGTCCGGGTCCAAAATGAGTCTTATTAGTTTTTGGCCTTCTTTTTATATTTTCAGATCGTTTTGAGATTGTGATAACGCTATGGATAGACTAATGTTATGAAAATATATAATTTCACAATCGATCACTTAAAAAAATATTATACAACTTAATAAAAATATTAGAGTTTCGTTTTCGTGGGACAGCAAATTGGAGTTGATAGACTAATTAAATGGAAGTGGATTTTAATATATTTGAATTTTGAATTAATTAAATTAGTGGGGTATGTCTTATGGCTTGGGGTACTTGAATTATCTACAAAAATTAAGTGGAGTATGTGATATATCAGCGTGACATAAACTCACAGTGAGTTATTTTAGGACTTAGGTATAGTAATTATATTTAATATATTTAATATATTAAAAAAAAAAGGTCTTCGGTTCCGTGGATCCGAATCTGGGTATTTTTTTCTTAGATCCGGATCTGGACCCGTGTATTTTAAATGGACCCGGATCCGACGGGTCTAATTTTTTGGGACCCAGATCCGTGAAAACGAATACGAATCCACGGATCCGGGTCGGGTCCAATACCCATTGCCTACTCAGAAACACTCAAATGAAATAATGGATTGATGAAATTTCAGTAAAAAAATGGATCACAAAGAACAAAAAGAGCAAATACTTGCGAGATACCTTCTACTGCTTGGATTGATGAAATTTAAGAGAGAAAAATTAATTAAACCCTAGAATTCTTAGAGAAAGGGAGAAAAATTAAGAGAGAGATAGGAGTAAGAGGCACACCATCCTTTGTAAAGTTAGTATAAAACCCTAAAATGCTCTCCAAGACAAAAATAAAAAAAATAAAAAGGATCCAAGGGTCCAATCCAGGTCTACCCGGACCCGGACCCTTAGGGTCCAAAAAAATAGACCCTTACCCTTAAAAAAAGGTAGAGTCCAACAGGGTCCAAATAGGGTCTTGGACCCTTGCCCATCTAATTCACAGGCAACATGTAAGTTATGTTTTATTGTTGTATCTCATTAATAAACACTACAAACCTGCCTAAAAAATCAAAAAACAAAACTGAATACTTGGTGTTCCAACCCGACTTATTCAGCGATCCACATTAATTAGGCCGGAAGTTTTGGCCGTTAAAAAAAATACCCGACAAATTGAGTACCCTGCTTTACTCGCTAATGAAAGCTGCATTTTTAAGCGTAGGTAGGTGCAGCTTATTTTGTAGTTTATCTTAGATTTTGGTATTATTAGAGTTTGAGAATTGTGTTTTAGACTCTAATCATATTTTATTAAATACTCCCTTATGGTTTTGTTTTTTTGTTCATCATCAAAGGAAGTAGTTCACCAACTAAGAAGCTTATACATTCCCCACACGTCTTATCTGTTTGTATATATATTCATGGCCACTTATTACAGTCATCATCCTGCAACTTGTATAGAATAGTGTAATTTGACTTGGCTAATTCATACATAAATATCTAAAATCTATACCTCAAACCACTTAAAGAAAATAGAGTGAGAAGATCATAGATTAATTAAGATGTTGGAGATATTTGTATCACCTTTAATACAAGTAGTGTGTGAGAAACTAGCATCTGCTGGGTTAACTCTGTTGTTTAAGCAAAAAAAATATAGTGAAACTTCAAAAATTGTCAAAGAATGGCAGAAAAAACTGGTACTCATAGATGCGGTGGTGAGTGATGCTCAACAAAAACAGCTTCATAATAAGGCTGTCCAATTGTGGCTTCAACAGCTGCAAGATTTGGCTTATGATTTGGAAGATATTTTGGATGAGTTTGCAACAAAAGCCCGATATTATGAGCTCATTATGAATAATGATCCACTTCTGGTGGAGCCTCACACTCATTCTTTTGGTTGTCTTCCTTTCACTAAGGTTTCTTCTTCAACTTCACATTTTTTCCTTCAATTTGTGTACTTATTATGATTATAAATTACCTAAACACAAATTCTTGCTCTAAACTGTCTATAGCATAGACGGGTAAATATGGGTCAGCATTTTTAATTGAGTAATTGAATAATCTTATAGCCATTAGGTTGGGCTATTGAGAGAGTCGTCTATGCCATCGGTCTCTCAAGAGACCTTCTATTACCTAAAACCTATCTATTCCTATTTTCAAGAAACTGTTATTTTGCCTCTTTGTGTTCAATCCACCCATCAATTGCAAATCCAACTATAGATTCTTGGTAAGGGTTGGCTTAATAGTTCAAGAGTTCAATTCTCACCACCTACATAGATTATTAGTTTCCCTTGTTTTGTAGGGGATTTGTTATATGTTGTGTATGAATAAAACTTGAAGACTGTTCAACGGTTCAAACCTGGATCAGAAGACCAAAATCTTGAATATGCTAAGATCGGAGACCGGACCGGATACCCGTCTAATCCCGTTTCCATCCGGTCCGGGTTGACCGGTTAGACCGGAATTAAACTCAACATGACATAATATATAAAGCTCCCATGTTATTAGTATTAGGTGATGCTATGAAAAACACAAAGTTAAAAACTAAGAGAGAAAAGTTTGGAGAGTCATTGTTGTGGTGTATCATGTTCATCTTATTATCTCCCAGTTTATAGTGAAAGTTTATTCTTGGTGTCGGTGGACGTAGCTATCACATTGATAGTGAACCACGTTAAATTTCTCAGTGTAATTTTGTTTATTGTTTGTTTGAATTTTTATTGTTTTCATTATTGTTTTTTCAGTCTTTGTTTCCGCGGTCGCAGAACAACTTCTCACATGACTGATTTTTAATGCTAGGTACCAAGATTGAGTTGTTGTGCTGCTGGTGCTGGAACTTCAGATTCGAAGAGCACAGACAATACAACTGCAATCCAACAAATCAGCCTTCGTTTGAAAGATATTATGACTCAGGCAGAGTCTTTTAGTCTCTGTCCACAAACACGTACAAACTCGAGGAAAGATCAACGAAAAGAACGAGCAGAAACATCCTTAGTACGGGAACCAGTTATATATGGAAGGGATGACGAGAAAGCTGAAATAATTAGACTGTGTTTGGCAGATGATTCATGTTCTGACAATTACATGGTAATTTCTGTTGTTGGAAAAGGAGGCGTTGGAAAAACAACCTTAGTTCAAAGCGTATACAATGATGAACAATTGAATGCCCACTTCAATGTTAAATCATGGGTGTGTGTTTCTGATGTGTTTGATGTGAAACAAATAACGATAGCAATCATCGATTCAATAGCTCAACCGACACACAGTTTTAGCGATCTTAATCAGGCACATGTAAAATTGAAGAATCTTTTACAAGGAAAAAAATTCTTGATTGTTCTTGACGATATTTGGAGTGATGATTATGATGCTTGGGACCAACTCCAAGTACCTTTTCATTCCGCAACAAAGGGAAGTAGAGTTATCATCACGACTAGAATATCGAAGGTAGCAAAAACCATGCTTAAAAGACCAACTGAAAGATCGTCAATCATGTATTTAAAGGGCTTATCAGATGAAAATTGTTGGAGGTTGTTTCAGAGACATGCTCCAGAAGATGCCGACCTTATTAATATGCAAAATGAACTTGTTGGGCTATTCAAAGGGTTGCCTTTAGCTGCAAAAGCTCTAGGAGGTCTGCTAAGGAGAGAGGATAAGAGCCAATGGGAAAAGATATTAAAGAGTAGTCTTTGGCTAGAACAAGGCGGTGTCTTGCCTGTCCTCAGGTTGAGTTATTATCATCTTCCACATCACTTAAAACGCGTCTTTGCTTATTGTTCAATTTTCCCTAAAGATTATCATTTTGAAGAAACGATGATTGTTTTGATGTGGATGGCTGAAGGTTTCTTACCAGAAGATGATGAGGAAAGTATGGAAGAAAAGGGCCATAACTTTATTCTTGATTTAGTTTCAAGGTCTTTTTTTGAACCAAGTCCATCTTTGCAAGGGTACTTTATCATGCACGATCTTATCCATGATTTAGCTCAACAAGCTGCAAGAGATGTTTATGTTGCAATGGATATGCACAAAATTTCTCCTGCGACTCGTTATTTCTCTTTCACTAAAGAAACTTTACAAAAACAATCATGGACTCTAGAGCATGTTTGCCAATTGCGAACATTTGCATTTTTTGGTGGAACATTTCATAATGTTCCTCCTTTGCAACGGTTGGATTCTACGTTCAAGCATTTTCAGTACTTACGCGTGTTATCTATGACCCGCATGGGGATTTCTGAGTTGCCGTATTGTATTGGTGATTTGATACTCTTACGGTTTGTTGATCTCTCAAACAATATGGAGCTGAGATTACCAGACTCAATTACAAAACTTTGCAATCTCCAAACCCTTTTGTTGAAAGGTTGTCGATTTCTCAAGTTCATAACAAATATGGCGCACTTGATAGAACTCCGTCACCTAAAAATTGCTGATACTGATTTACTGGTGATGCCCGTGGGTATTGGAAAATTAACTAAGTTGCAAACTTTGGACCGATTTTTCTTAACAGAGAACTCAGGGTCAAGGATAGCTGAGCTGAAGAACTTGAACGGTCTACGAGGGTCTCTGGACATATCTAACCTTCAAAATGTGGTCAGGAGTGAAGATGCTGCTAAAGCGTCATTGCGAGAAAAATTTGGCATCAATGTGTTGAGAATGTTTTGGGGCGGTACTACCCTTGATGTTAATGATAACATTAAAAGAGATGTACTTGATAATCTACAGCCTCCTAAACTCATCAAGAAACTAGACTTGTTTGGGTACAATGCCTTGTCATTTCCTTCGTGGTTAGGCGATCCTTCTTTCAGCAAGATTACTGCCATAAAACTGGAAGTATGTGAAAGGTGTGATGGTTTACCTCCATTAGGGCAGCTACCCTTGTTGCGACAGCTTTTGGTGCGGAGGTTGCTTGGTGTCAAGACTATAGGTCCTGAATTTTACGGTGTAGCTTGTGCAAATCCATTTCCTTCATTAAAAATCTTACAATTTGAGGATATGGAGTACTGGGAAAAATGGTTGCCATCATCAATTCAGTACACTAAACCATTTCCGTGCCTTGAAACACTGGAAATTCTGCATTGTCCATTGTTACAGGGTTGTTTGCCATCTCACCTTCCGTCGTTGAAAAGGCTGAAAATTACAGCGTGCAATGAGATGAGAGTGTCACTTCCAAACTGCCCTTTTCTTGAAGAATTGAAAATAAGTAAATGCAAAGAGTTATCTAGTGCAAACTCTGTGATATCATGTTCAAAGATCATTCAGCTTATAGATGTCTCACACTTTACTGGATTTACGAGCTTTCGGGTACAAGGGGTTCAAGCTCTCATTGTGGTAGATGAGCATCATTTACACCTAAGAGAAGGTGCACAAAATCGTTTAGAGTTGGTAAACTGTCCGAAACTAGAAACATGGAGGGCTGATGAAGTAGGGGATTTAAACAACCTGTCTCATGTTGGATTAGGAAATTATGAAGAACTTGCAAAATTCTTAGAATTTAACTTGCCGTCCAGTGTGAGGGAACTTAGAATCCATGGTTACAATTCTTTGAAGCACATATCGACTTTTACGAAACGATGCAATTCTCTCGAAGTGCTTTTTATTGAAAAGTGTGAATCTCTTATAGAAGTAGATGATCTGCCCTTAACTCTGCAGATGCTGCAGTTTTATGATGTTCACATCAAGCAGCTGGCTCGACATTGGAAACTTAGCCTTCTTACTTCTCTTAAAAATCTCGAACTGCATAATGCTGGAAGTTCTGTTTATTTTGTAGAATCTATTCCGGGTCCAGATTTTAATCTTCCGTCTTCATTGAGATTCATGTCCATTAAAGGATTCCCAAATTTGAAATCAGTGTCCTGTTCCAGACTTCCCAACTTGGTCTACATTGAGATTTCCATGTGCCCCAAGCTTGTATCCTTAGGAGCCAATTTCCCACCACAACATCTTCGAGGGGTGAGTATTACAGATTGTCCTTTGATGGAGCAACACTGCAAACCTGATTACAATGGACTTATAACTATATGGCAAGATTCAGAAATGATGAGAAGGTATTCATATGTAGATCATGAAAATTTGCCATTGGCTATTGTATGAAGTTCGTCAGTAAGCTTATGGCTTCCCATGAAAAATCTCGTGTAATGGAATGGAAGCGGGTCGGGCCAGGTTAAGTCAGGCTTTGAAAAAACCGAAAAGCGATCAAACAGACGGATTCATTCAAGACTACTGAAGTACTAATAAAATTAGTTTTTTTTTTTCTTCCTAAAGCTGTTGTAAAGATCCTGTTTATTAAAAGAACTTTGAAGCACACTTGTAATAAGTTTTTTTCTTTTTTTAATTTATTTCCTTTGCATTTGTTCCAGCACCTTTAAGAGGTCTTTCTGTATACATAATTTATAGCAATTTGTTCCAGCAATAAAGTATTATCCAACATAACCACAATATTTCAACAATGTTCGGTTAAATTATATAAACTTAGTAATAACAAACTAAGAACTAACAAATTGCTATATCGAACATGAAGAAATTGTTTGTTGTATTTTGTGTCTTTAATTTTATAAAAAACATATAAACTAAAGTTATATAAACTTAGTAGGTTACAAACATTTCCTTAACATACACCAAATGCAAACATGGTCAGCGGGAATCACCATATATCGAACATAGTAATATGAAGATTTTGTATTGAACATGATATTACTTCAAGGCGAGATGCTCTTTCTAAAAATATCAGTTGCTCCCTACTACGGTGCTTGGGAATGTATACCGAAAATATGTTCTGAGATACAAAGAATCACATTAAATTACGAGTACAAGGAAATTAGAATGATGTAAGAGAAACTTAATTGGAAGAAAATAAAGAAAATTACAAACGAGGATTGCAAGTTCTCGATGTAAAGTGCTAGGGAAGAAAAAAAAATCAGAAATTGCATGTGTAGAGAATAAGATACAAGCGATCTATATTTATAGAGTAGCTCACGCCATTTCACAAAGTAACGTATTACTTCATGAAACACAAGATCGATTCACGAACAAATGTCGTCTTTCAGTCAAGGGATATTCTACCTGGTAAGCACCAGGTATAGTGAAATTCACAAACCAGCTATTCTTGTTTGCAATTCTACCAAATAGCACTCAACTTTTGCAAATTCAACCGCCGTAGCTATATTAGGTCAAAAACGTTAAAAAAACCGTTAAGTGTTGAAATTACATATTTACCCTTATTTTATTTCTTAAGAAATAAAACAGGGGTAAATATGTAATTTCAACACTTAACGGTTTTTTTTAACGGTTTTGACCTAATATAGCTACGGCAGATGAATTCTCAAAAGTTGAGTGCTATTTGGTAGAATTGCAAACAAGAATAGCTAGTTTGTGAATTTCACTATACCTGGTGCTTACCAGGTAGAATATCCCTTCAGTCAATTCATTCATCCTAACAAACTTGGTTAATATACCATGATAAACGTTGGTAGTTATAAAATAACCAACAAATGAATAAACAACGTCGCAAAGAAAATTCCCGCAAAAATCAGGCAAGTCGCGAGCCGCGTAAAAGGTCACTGGGCGCGACCTGATGTTTCCACACAACAGAAAATTTCCAGTCTATTCTCGCGAGCTGCGAGTAAGTTTGCGATCCATGACTTTTATTTTTCCTTGAAAACATACGTTTCTTGCAATCTTGGGATATACTTCAATTAATTTAATTAAATTAAATTATTTAACTTCGTGTGTATAACACTAAATTACAACATTGATAACAGTCTTGGTTTAGGGTTCAAAGCTTAAATCATTGGTTTTCCTTTCTCATTGTCAAAGTAGAGTAAATTTATTTTATTTTTTATATTTTTGTTTGTATAAATAAATTTGTTTTATAACTAATTAGTCCCCTCCTCTCTAGGTAGGGTTTCTCTCCTAGGTTTTCCTAGATTTTCTCCCTAGATTTCTAGGCTTCTCTTCTGTTCTTCAGATTTTCTTTGGGATTCTTGTCCCATGGCTGACGAAATCTCTGATCAGTGTGCTAGGCTGCGGATTACCAGCGATAATGAGGAGGTTGTTGATTTTGGAAATGAGATTGATGAACCACAAGATGCCAAACTCGGGTTACGACTAGTGGGTAGGTTGTTGACTGAAAAACCCATCAATTTCGACGCTCTCAAGCGTACGATGAAATATGTATGGTGTCTTCGTGAGGATGTTATTATTCGTCCTATGAATGCTAATGTTTTCGTCTTCCAATTTCTTCATTGGCAAGATAAAGAACGGGTCTTGGCGGGTCGTCCGTGGTGTTTTGAGCAACGATTACTAATCCTTCAAGAAATCTCGAATACGGCTCAACCTTCAGAGGTAATCCTTAATCTTTCTCCGTTTTGGGTACGGATATATAATCTTTCGTTTGGTTTCCGCTCTGATGAGAAGATAAAGGCCATTGTTGGCCCCATAGGGGAAGTTCTTGAAATTGAGGAGGATATCCTTGAGATCGAAAACTATCGAAGGGTTCGCTTGATGGTTGATGTTACCAAACCGTTAAAATGTTCCCAAAAGATTCGTATCAAGGGGACGATTATTGAGATTGCTTTGAAATATGAACGTTTGCCACATTTTTGTTTTCTTTGTGGCATGATGAGTCATACGGATCGTGATTGTCGAATTTTTCCCGAGGAAGAGCGTGAGGGTGGGCATAAATGGAGTCTTGCCATCAAGGCTTCACCGCGGAAGGGTTTGAGTAAGAATAGAGAAGAAGTGGATGCATTACGTAATAGGGGGCGAAGTCTTTTTACCCCAAAGCCAAAAATACCTCATTCCTCTGGATATTCTATGGTCCCTTGTTCTACTGCTAGCAAAGAAGGTGCATTTTCGGGGTCTTGTTATGTGAATTCTTCTGTGCCTGTGATACCTGCAGTTGTGGAGTCTGGCTCTCATGTTATTTCTTCTAGTGCACGCTTGGATGATTTGAATGTGAAAGACTCCTTGGTTACGCTTGCTGGGGAGGAGGCACCTGTGGTGATTTCGTCTTCTCATACAGGTCCGGTTTTGCCCTCTTCTATTACTCTAGGTGATAGTGATGATAGCACTGTGGGTCTGGTCTTTGAGGTAGGGGCTGTTTCCACAATTGGTAAGAAGTTGGGCAAATATAAACGCAGGAGTGTTAATGCTCAGAATAGGAGGTCCCCTAAACCTGCTTCCCGGGTTTTGAGTTCTAATGAGGGTGGTCAGGAGGATGTCAGGTGTAAGAGGAAGGCAATTGATGGTGATGTTGTAATGGAGGATGTTAGCTCTGTATACAAGAAATCCAAAGTTTATGAGGCCTATGTTGGTGAGTCCGATGGGCAAGTAGCGGAGGTTGGCGATGTCCAACCCCGTGAATATCAATGAAAATCTTGAGTTGGAACTGTCATGGGTTAGCCAATCCCTTGACAGTTAAAGCCCTTAAAAATTGGTGTTGGCGGGATAGGCCTGATATTGTTTTTGTTATGGAATCCATGGTGGCCAAGGAGAAACTTGAAAGTGTTCGGATTGGCTGTGGCTTTGATTCCGGTTTTTGTCTGAGTAGTGACGGTTTTGCAGGGGGTCTGGGCTTATGGTGGAACATAACTGATGTGCGCTTGGTTTCTTATTCGAACCATCATATTTTAGTTGAAGTCTTGGAGCCGGATGGGATCAATAAATGGTTTGCTTGTGGTGTGTATGGATGGGCGGACCATGCTCAGAAATACAAGACTTGGGATCTTCTTCGTTCGCTCAAAGGTCGTTATAAGGGTCCATGGGTGTTCTTTGGTGACTTTAACAAAATTCTTTGTCATTCTGAAAAGATGGGGGGGGGGGGGGGGGGGCTGTTAGAAGCGATCGTGCCATTCAAGCATTTCGTGACTGTGTTGATGATTGTGAGCTCCGTGATCTTGGCTTTCGGGGTAGTTCTTTCACGTGGTGCCGCGGCAATTCTCCAGCTACACACATAAAAGAACGGTTGGATAGGTTCTTTGCTACAGCTGACTGGTTTGACATTTACCCGCATTTTGCTGTGATTCATCTTCCTATTTATCGTTCAGACCACGCTCCCATTCTTTTGCGTGCCGATCGTTCTTTGCCTCAAGTGAGTGGGGATAAACCTTTCCGGTTTGAGTCCCTTTGGCTCTCGCATGAGGAGTGTAAGAAGATTGTTGAGGAATCTTGGAATGCTAATTTGGGCTGTCCTATTCAAACCCGTATTGAGTTTTGTGGCATTGGTTTGTTAGAGTGGGCGGATCGGACCTTTGGTGAATTAAGGAAGAAAATCAAGCATACGGAAAAGAGTCTCGCTAAAGCTCAGAAATGCACTCCTGACACCTGTATTTTGCAAGTTTGCTCTGACCTTAGTACGGAACTTGATAAGCTTCACCGCCTTGAGGAGTCGTATTGGTTTATGCGGGCACGCACGAATGAGTTGAAGGATGGTGATCAAAACACTAAATATTTTCACCACAAAGCTAGCTCGCGGCGTCGGCGTAATAACATTAAGGGTTTGACTGATGACAATGGGGCTTGGAAGACGGGGGTTCCGGATATGAAAAGCATCATTACGTCTTATTTTTCGCGCATTTTCCAGACTGATAATGTGGATTCTTTTGATGAGGTTTTGGCAGGTATTGGTACTCGTGTTTCTGATGAGATGAATAGCTCGCTTGATACCGAACCCACGGCAGAAGAAATTCGTCAGACTCTTTTTCAGATGCACCCGACGAAAGCCCCGGGTCCGGACGGGTTTCATGCCCTCTTTTTCCAACAGTTTTGGGAAGTGGTGGGTGCAGACGTTGTGGTTCTTGTTAAGAATTGGTGGCGTGGCTCTATTACTTTGGAGAGTATTAATAAAACCTACATTTCTTTAATACCAAAGTGTAAAGACCCAAAATTCATTTCCGATTATCGACCCATTAGTTGTTGTAACGTAGTTTACAAAATTATCTCAAAGGTGCTAACGAATAAGCTTAAGCCTTTTATGGGTTCTATTATCTCCACCAATCAGACGGCTTTTATTCAGAAGCGGCTTATTACGGATAATGCTTTAATTGCATTTGAACTATTTCATGCCATGAAACGTAGGTCGGGGCCTAGGATGGGATCTTTTGCTCTCAA
Source organism: Amaranthus palmeri (assembly GCA_019776075.1). Lineage (NCBI taxonomy): Eukaryota > Viridiplantae > Streptophyta > Magnoliopsida > Caryophyllales > Amaranthaceae > Amaranthus > Amaranthus palmeri. The sequence continues at coordinate 46,732 of JAAKBH010000378.1, forward strand.
GCTTGACTTAAGTAAGGCTTATGACCGCGTCGAATGGAGCTTCTTGGAGAGAGTTATGTTGCATATGGGGTTTAGTGACTCTTGGGTGAAACGTGTTATGGGGTGTATTTCCAACGTGCATTTTAGCTTCAAGCTTAATGGTTCCATCTTTGGTAATTTAATGCCAACTAGGGGCCTACGCCAGGGGGACCCTATTTCTCCCTATCTTTTTTTGATTTGTGCTGATGCTTTTTCATCTTTGTTGTCTCATGCTGTTGCTCATAATGAGATTCATGGTGTTCGGGTATGTCGTGGTGCCCCTTCTATTTCCCATCTTTTATTCACTGACGATTGTATTATTTTTGCTAATGCGTCTATGCAGGAGTGCTCTAAAGTAGCTGCCATCATTAGCTTGTACGAGAAAGCCTCCGGTCAAAAGATCAATTATGAGAAGACGCAAATTTCCTTTAGCAAGAATGTTCCTGTTTCGGTCAGGGAGGATATCACTACTCGGTTCGGTGTGGTGGAAGTAGATCGTCATGAGCGGTATCTTGGGCTCCCTACCATTGTGGGCAAGTCAAAGAAGGTGATTTTCTCCAGCATCAAAGAGCGGATTTGGAAGAAGCTTACGGGGTGGAAGGAGAAATTTTTGTCTTTCCCGGGCAAAGAGGTTTTGATCAAAGCTGTAATCCAAGCCATCCCTACATATCTCATGAGTATTTTTAGAATCCCGGATGGGGTTATCGATGCTATTAACTCTATGGTTGCAAATTTTTGGTGGGGTTCGGATAATGGTACTAGGAGGTTGCATTGGCACAGTTGGGATAAGCTTTATATTCCAAAAAAGGACGGTGGATTGGGTTTTCGGGATATTCGAGCTTTTAATTCCGCGCTTCTTGCTAAGCAAGTATGGCGTATTCACAAAGGGGAGTGCCCTCTCCTTGCCTCGATTCTCCAAGCTCGTTATTTCAAACGTTCCGATATTCTTGAGGCCCGTCGAGGTTATGACCCTAGTTACACTTGGAGAAGTTTATGGGGTTCTAAATCTCTTCTCTTGGAAGGATTGTGCTGGCGGGTTGGTAATGGTTTGTCGATTAATGTGGCGTCTGACAATTGGATTCCCTATGATTCTCATGCTATTTGTCTTCCCATTGGAGGTGCTTCTGATTTCCCTCTTCGTGTCAGTGATCTCATAGATTATACTAGTGGGCATTGGAACTTGACCCCAATTGAAAATGATACTCCTTCTCCCATTTTGGAAGCTATTCTTAGTATTCCCTTGTCTCGTGATTGGGCTACGGACAGCCTCTACTGGTTACATTCGGCTAATGGGGTCTATACAGTTCGTTCCGGGTATTGGCTTGGTAGAATGGGTTCCACCAGTGTCTCGTCTGTGCAGCAGGTTGCTTCATCTTCTGGGCTGTGGCGGAGAATTTGGTCCATCGAGGGGCCTCCTAAGCTTCGTCACTTCGTTTGGCGGGCTTGCCGTGGTAGTCTTGCAGTGAATGATGAGCGTCATAGGCGGCATTTGACCCCTGATCCATCCTATGAAAGGTGTCATGTATGTCCCGAATCAATTTGTCATGCTTTGGTTGATTGTAGTGCCAATATCTCTGTTTGGAACAACCACCCATGTGGTTTGTTGTTAGCTATTGCCCCTCGTAGCTCCTTTAAAGATCTTTTTTGTTGGCTTATGGATAATACTTCTAGGGAGCAGTTGGTTCTGTTGGCTACCACTTTTTGGGGTATATGGTTCTCTAGGAATAAGCTCACTTTTGAAGGAAATTCCAAGGATATTGTTGCCACTGTTTCGAGCTTCACTTCTTTGGTTCAAGACTATAATGCCTAAGCTCTTCGGGTTTTCAATGGGAGTAGGGTCTCTTCGTGTATTCCTGATAGCTGGACGCCCCCTGAGATAGGTTGGATTAAAATCAATGTTGATGCCCACGTTTTTCGTAATATTCGGGGTGTTGGGTTTGTTGCTCGTGATGCTGCGGGGCAGTTTCTTATGGCTGGTGTGCGTCGTGTGCGTGCCAATTGGTCCCCTATTCTTTCTGAGATGGCTGCTGTGGTGTATGGGGTTGATATAGCCATTCGTATGGGCTATTCTTTTGTGCACTTTGAAGGTGATAATGTCTCTGTCATTGAAGCTATTCATCGTCAGTCCCGTGGTTGCTCTCCTTTCTTCCTCTTACTTGATCAAGTGCTTAGTCGGAGGCCTTTGTTTAGTGGGTTTAGGTGTAGTTCAGTCCGTAGGAGTGGCAATACGGCGGCCCATATGGTCACTCGTTGGCATAGTAATTCTGTTGGGGAAAACATTTATTTGCACCCCTTTCCTGATAGCCTTGTAACTCTGATTTCCATTGATCAATGTTAGTGCAGCAGGTGTTTTTCAAAAAAAAAAAAAAAAAATTGTCAAAGTAGAGTCAATCACCCCTATTAATACAAAAAGTAGTAACTTACAATATAGAAATAAATGACATAATTATCTTAACTTCCTAAATCTAAAGAAACAATATTTATAATCAAATAATTTTAATTACTTTATTTCCAACACTGTTATTTTTGAGTTGATCACCTTTATCACCAAAGAATCAATTGCCCAATAGGAAAATGACTAATTTTGTCTTAGTGCTAAAAACACAACTTGTCACGTAATATCAAGCGTATGACTATTTTTTTCGACTCTAATCATTTCAACACAATAATGTATATCAAACAGTGTTGTGTGCCAAGTTTCATGCATAACAAACCATGTTTGAGCTACTTTATACGCGAAAATGCCAAAAACAATTCAAAACGCTTAAAATCGCAACTTAGCATTTAATATCAAGCATATGACTATTGTTTTCGACTCTAATCATTTCAACACAATAATATATAGCAACCAGTATTGTGTGCCAAGTTTCATGCATAACAAACCATGTTTGAGCTACTTTATGTGCAAAAATGCCAAAAATGCTTCAAAACGCTTAAAATCACAACTTAACTCGTAATTTCAAGCATATGACTATTTTTTTTGACTCTAACCATTTCAACATAATAATGTATATCAAATAGTCTTGTGTGCCAAGTTTCATGCATAACAAACCATATTTGAGCAACTTTATGCGTGAAAATGCCAAAAACGCTTCAAAATGCTTAAAATCACAACTTAACTCGTAATTTCAAGCGTATGACTATTTTTTGCGACTCTAACAATTTTTACACAATAATGTATATTAAATAGTGTTGTTTGCCAAGTTTATGCATAACAAACCATGTTTGAGCTAATTTATGCACGAAAGTGCCAAAAAAACTTAAAAAATCTTAAAATCGTAACTTAACTCGTAATTTCAAACATGTGACTATTTTTTTGGACTCTAACCTTTTCAACACAATAATACATAGCAAATAGTGTTGTGTGCGAAGTTTCATAAATAAAAAACAATGTTTAAGCTACTTTATGCGCGAAAATGCCAAAAAAGCTTAAAAAAAACCTTTAAATCGCAACTTAACACGTAATTTGAAGCATATGCCTAAGATTTTCAATTCTAACTATTTCAACACAATTATATATGTCAAATAGTGTTTTGTGCCAAGTTTCATACATAACAAACTATGTTTGAGCTACTTTTTGCGCGAAAGTTCTAAAAAAACATATAAATAAACATACAAATAATTTATATCTTGGGAATCACTTAATTCAAATGTATTCCTTCCGTGTGATCTACACGTATATAACCAACATCTTCATCATCTTCATTCACCAATGTTGGATTGATAAAGGGTAGGGAGTCTTCAAAAGCATTATATTCTTCCTCATCCTCGACATCACCTATACCAAGGATATTTCTTTTTCCCAGTACAAAAATAGACTTTTTTAATCAGACGGGTCTACAATGTAGAATACTTGTTTGGCTTGTGTGGCTAGTGTATATGGCGCAAGCTTGATTTCACGAACAAGATAGACAATAAGATGATCCATTATGTCAAAGAAAGAAGGCGGAAAATACATCTCAAAATTGCAAAAAGGTACAATCACGTCGACTTGAAGAGCATAGTGTTCAAAGGGATCAAGAACTTTACTACAAATTGTGTTGAAGAACGAACACAGCTCGGTAATAGCATATCTCACATGTTGTGGCAGTATTCCACATAGTGCAATTGGTAAGAACACTTGCATCATTACATGACAATCGTGAGATTTCATGCTTCCCAACTTCAACTCACGAGTTAGGGTCACAAATCTCTTCATGTTGGATGAGTACCTAAAAGGAATCTTAATGCCATACAAAGACTCACAAAATGCTCGTTTCTCTGCTTTGAACAAAAGGTTAGCAAGCCGGAGGCAAATAAACTTTTTCATTACTCATCTTCATCTTACCGCCCTTTCCTTTGCTACTGCCACCAACTTCATCAGCTCTATCACTTTTCTTACTCACCTTAACATGTGCCCAATACTCCAGACGAATACCCTTGCATTCAAAGTAATCTCACATACATTTTTCTCTATATGCATAACGTCAAGACAATGCCTAACTTGTAGATCTCTCTAATATGGAAGCTTCCAAAAGAATGATTCCTTTTTCCACAGTCAGTCTTCACCCCCTTGCACTTGCCCTGTTTTTACCAAATATAGTCTCAACTCTCAACCCCCTTAACCTGTTCGTAAACCTCATAACCGGTCAACGGTCGACGAGCTACACGGTCCTCAACCTCCCCATTGCACATCTTTTTCTTCTTACGATATTAGTGATCTCGTGGGAGCAACTTTCGATAGTGCATGAATACATGTTTGCACTTAGGAATCCACGTGGATTCCATGTCATCGATACATATTGGGCACGCTTTCTTCCATTTTTTCTTATACCCTGATAAGTTTCCATATGCAGAAAAATCATTAACAGTGTATAAAAGCATTGCACGCAAGGTGAACTCCTCATTAACATTTGCCTCAAACACGGAAACTCCTTCATCCCACATCTTTCTCAAATCCTCAACGAGAGGTGCAAGATATACATCTATGCCATTGTCAGGTTGCTTAGAAACCGAGATAAGAAGCGAAAGCATAATGTTATTACGCTTCATACACAACCAAGGAGGAAAATTATAGATCACTAAAAGTACCGGCCAAGTACTATGTTGAGAACTAAGATTGCGGAATGGGTTCATTCCATTCATGCATAGTCCGAGCGTTAAATTATGAATTTTATCCCCAAAAGTCTTATGCAACCTATCAATACTCTTCGACTTCGGAGACTCGGATGGATGTGCGAGCAAGTGGTCTTTTTTCACCCTATCTGCTTGCCACCTCAAATTTAGCGCATCTTTCTTTATAGAAAACAAGCACTTGAATCTAGATATTATTGGAAGATACCACAATACCTTAGTCGGGGGGGATCCTTTAGCATCCCAAGTCCCTTTACGCTTGTAACGCGATAACCCACACCAAGGACATTTTTCTAAGTTCTCATTTTCATTCTGATACAATATACAATCATTTGGACACGCATAAATCTTCTAGTACTCTGAGCCGAAAGGACACATGAGCTGTTTGACATAATATGTCGACTTTAGAAGTTCATTTCTCTCAAGAATCATCTCAACTAACGCTTCTAATAACATTGTGAAACTAGTGTCACTCCAATTCAAGTTGGACTTAATGTTGAAAATTGTCAACACTATTGTTAGTTTGGTGAACGTTGTACATCCAAGTTACAAAGGCTTTTGAGAAGCCTCTGTCAACAAGTAAAATACACGAGGACGTTTTCCTAACTCATCCTCAACTCCCTCCATCATCTCATTAACACGATTGACATCCTCATCAACAATCTCTTCATTTGTCTCATACCCACCCACACGATCTACTACATCCTCATTGACATCCTCAACAACACTTTTTTCTTTGTAAACTCCCTCCTCACCATGCCAAACCCAAACACGATATAGAGGCCTAAACCCACGTCGAAGTATGTGCTCCCTAAGCATATGAACACTATCTACCTTAGATTCATTCCCACAATTGACACATGGGCAATAAAAACCAACTCCCCATCGTAACTTGATGTTCAACCGCAATACTACAAAATTCTAATACGCCATCAATAAATTTTGACCACTCAATGCTTCCTTACATCTAAGAACGATCTTTTGTCATCCTAAGTGTGATTAAATTAATTCAAAACATAATTAATAACGCCCAGGCTGACTAGGCCAACCAACTTGCTGATTATGGAATAAAAAATGGCCAGGTCATCCTTTTTCACAATCATAGGTCAAAAAATGCCCAGGCTGATGCCTTATCAAGGCTTGCTAGTTTAGCCATCAGCAACGAACCGAGGAACATAGTATGTAAGTCCTCCCAAATCCCAGCATTAATGTCTTTGTCGACCATGTTGACAGTCGACAGAACTGACTCTTGGATGGATCACTACATCAAATTCTTGAGAGACGGAGAAGATCCTAAGGATCTACTGATGGGACCCTTAGTATTGAAAAAGTCCAAATGGTTTGAGCGTTATGATGGGGCTCTTTACAAAAAGTCATACAGCCACCCTCTTCTGAAATGTGTTACCCCTTTTGAAGACGAAACATCCTTCGCGAGATACACGAACGCGCCTGTGGCATTCACCAAGGAGCAAGAACTATCATTAGAAAGGTCCTTCATAGTGGATACTATTGACCAAGTTTGAAGGCAAATGCCGAGATATTATTCAAGTGTTGCACCAAATGTCAATTCTTCGCTGAAGTACCACGCAAGCCAGCAAACTACGTATTACCCATGCAAGTTGTTCTCCCCTTTGATAAGTAGGGAATAGACTTGCTAGGACCCCTTCCGTCCGCTACTAGCGAACGCAAGTTTGTCATTATCGCAATCGACTACTTTACCGTGTATGTTGATGCTAAAGCTTTAAGCACTATCATCGATAAGCAAGTCTGTAACTATGTCTTAAGAACTACCTTGAATCTTGTGGACCACTAGAACTCAAAGAAGCTACGGGTCACACTCCTTTCTCCCTAGTATTTGGAAGCAAAGCGGTATTACCTGTCGAAGTGGGAATTTCATCTATCAGGATCACATACTACGATCACCAAACAAATAATCAAGAGAAGCCAATCAACCTCGACCTACTACACGAAATAAGGGGGAATATGTTACTCAAATCAGTAAAAGCAAAGAATGATTAGGCAATTCAATAAGATAATAATACATAGACAGTTCCAAGTCGGAGACTATGTCTTAAGAAAGGTTGGGCCCATTAGGAATTTCGTTGACAAAGGAAAACTCGGCAAAATTGGGGTGGTCCATATAACGTCACATAAATTGTTAGACCAGGAACCTATGAGTTGCAAGATGATAGTGGGAATAGTCTACCCGACCATGAAGTGTCGATCAATTAAAGAAGTTCTACTTTTAGACTATGATGTATAGCTTGGATATCCTAAAAGGCATTGTACTTCGTCAGAAAATCGTAAATAAATGTAATGCTGGTTTAAGTAAATTATGAATGAAAATTGTACTTCGTCATGGGATAACTTGGGTGCCAATTGAGCCCTAAATTATTCCAATCAAGTCAGGACTCTTTGGCAATCAAAGATCCCATATATTCATTCGTCATGGGATAACATGAATGGTGGCAATTTAGTCCCAAATTATTCCAATCAAGTCAGGACTCTTTGTCAATTGAAACAGCCAATTGAAAAATTGTAGTATAACAATGATGTAACTAAAAAACTCATAATTAATTATAAGAAAATTTCCCTAGAATAATCCAAACTATTCATGATTTTCCTACAATAATTCCTCTTATTGATTAATAATGAACAATCCCAACTTTGAGGGGCATTTTCCTTAGGGCTGAGCAAAACTTTCTGATGATACGATTATCCGATGATTCTATCTGATATTCGATTTGATTTTTGGGGTATCCGATCCGATTCGATCAAATATCCGATTCGAAAATTCGAATATCGGATATAAATTCGAATATCAATGTTTGTAGATTCGAATATCCGAAAATCTGACATTTTTTGAATTGTCGGATATCGAGTATCGGATATCCAGAATTATTTCGGATAGTCGGATATCGAGTATCTGATATCCAAAATTATATTTTTATAAATAAATTATTTTAACTAAATTCGGATATCAGATATCAGATATTTCGAATATCTGACTGGAATTTTTCAACTTTTTCTCATAGGCATCGGATATCGGATATCGGATATCCGAGTCGGATCGAATCGGAGTTCAGATATATATATATATATATATATATATATATATATATATATATATATATATATATATATATATATATATATATATATATATATATATATATATATATATATATATATATATATATATATATATATATATATATATATATATATATATATATATATATATATATATATATATATATATATATATATATATATATATATATATATATATATATATATATATATATATATATATATATAAGTTTTCGGATATCCGATCTGACTGCGTGTTTCGGATCGGATATCCGATTATGCTTACCCTTAGTTTTCCTAGAGTAAACCCGGTGACCGGATGACTTGTTATAGTAAGTTTTATTTTTTAAAAAAAAGATAACTAAAATAAAATGTCGAAAAAAATGTTAAAGAAATATTCATAAAAAAATTTATGATTTTTTTATTATGTAGAATTTTTTATGTAAATTTTCAAAAATATTTTCTAATTTTAAATTAATATTTAATTTATTTTTTGGTATACTATAGCAAGTCATCGGGTTACCCAAGTTTACTCTAGGAATACCCCTCAAAGTTGGGATTATTCATGGTTAATCAATAGGTGGGATTATTGTAGGAAAATCATGAATAATTTGGATTATTCTAGGTAATTTTTCCTATAATGATACATATTTATAGACTTAAAAAAGAAAAGTGTAACAACGATTTTCTTCGGCTTGGTTTTCTCATCATCAATTAATCACTACAAGCTTGTACATTGATATTCAAATCAACGATGAAAAATAACTAGCATTAATTAGGGGTGCAAAAACAATCGATCTCAATACATACATTCCCAAACTTTTTTTCCAAAATTTTTTATGTCGAAATATTGGATAAATAGAATACTTTAATTTGGTAAAGTAATGTGCAATTTCTTAAAAAAAAAAAGACTTTTTCTATTGTTTAAACGATTATTATTTTAAATTTGTATGACTCTAATTTAATCAATGTAATTAAATTAGCATATTACATAGTTGTGGAGATTATGGTTTTGAAGTACTTCTAAAAAACACAAGGCTGAGACTTGGAGTCTCTAAACTAGAAAATATTGATAAGGTAAATTTTATAACCTACAAGAACACTAGTTTAGGAAATATTTTTTTATTGAACACCAGCATGAGAATTTTTATCTTTTCCAACACTATTTTAGTAAATCATTCTTGAACTAGGGTTTCTCCCAAGTCAGGACTTCCATGATCGAATTTCACGGGGGACTGCAAGACATGAGACATGTTTGGGAAAGACACCCTAGCCTCCAAGTCAGGTGGTAGGATTTTCTCCCAAGAAATCTTTTCAGATTCCCCTACCATCTTCTTACCATCATCACCACTAGATTTCATTTCTTCGGTGACCACAGATAACGTGTCATCGAATAAGTCACCAATCATGCCCTCGAATAATTCATAAGAAAAACTCATGCATGTTGGCGGCCGTCATACGATCCATCTTCTCCTCTAGGTGTCGTCCTTGCTCAAAGGCCTTTCTTCCAAGATCTGCTTGAAAAGTCTGAACCTCATACGTCGAGAACCAGTCGACAAAAAGCTTCTTCTTTAAGGATAGTTGTTTATTCTTAACTTGAACAACCTCCAACAAAGTCCTACTCCTATCTTTCATCACCACCAGAAAATGCTCCAAGCTTTTTGTTGATTTCGTCAACCTCATCACTCGAGCATTCTTTGTAACCACGTTGTCACTTAGCTCTTTGACATTCTTGCGAAGATCCTTCACCTCCTCAAAAACGTCCTCTTTGACAGCAGTGTTTGCAAGTACATTTTGCAAGCGCATGCACACCTGAAAAAACATCAGAAACAAATGTATAAGTATATATACACAAAAATAAGAGTGGCTACAAAACTAGTAAGGAAAGGGTAAAAACATTACCTCAGCTTGTAAGGCCTTAAGCTCATCTATTCGGGTCTCAAAGGGAGTAAGACCAAACTCTTCGAGGTCACGGGATGAAATTAGTTGGCCAGTCGATCTTTGCCAGCGAACCTTAAGATCCCTTGAAGATAATTGGGAGAAAGGACGATCACCATTGTAAATATATAGTGACAAGTTTGTTCATATGGACGGTAAACTCGCCTTGAGGGGGAACTTCTCCAACCTTCTCTTTGCCTTTTCCCTTAGACGTAGCAACCGAGTTAGTCTTTTTTTGTGACGTTGCAGATGTCCAGATATCATCTCCCTTTCTCTTTGAGGGCACGGTGTCCTTAGGAGGCACAACCTCCTTAGGGTGAATTACGCTCTTAGTCTTCCTTTGGCCATCCTACACTAGTAAAGATAACTCTAAGTATATCACTACTAAAATATAAAGTCCAAAACATGATATTTAGGCGAGGTTATACCTTTTAGGGGGGGGGGGAGATCGGGCCCCCTTGAACTCCTCTTGTCCTTATCACGTTGATTCTGCTTTGCCATCATCGCAAAGGTCGTAGAATTCATGATGTCCGGCTACTTGCTCTTGAATTCGAAAAAGACAAAAGCCACAAAAATACAACTTGTCAAAATGTCAAAACACCACTCAAAAGAAAAATCACACAAGTTCAAAAGCTTACACTGAGGCCATCAAGAACCAATTCCCATGGCTAATAAAAGTAGACATTGCTTAGTAGCTTATTTTTGATGATAAAGTTCCTTTGAACAGAGACAGGGCCATAGTCCCCCATCACAATTTCAGTCTTTGTGTGGTACATTATTAGCGACTCCTCGTTGTCACATTAAGGAACTTTATTATTTAAAGTCAAATTCGGTTGCTGATCTTGCGTGGTCTTGATATCCCAACCATATGCACTATGAAGGAAGGCGAAATGATAGCGAAAAATCTTCCTACTATCAGGCATTCCTGTTACTATCTGATAACCCCTTCTATGCTGAAAAGAAATCCATCCAGGTTCGTGAGCACAAGGACAAATTTGTGCTCGATACATGTACCGAAAAGCTGTCAAGGAAGGCTTCACATCAAAAAGGGAACACAATATCAAGAAAGAGGTAATACAATCCCATGCATTAGGATATAATTCGAAAACGATGATGTTGTAGGCATTCAAAAGCTCTTCAATGAAGGGATGCAACGGAAACCTCATGCCCTGCATAAATGATTCCCTATGTACAACAATACATCCAGGAGGCATATTCTTCACGGTGGCGTGAGGATTTGGTTTTATTATCTCAAAACCCTCCACGGGCCAACCCCACTTTATTTATAACCAATTTATCTTGTCAGCGAGGGTTTTGGTCCAACCAGGACGAATCCTAAAGTTTAAAGGCCCTCAATTTGGTACATACTCAGGCGCTTCTAGAGTTTTCTTATCTTCAGGCTTGTGGTTCTTTTAGCGTCAAGAAAAAGGTGGAGATTGGTATCAGTGTTACTCTAGCCAAGCGGGGTGAAGTTGATGATGTGTGTGCACCTATTTTAGGTGGAGTCATTCCTTTGTGTGCCTTGAAGGAATGGCTATCATATTTATGGATTGATATGATGGTTTCGTTTGAAGGTGGCGATATTATGGCAATGATGGGAAGCATTGTGCTAGATTAAAGACATGTTAACTTAATTGGTTGGCGCTCGTTAATGGTATGTGGTCTTATATATAGTCATATGATACTTTGCATTGACAAGAGGTTGTTGCATTTTCAAAACTTTGTAGTTGAAGCTTGGTTGCCTTAGGTAGTGTGTTTACTTCTATGTTTCTAATGGGCATATGGTTAGAGTTGTGGTTGTCCTTGGTTGGTGTTGTGATTGAGCATGGCTCAAACTATTTTGCTTAGTCTTTTTTTTATCATGGGTTAACTCCCTTTAAGGGAGGCGCACCTCTTTGAGGTGGTTACATCTTGATGATGGGTTGTTTTCTAAAGATGATTAATTGATTTGGTGTTTGGCAATTGAGATTATTTCATCCATGTGGAGATTTGGTGTTTATGTTGCTTATAATCTCATATTTATAGCTTGATGTTCTGGATTATTTTGTGCTTCAGAGGTTTTATGGTAGTTATTGATGTACATGAAGAAATACACTCGAGCAAGGTGACTCGACCTAGTCTGTTGGTCGCTCTACAAACTCGAGCGAGGCGACTCGACTGAGTCAAATAATTGTGGGAGACATTCTGTTTGAGTTCCGTTTTTGAGCGAGTCTTGCTGTTATTTTTAGTATTTCTGCAACCTAATATACATTCTAGTTACATAATCAGGCCAAGAGAGAACACATACAATACTCTTATAATCCTCAAGAAGTATTAATCTAGATAGAATAAGAGCCATAAATTAGGGTTTTTAGAGTAAAATTGAGAGTTCTCTATAGTGTTTCATTTTCCATAGTTAGAGTTATATTAGTACATTGTAATCAAGAACCCTAATGGAAATACTACCAGGAATAATACAACTTATTCACTATTTCCCTACGATAATACCAACTTTTGATAACCATCATTAATACCAACTTAAGGGGATGTTTTCCTAGAATATCCCTAAGAGGTTTAAAATCAAAGCAGGTAATTAGTTAATTTCTTTCACATTTTGCAATCTTTTTCCTTCTTTGCTTTAGAATCTTCAAAGGTAATAGCATTTGCTCTAACAAAGTTTATTGAAAATTTCTTATGGGTCAAGGTTTCAGTTCCATTTTGAACACCACAATAGACAAACACCAGAAAGTTGTAAAAGATCCGATGTCATTTGAAAAACTATTTTAAAATCACAAACATTATATTATGAAAGTTTTGAAACTTCATTTGAGTAATCATTATTTAGCAATTAAAGTATCACTTAATCCAAAGACGATGATAAATGAGCAAGTTCTTGGTAGAAAAGATGAATGGAGCAGAGGAAAATCCGCAAAATTCTATCCGACAATTACAACTGCCCTTTGAAAGAGGTAGATTGCCGTCAAAAATCTCATATGGAACACAGTTCGTAAATCGGTCACAGTTGCAACGTAGTAGTGACAAGTGCTTAAGGAATTGATCGTTGGTATAATGGCAAAGCTCCCAAAGCTTCACGTTCTTCTCTCTCGCGCTTCACCTGCATTTAACCAGTACCAATATAATTTTATAAATCATAACATTAGAGGGTGAAAAATACGATCCATCTATCCAATTACTTTCTGTGCTAGCAAAACATGTTGGCACATCTGACAAAAAGGCAAAATATATATTTCTAGTCTGTCAACTCTCAAATAATGGGTATGACTTTGTATTATCCCAATTATTGGCCTTATACTATAGAGTAAAACCAATTGCCAATTACACTTTAACTCAAGTTAAATCCAAATAGTGCATGGCCATTCCCACAACAGTCTAGCTAACCATTTACCATTTTGGCCTGTATTGAGGGTACAATTTTCCTCCAAAATCATAACTTAATGACCTAATTTCCCCTTAGTTACTGCGTCTCTATGATGCAAAAATCTTTCATGCCCTCAAATTCTCCCATTTGCCAAAATTTTCGTCCTAAACAAGTGCTGTTATCGCACTGCTACAAATCATCCACACAAACACATCCCTATTAGATAAAAAAAAAAGACTAAATTATGCGGACATGCTTGGATTGGATGTAAATATTTTAAGCGGTGAAAAAAAGTCAAAGTAAGAAAATGAAGTTGATAAATTAGAAATTAGTGAAATCTGATTGTTGTAGAGATGCAAGAATGGTTGCAAAGTGATGAAAAATAACAGGAGCTCTCAATTTTATGGGGTAAATATTTATCCTAGAGAGGGTGGGGGAATGTATTACCTTCATAATAGGGAAAATCATCTTTTTCCTTCATTATTTTTACTTTATGTTCATTTTACCTTCTTAACTATCTTAACTACTTCAAATGCATCTCTATTTCCTTTCATTTCATTAATTTGATTTTATTTCCCCCCTTAAATATTTATACCCAATCCAAGCATGCCCTGAAGGGAAAATATTCCTGATATTAGCACTCAGCAATCCTGATCAAGCTACATCAACTCACGCGTCATGTTTATCCATCTAACCTTTTAAAATAGTGATAGCTTACATTACCATTGGATAAAAAAATTCTAATAGCTATTTACCAATATAGTAAGAAACTCAGTCAACTTTGAACTTGTTCAGTAAATACAAATATACATATCAGCATCAACTAAGGACTCCGATGAATATCAACATCATTTAAGGACACATTGGATTCCCTACACTCAACCCCACTAGTAGGTTCAACACACATTATATCATAATCTTATGACCAATGGAAAGCATACACCTAATTAATGATCGAAATTATAGAGTTCAACAAACTACTTACAAGAGCCAACATGTCTTGAATATAGCTCCTGAAGGGTGTTTGCATGGCCTGCACAACAAGACAGTACACATGTTCTAAGAAAATATGAAGCAATTTAGGCCATAAAATGGCTAAACCTCAGGAAATTATAACAAAGATTAAAACATACAAAATTATTGTACTATGAACAGCTAGGAATTTCAGGATTTGGGCTTTTTCTAAGAGCTTAAATTCAAGATTAATGTATGAACAAGCATTCCAAAAGGCATGCCCTCAAAATTCAGGAAAATCAACTCAAATTTATGTAAATCAAATGTAAGAATGCATTAGCAAAATGAACATTGCACCTTCTACATACAAGTCCTGGTAGCTAAGACATCAGGTACAAACACTTAGGTAAAAGAAGCTCAAAACAGAGTAAAGGACACACAATGTATAGTTTAAAACAGTATTGCGGATGACGTATTGCGTAAATAATATTGCCCATGGCTTACAAAATTTAATCCACTTATTTGAAATAATCTTTGAAAAGTGTCAGGTTACCTCAGATGAATTAGCTTTGCTAGAAGATGAAAGAATAAGAATCATAGGAAGATGATAAAACATTGTACATCAAATATTGTATAATTAGAATTTTACCACTTAATTAGACACAAAAAAAGCCGCCTCCACATCAGAGATTCCAAGATGCCATCCACTAATTTCAAAATATTCCTAAGTCATCCTATTTAAATAAAACCACATTGCATTTCTAAATATTCAAATTCATATACAGCCAATATCATCATCTTCCTTTTCAACAAACCCACCTATACCCTATCATCCCTTCTTTCTTAAGGCTGCCATTCTTGAAAAGACCTAAGCAACCAGCTGCTGCATATACATTTGAAAAATGATATCGTCCAAGTCATTATGAGTGATTACAAGTCTAATTGAGAACAAAGACAATGTCTCATATCATACAAATAAGTAATTCTATTAAGGATGATTGAAAAAAAAATTTATTAAATATCTGAAAAAATCTACTTAATATTATACAACGTGATTTTTTTTTATAATCTGGATGATTGGGGCCTGAAAGAATCTTTTTCCCTTGATAGGTATATTTATTATATGCCAAGTGATGTAAAATGATGACTAGGGTCAAAAACAAATTACAGTGATAAAACACACAGATAAAAACCTTTGGGCAATAAGATAGTCAATTGAACCCTTGATCTAAAGAATATCAGAAGATGTAATAAATAAGATCAAAGACTAACTGATGTTCGATTCAACATCAAGTAACCAGCATCAAGTTGTAGAATTCTCAAACATAAAGGGTTTCCCTTGAAATATGCCTTGCCTCTATTTCGATGAACACCACTTGGCTAAAGGATAAAAGCATAAAGAATCTAAATTCCAGTCTTTCCCCTTCAATCTCCTCATTCAACCAACAACACCATCTTCAATTACTAACTTGAAGATAACCGGCATCAACAAAAGACAAACACAAGCACCAAAAACCATCACCCATCAACTTTATTTTTTACTTTGACCAATTGCTTTATATTCCAAGTCATCAAGAAGTCACAAGAACCAAGATTTCTATTACTTAGAATAACATATCATAACACCACTATGTCAAGTGTAACTTCTTTAAACGATGCAACTTTTCTAAGACTATATTATTGAAGGGTCATCAAGCAGATCACCACACATTGTATCTTGTCTACTGTAAAATTCTAAACCAATTATTTTAACCAAAACTCACAACCAAACAAATCCTCATGCAACATCATAAGAGTGGGAGTGCTTTGTTCTCGACTAACCCCATCTATATACACAAAGATGGCCTCAACAACGTTCTCCTTAACTATATTATTTAAATCATTAGACTTATTAAGGAGTCTAGAACATGTAGAGCTATCAATGATCCAAAACCCGATAGGGTGTAGAACTACTGTTTAGACACAACACAAGTACAGCTAGTGATGTTCACAGCTCAGGTTATAATAATGTAGACATACCATTGTTGATTATTATCAAGATTTATTGTTTGTTAAAAACATGAGGAAGACTGACTCCCTATTTTTTTGCATCTTATAATATCTCACTTTCAGCTCAATTAAACTTGGTCACATTAAATGATCTTGAGCCAAAATTAAAATCTCAAAAGGCCTCTCCTACTCGGCGACGCGTTGCTTTTTGTAGGCCCAACTGAAGTGAAAAGGATGCAATGTTTCTAGGTTGTTGTATGGAAATGACGCTTCACATTGCCCGAGTGTGGTGTTGAAGGAGTAAGGGCAAGTTACTTATACTAGAATGTTGTCATGAAACAACGTGACATATGGATCGAGTGTGGTGTTAAATGATCATGGGTACATAGGGTTAAAGCATAGGAGGTTAAAAAATATCCAGGGTCAAAGGTTAAGAATGGGATATTGGAACATTGAAAGTTGCACCGATAGGTTTAAGAGCTGGTAGATACCATGGAAATGTCTACAAGAAACATAATCGGTTAGATATAGGGCCAAAACGATAGTAGGAGAACGGAATAAAAATTGAGGTGTTGAAATAAAATAGAAATCAAATTGGAGTTAGTATTAATGATGCAGAAAGATATTCTCATAATGCAAAATACGGGAAGGATTACAGTTGCGGTTGCGGTAAAGTAACGATAATACGATAACTGGTGTAATGCAGTTATCGTATCGCCAAATTTTGGCAAAATAATCATCAAATATCACTTCAAATAGCTTAAAATACGATTTTTTACACCGTTTCGATATGAGTAATACTTGTTCGGGAAATTTTAAATCTTTACGATACGAACAATAAGATATGATATGGCTTTGTTTTTTATACTATAATGCCTATGCAGCGTAAATGGAGATAGAGAAATCAATTGAAGGGAAATTTTTAGAGAATCTGAATGACATGGTACAAAACATACTAATGAACGAGAAACTCTATATCGAAAGTTATTTGAATAGGCATGTACGGGTATCAGGTATGTCATAAGGGCTACGAATTTGGCTGTGAAACTAGGATTACAGAAGTAGAGTCCATTTTGGATTTTGCACGCTCAAAACAGTTTGTTAGTTGCTCACATAAGGTTTTAGAAGACGGATAGCAACTTGGTGACTTTTCGAAGTAGAATAAACAAATGCCAAATTCACTACTTTTTGATGAGGATGATATAGAAGTAGTTTCCTAAACTGTAAGGTTATCTCTGGAGAGTGTTGGCACCTTAGTTTTATAAAGCACGAGGCATACCGAGGCACAAAAGGTCCTTGGGACCCAAACGCAAAGTCTAGGCCGAAGGCGTGAGCTTTTTGTCTTGCGTACTTTTTCTGAAGCTGGAAAATCAACTTTAAAACATATATAATGCTTCAAACAACATGATATTCATAATTTCGTATCAACAAGCTTGAAAATATTCATTATCCTTGCGGTGAACACCACTTTAGTACAAAACTTTTATCATAGTGCAACATAGTGCAATGGGGAACAAGGAATATTAGAGGTTTTACTTCAGTGTCCTATCAAATGCATTGCACTATGTCATTTTGTTAATTGAAAACATTATGAATCATAGGGTTTATATTGAACTGCGCACTTACCTTAAAAATAACGGAATATTATCTATTAATCATGAAAATACAAGGTTTATCTCAGAACAACTCGATATCTCTTTTCTTATTACAACACAAAAATACATTAGATGGTTACATGTTCACTAATATGAACTGCATCAAGAATTGTGCGTAGAAATAACTTGATTTAGATGTCTCCTTTTATAAAAAAAAAAAAACCAAATCCTCTATTAATAAACACGTGACTCACATAATCATTCTAACTCATTAAATTAATCCATTTAGCAACTCTTTAAAAAGTGTGATTCGTCATTTTTCAATCTCTTTATTAAAGAGTATGATATATATCATATGATTTTGAAAATCAAAAAACAAAAAAACAAAAATCCACATTAACACTAAATCAGTCGCTTTTGCAGTCTTGGAGGTAAAAGATAAAAAAAAAAAAAAAAAAAAAAAAAAAAAAAAAAAAAACTTTAACAACCCTTATGGACTTCGAATAAAATGATGGTGACAAAAGGAAAAAAATTCACTTCAAAAAATCCCAATTTGTTCGTTTTAAAAGTAAACCTCCCTAATTTGGATTAATGTTTAAAAATCCAAACTTTGAGGGGAATCTAATTTTAAAGCTCTAAGTGACCTACTACCTAAACAACATGTTAATTTTGGGTTTTTATTTACAATTTTCCAACCTAAAAATCAAAGGTAAAGAAAAACCAAAATACACTTCCCCTCTTAATTGTGTTCATACCAAATTGTCAGATAGCCACTACACAACCACTAATACATCCACCATTCTACAACCACACATCACCAGAATATCCACCAATGAGCCACCCTAACCACCCATTTTGACCAATATCACTCGATAACCCAAGCACGCTTCCATCTACCAAGCACCAACAGAACCACCTTAAAACCACCACCTAATCTCCAACAATCCAAGAAATCCCCACAGCGTGCACCACTTTAACAAGTCAAAAACCTCTGCAACCCACAATAGCACACGACCACTGCAACCCACCACCACTACCTTCCGACCACTGCAAACCCTTCTCAATCCCACCAACCTTAGAACAACCACCACCATGTAACCTCTTTTGTTGCCAGCCTCTGTTTCGAACACCCAAAAAATAGAGATGATGAAGAGAGTCGCGATTGAGAAGAAATAGAGGTGAAGAAGAAAGATGCGAGGTGAAGAAGAAAGATGCGAGTAAGAAAACAACAGAAAATAAATAATTAAAATAGAACAAGCATTACCATTAATCTTACTAATAGATTTTTCGACCAAAATTATACAAACTTTTTATTATCATTCTCATCATTCGTTCAATACCGACTAGTTGACAAAATTTCCTTGAACTTTCTATTAAATATTCAACATAGGAGTAGTTCTTAATTTACAATTAGCAGATATCCTTTTAGTTAATGATCAGTTTCAATCTTATTGAATCCTAAGGATGTAATTTACCTATAATTACGGCAAACACTGTAAAGTAATTCGCATTCTCGAATCTACATCAACTCCAAAATAATACTACATATCTCACAGATAAATTATAAAATAATTAGCAGGTAAAAGGAACAATCCACAAAAATCATCGAAAATATAAGTATAACCTCAATAATCCAACAAAGTGAACCCTAAGTTAAAACCTTTAGCAACAAAAAAACAAACACATCAAATCATCAAAAAATCTAAAGAAAAAAGAAACGAAAAAAACCTGGAGATCATCAGGTAGATATTCGTGCTTCATAGAAAGGTCAATAGCACGTTTAAGACGCTGATTACGAGCATCAACAATTTCACGGGGAAGACGATTTAAAGCCTCTTTAATGTCCAGATCTTCCATTGGATCATACAAATCATCAAACCTAAGACCTGATTATAACAAAAAAAAAAAAAAAAGAATTAAAAAATTAGCTTAATTAGTAAGAAATGGCAAAAGAAAACAGAGAAAAGTGAGAAGAAAAAAAACCATATTTGCGAAGACGTTTGTCCATGGAGCTCTTGTGCATAGCAGCTAAGAAATTCTTCTTAGGATCAAGAAGAGCCTTCAACAAGGAAGAAGATGAAGTTGCAATCGCCATTTTTATGGGCTTGCTACCTATTCGATGATTTTTGCTATGAGTTGTGCGACTCGAGAAGTCTCTGGTTTATTAATTGATTTTTGCTAGCCCTAAATTAGAGACGGTATCCTTCGGTCAAATGTTTACGTCTGAAAATTAAGTTAATCCGTTTTTAGGCGAGACACTTCAAAATAAAAAATTAATGAAAAATTATATACGGTAGCAACGAGGTCTGGCCAAATACGAGTGGTAGCACTTTTTAAAAAACTAGCAAGTTACACTTTCGAATGTATAATGTCAATTTATATTTTTCTATAAACGAGAAAATGAATGAATATATAATAGTAGCAATGTATTGTCGTATGTGCACAGAGAAAAGGATTTGCGGAAGATGAATTTAACCATATATCATCATGGAGTTATTAGTAAAAGACGTGAATGAAACAGAATAACCTCATTGTGAGTATTATGTTTTAAAAATACAAGTATTTTTAGACATGAATGCAAGAAAACTCGATTTACAAATACCATAATGAACTAAAAGCAAAGAAAATATTCTTTATACTTTGAAGTAATTGCCATTAGAATAAAGCAAGAAAACGGAGCTTGGTTGTTCAAATGCTATGCACATGCACTCTTTAAAAATGCTATTTAAATAATTGTATGTTATCAATGAATTAACTTTAATTAAACCGAATGGTATTCTGTTACATAATTTGCAGTTTAATCGTGAGGAGCTTCTAGTTATGAGCTATGTAGGACCAATACCAATTTTTTCTAGATAATGAAGCACACTTTATTGCTGCCCATAGTAATTAATTAGCTGTTGCTAACACTCACTTATCAATAGGACATCAATGAGATAAAGCTATTGCACCTAAGATAAGCTTGTCTTCAACAAACACAATTTGGCATAAGAAACTTTAACACTAACCTCAGTTCTATCACGATATTTAGAAAGTCAAAGGTAAATCACGATTGGAGTGGCCTAACATTCTGAAATAGAAATGCTAAATTGCCACGATAAATCAAAATAGTAAATGACAAAAGTTTCTTAAGCCCGCTTTCTTAAGTAACCATAATCTACCATATTAAGAGGCTAATCAAGCAATGTTATATCTACATACATAAGCATTAAGTAAAAAGCACTTGAAGTCTCCTCACCTAAAGGTGTAATACAAAAGCAAAGGTAGTACTACATGTTCAACAAATAGTTAAGCAAAATGAACATGGTTAGAGCTTCTACTAACTGGAGTTGCCAAACAAGTGTCCAAAAGAAGGCAACAATATTAAAGACATTATTTGAAAAGCTAACATCGTAGACAATTCAAGCGTTGAAGTCCAATACATCGGAAGAAGTAGTTGCATCCGAAAAATCTAAGCTGCGCTTCACTGTCCCCACTTTCTTTGATGCAGATGATGGTTGTGGATCATCAGAAGGAGCAATAGTTAGTGGAGCAAGAACAATTTGTTGTGCTGAATGAGTATCGGTCTCAAGTTTAAGTGATGCTGATGATGATTCTGGAGCACATGAAGAAGTAGCATCAGTTAGTTGAGCTATGACACTTTCTTGTGATGAACGAATATCAGATGGTTTGCAGGCCAATTGAGGTGAAGTATCTGGTGCAAGTGCAATCGATTTTATAACCTACTTCAACACACCACATTTAGATAAAGTGACAGTCGGACCAAGTTGTATCTCAATTGGTTTGACTCGGAGGGATTGAGCAATGTCTTGATAAGATACAATATGTTCCTGTTTAGTGAAGATAAAGTAATAGTAGTAAGTGTACTAATGATTAAAGTTACGGATTTGCGAAGCTTAGATTTTAGAGATATTTGTCTTACATTAGTAACAGGACTATATAACTCATCGATAGTTTTTCCAAATAGTTCTGCTATGGTGTCATTGAATGCAGTTAGCTGAATAGAGCTTGTGCTATCATGGGCATCGAAACTCAGTACTAATCTGATAAATGACAAAACCAAAAATTCTTTGAGAGTTTTGCAATAGATTAAGCTGCACATATTAATTAATGAACCAACCGTGGCTTAGCGATGCTGTCTTTATTGTGGCACCATGGACATTCAAAAACTTCATTTCTTTCATTATCTGTCTTTTTATTGCATTGATCACACCCTACAAATTTGCTTATATCGTTGTAGCTACAATTCTCAATCGATGCTTTTATCCAATTGCGCTCTTCTTGAATAATGTTTGCAGCCTTCTCAATTAGAAAGGGTTAGTTTTACTTGATTGATACTATGTATAATTGTATCTTATAATGATTGTAATAGGATATATGTACCAAAATGATAAAGGGATATAGATAAAAACTGGTATTATTAAAAAGCTAGATTAAATACCGTCTTGCTTTTGATGAAGGCAATTGTGGTTAACTGCCTTTGGTTTAAGGGCATGCGGGTCTTCAAGATTTGTGTTTTACGCTCGCAAAGCAAGGATCCATGAGAAGAGGCCCTATGTTAAAAAAAAAGAACATGTATTGAAGAGATATATCACTGTGTAAATGCATTTTTAGGAATTGTTTAGTGATTGTGTGCTTTACCAATGCCTTAGGGAATCCGCCTTTTCTCCATTTGGTGTTGGTATGATTAAAGTCAACATCATAGTTGATAGGCCAAAACCTAATAATTGTCAAAGCTTATTATCATCGTACAAATGAAGATGGGAATGGTTTTATTGAATATTAGAGTAATAAAGGAACCACAAAAAAAGAGAAAAAAAAGTTATGATAGTAAGTATACCCTTGTGAGATGTAACCCTTAAAGATGTGAAACCAATGATTTGATTTTCTGCAGGTTTTGTTTTAAAGAAGTCTGCCATATCATTCCATGCCAAAATAGTTAAGGGCTAATGTGAGCTGCATGAGTTGGCCAAGAAAAGGTTGGGAAAAAAGGTTTGTCAATGAAACATATAGATCAGAATACAATATCTAATTACTTTTAAAAAGTTAAATTGTGTAGCACTATACCTATGATCAGTGATAATAATTTCTGACACTCTGTTCTGTTGCTCAAACGCACCTCTAACTACGCGCTTGTCTCCAATGAGAAGAAGAACACCAATTATATCTAAATAATTAATGAATGATAATAAGTTACTTTCTTGATCATGTTCATATAACTTATATGTAATGATACGCATAAGATGTGAATTATATTTGATATAAATGATACTACAACTGTCGAATGAACATACCAAATCTATCATAAGGACCTGATGTTCTAGGAATAGTTGCTATTGAATGATAGACTTGACCGGTAGCTTGTGAAGGGGAACCAATGGCTTGAATTACAGTCCGATTACTGAATGTCATTTGATATTCCCCAGTTCTGGTTTGGTACCTTTCGTCAACGGCCTTGATTGTAGGATTCGAAATCAAATATTCATGATTTTGTTGAATTAAAGAATCATAAGCTTGTATGTCATCTTCGAAGAGGGTTGCTCTCATAACATCGCCCTAATAATAGTAAGGATGAAATAACAGTTAGGCAAAACCTGTTAAAAAGGAAGGTTGATTGAACGAAGAAGTTGTTATTGTTTTGTGTATATACCTTTTCATCTTGCAGTAGAAGACGTTGGTACTTCTTTTTCCCGGGAGATTGAAACGGTCTGGACTTCTCAATGACTTTGATTTTAACTTTATGTACAGCTGATGTGTGTTCTAATTTATGCAAAGTAGAATACTTATCCTTCATGTCTGCATTGTCACGGTAATCAATCATTCTACACTAATCTGAGTCAAAAGATGCTAGTGCAGTAGCTAAGGTTCTTTAAACAGAACGTGAAGTTGGATAGTATAATGTACTATATTAAAATGACTCTTTAAATTATATGCACTTAGTTCTACTCCATTAACAAACACAAGATGGATATAAATTACACTATTGATAGGTGAATAGGGAATGAAAATGCTTGATATAGGATTGTCAAATAACATGTTAAAATTTTAAAGAACATAAAAGAAAACAAGTGTATGCATACCTATATTTAGTTGAGAGTAAATTTGCAGCAATTAGTTTCCTGTGATAAACTATGATAGGATAATAAGCTCCTAATCCCTATATCCCTATAATGGAATAGAATGAACTTCTGATCACCTCTCAAACATTATGTAGAGTTCAGAGCTTTTGCCATCTAATTTTGCATTGCATGTTTATGATTTTTTATTATTGAACAGTAGATTATGAGCTTGCTTATGGATTTCTATATAAGAACTCTCTTATGGATTTTGCGTTTATACCTGGAACCTTTTCTATGAGGGTCATGGAAGATTGCTTTTAAAAAAAATATTCAGAGCTTGGTGACATTTGATAATGAATAATTCTATGTTAAATTTGTTCAGAATTTGAATATGTTGATTTGTTTTTGTTCATGTAGTCGAACACCAACAACAGTTTCAAAGACTTAATTCCAATAATAGTGTTCGACTACATGAACAAAAACAAATCAACATGGAAAATCATCACGAGATTATACTTTATTTCCTCTATCTAATACTTCTCTACAACTGAAAAATCAATTCCAAGGATCATCTACATATTCTCTTCCATTCATTCTATTCATTGTGAAATGCTCTTACATATCCTAATTGATTTGATGAAGAATAAGAACAAACTTTATCATTATTCAATATTTCAGAAAACCAGAGACACACAAATAGATGTTCAATAAATTTCATTTCATTTCCATGTTAAACATTAAAACTTTACAAGAAAGCAAGAAAATAGGGAAAAGCTTTAGAAGAACAGTAAATACGTTCAGCAAATATGGATCACAACATTCACAAATAAAATAGGTTAGAAACTTATAAACACTAACCATTATTGTTGGTTGTAGTGCATTTTAAGTAATTGCCTTGAGCCTTTAGTATGATCTATAACAAAATTTTGCACCTAAACCACATTCTCATCTTCTTAAATTCATTACATTCTCTATTAATGCTTATCTTTGCACTACAACCAGTAGTAATATGTTTCTATAACAAAACTAATATGTTTCCATTAATGCTCATCTATAACAAAATTCATCGCATTTTGACTAATTAAGTGGCATCAATTAACATGTTAAAATTAAAAAGAACATAAAAGAAAACAAGTGTATGCATACCTATATTTAGTTGAGAGTCAAGTTGTAGCAAATAGTTTCCTGTAATTTGTAGAAAATGAAAACACAAATTAAATTAACAAAGCACATGTTTATATTTCTGTAATTAGATAAATTTGAAAGAACTAGTTTGAGTTATTTGTATACCTTTTTAAGTGCAAGAGTTTATGTATGGTTGTAGGATAAAATATATGTTAAGACTTGGATTTTATAGATAGTTGAAGTGGTTGAAATGCAGTAACAGCAACTCAGCAAGTAAAAAGCTGTCTGTCAGAACACAGAATCATGTGCAAGCAACTGTTTTGATTCTGTGCAGCTGTGTATCTAGTTACTTGCAAGGTATTGATATTATGGAAGATACAAAGCAACAATCTGTGCAAGAAACACTGTGGATTGTACTTTTCTAAAAAACTACAAGCAAACTAAAACTAAATTACACACTTTACATAAAATATGCAACTAAACTAAAAATAAACTACAAGCAAATTAAACACTGTGGACTGTACTTTTTGAGTGTTGAATGCATTTGGCAAAGGATTTGGTAGCAAACAATGAATTCTGCAAGAAAAAGATGAAAAACACCTTCACACCTGACCTTCTACTTCTTCAAATTAGTCAAGCCCAATGATTGAAATTTGAACATAATTATTGAGATGAACATAGAAGTATTCTATTTGCAAAGAAATAATAATGGTTAGAGTATTGAAAAAGATAGATGAAACATGAAAGCAGAAGTTTCAGAGCTCTTTTAGATTTCCAAGTGGAACAACTTCAATTTTTATCCTGTTATTGGTTATGCTCTTCTTATTTTCCTTATTTCTTTCTGATCTATTTTGAATTTTTTTTCCTCCTTATTTTGGATGGATTATGTTCTCTTATGCTTCAAATATATATGCAAACAACAAAAGTAAGAAGAAAGCCAAATTATTGATGCCAAACACCAAAAGATGGAATACTTTTGCTAATCAAAATAAAAATAGGCTTATAATTTTGAATAAATTTTTGGACTATTATAATTCCAAATAAATCATCACAGATCTTCAATCAAACCATCAAAAAAAACTATCACCCAAAATCTAAAAAAAAAATGAAATTTTGGGAAATTACAATTTCCAAATAAAAACAAGATTAAACCCAACTCAATAAAATGTCAAACAATAAAAAGAAATCATAAAAAAAAAAATTAAAAGTAAGTTTCATCACCTTCTCCAGAGTTAGCCAAGACACCATTTGTAGGAGCTTTCATGATTGCAAAAACCCACTTTCAACAATCAAACCCACAAAATAATTACCCAAAAAAACAAACTTTTTCTTCTTCACTACAATTTTAAACAGAAAACAATCAAACCTAATTGTTTTCACCATTTTAACCATATTAATCACTAATTTAAGTTCAATTTACACAACCATTTCAGCTCCAATTTCATCAAAATCAACCTAACAAAATACCCAATTAATGAATAAAAGTTACTCCAAAGATCAAGAAGATCAGAACCTTCTTTAACCAATCAAATTGAAGTATCATAACTTCAAATTTCATACTCTGATTAGACTACTTATCAAACCACACATTATTTCCTCTACACACTAATGATGGAAGGGTTTATGGAAACTGAAAGCGTCAAGAGATCATAAGAATAAAGCAGTTAGCTTAAAATCTTACTAATGAGATGCACCGCTTTACATCATTGCTCAAGTTCTTCGATCCATACTTTGACACTGTTGAACACACCGTAAGAAAGATAAGGAACATTAAAGAATTTTACCCTTTTAACAAAGTTAAAGAAGACTTGTAAAAAAGATTGAATAATAACTTATTTCTGTCAATTTCTTTTGAAGAGGAACCTTCTGCAGAATCAGTCTATCTTCTTCTTTTTGAGCAGCCTTACGTGACGCTTTTCATACTTTGCTATCATCCTTGGGAACAGAAAATAATTGTTCCTCCTCTTCCTAATACATCACAACAGACATAAATTAGTTGTTTAAAAACAAGAAAGAACCAAGAAAACCAATTTATGTTATGGTAGCTGAAAGAGAAACAGCACTGGAAATTAACAACATACTCTAAGATTAACCCCACTAACGGTAGTAACATCATTGAGATGTTCAATACTTTGATCAGAAAAGGCACTAGGAACCTTCTGCTTTTTACTGCAAGCCATGAAGTCAATATAATTTTGTAAGTCGGATAAAATTTGACAGCAACTGAACAAATCGTTTTAAGGACAATAAGTTACCTAGGCAGGGGTGGTGAGGAACCAAGTGCATCAAGTGGCTTCTTTTGACCACTAATTGACTTTTTAGCTGACGCTTTCCCAATCCCACCCGATGGAGCAGTAGAGATACTCTGAGAACCTACCTAACATTCATAATATTAAAGAAAGAAAGAGTTTTGCTACACTAATAGCGACGTATATATGACACATTACAGATATGCATAAGTCAAAAAAGAAAGAGAATGATTATTCAAGCATGAAGTTTGGTAGAAATGAGTTAGTATTTTCTTCGAATCTATAGAAAATAAAGCACGTGTAGCAAATCAGGGATGCACTTAAATATGAGGTAGTTGGCTTGATTAACACCTCTTTCTTAAACCGCATGAACATGAACCTCTAAAGAACATGAAAGCAATCAAAAACAATAACAAAATCAAATATTGGCAACTAAAACCTTAGCAAAACAAATCAAATGAAAATCAAAACTAAAATGAAAGCTAAATGTAAAAATAAAATGAGAAGAGATGAAAGAATGCTGATTGTTGTTGATCAACATAAATTATGATTAGGTCACACAATAAGTTCATTTTAGCAGCCTCCTGAAGCTGAATTGAACAACTATAAATACAATTACCTTCAAAGGAAACAATTTCCCATTCCACTTATGCCGAACAAGATGAACTACTCCACCAGCCAATGACCTTAATAGACTCAAGATCTTCAGGTGAAACTTGAAATTCAAGCTCTTTAACATCAAATAGTTGTTCAAGCAAACATGACCAAGCTTGTTCAGAAACCTTCAAGTCAATTCAATCCACAACATTAGTTAGGCAGTTATATATAATGCTGAACCTGAAGTCCTAAACATCATCAACTTCTACTTGTTAAGGCTGATGGGTTACATAAAATCTCATGAGTCGGAACACAAGAGTCATTAATTTGTTGCTCTTAATGAAATATACGTAAATCCAAATATGTTAAATAGTCTAATACACCCATATTCGCATAAGAATAGGTGCCAATAACCCAGTTCAAACAATTTACTTGAGAATTTCACACTATCATTAAGCAAATTAAGCTACAATATCATTTGATTGAGCTAATCTACATCAGGATGACAACGGTCTACAACATCAAGAATTAAAGCACCCTCACGAAGGCAGAGCTGCGTACAGATCATGCATTTCTCTAGTTAGAACAGTTGCAGCAGCGAGAAAACAAACTAACAACTAACATAAACCAATGATCATGCACTCATTATAAGGACTATGCAACAGTACCAACAGCCTACTATTTCTAGCAATGTACAACATCAGAATTCAGTCTCATAAGAATGGAATTAAGCAACACAGTCTAGAGATGTTGGGTATTATGCAGAAGCTTCACATCTTATGTCTTACAAAATTAGTCTACAAGACTTATAGTAAACACATAACCCTAACCAACCCACAAACTAAACTTGAAAATAAAATGTTAAATAATGTATGTATTGGGTTACAAAGGCATACATAATAATTGTCAACCTAGTTAGTAAGCCACAGTTTGGTTACCATTATTCCAAGCATGTGTTTCATTCACCTGTTATCAAACACACAGTTGAAGCACATTTATCATACAAATTCACCCTAAAAAGAGTTCAAGAAATTCAAAAGACATATCCATGTTGAAATTTATAATCACATTTTCATGGTACATTAATGTTATGCAAACAAATTCTACTCACTTTTTCGTCTCAACATTATATGTTGCTGCCAAAAAAATCAACCGACATCACACATATGATTCATCATTTTCGATATACAAGTGATAGACTATCATTGCACAGATGAAAATAATACTATGTGTACACTCACATTACTCGACATTATATGTTATAGGCATTCACATGTGATAATCTGAGCATTCTATTCTGTCAAAGGGAAGTAGCAGCCACGACCACGGTAGCTTGTCCATGCAGCAGCAACCACCACATTAGCTTTGAAGCCCGACGTAACGTCCTCTTTGTAGACGCCCTATATTTAGTAACAAATAATTAGAACTTAAAGTATGTAATTAGACATCTATTTAGCTGAGTAAACCTTTAAATTGATTACATCATATCAATCACAGTAATGGCCACATCCCAAGTTATCAAAGATGCATAATTCTCCTTAGAAGGCATACATGCAAGATCGTGCAACTTTGTAATAGCAATCCATTAACAAAATAAATTACTAAGAGTACTCCATCTAAGGTTGTAGTTGTACTTAATCAAGTTTCACGTTGTACCTTTGAAATCACCTTAAGCTCAGTTAGCAACTCACGCTAGCCTTGTGATTTGGCAAGCAAAACTTTAATTGCACCATCTTTCTATGTTTAAGCGTCCCTTGCAAACAAAAATTTATCTTGTTCAATTAAAGGAATTATGCAACACAGAGCCAATAAGTAAATCAAAATCATGATCTATTTTTAAAATTCCAAAAATGCAGAATTTGTTTTATAGATAATTTGCACACACAAGAACAACCAGTATGAAAGCAGGTGTGTAGTCTATTATGAATTGGTAATCGTGCAATCCTTATACCTTATCATAATACTGTCATATAATGCTTGCTTTTTTCAAAAGATCATATGAAACCACATTTGTAACACCCGGTGATGTTGCCTTCTCTTCTATTGAACTTTCGTCTAACACCTTTATGTTGTTGGCTTTCTTGGCTCGAAAAAGTGCCACGTACAGTTGCCCATGAGAGAAACATGGTTGTCAAATGTAAAATCCAACTTCATGTTCATGTAGAGTTTGACCTTGTGATTTATTTATAGTCATTGTGAAGCACAACTTGATTGGAAATTGTAATCTCTGAAATTGGAATGGATAACCTTGTGATTAATGCGCGGCAACATCACACACTCACACTTTGAGAAGCCTGTAGAAATTTCGCATTGTATAATATTTGGCATGAATTTTTTGCAAATAAGCCTTGTTCCATTACACAAGCCGCTTGATGTGTAACATTCGTTTTTTTTTTAAAAAAGCTCTTAAATATTATCACAAATTTATAATAGTAAATTAAATTAAAATATTATTATTAATTACTTACTATGAACACAAAAATTAACATGAATTGTATTATAATAAACAAAACTTGGATGTACTACACAAAAATAATAAATAAAAATAAAAATAAAAAAAAATAGAAAAAAAAAGTGAAAACTTGGATATGCTCCACGTTGTGTTAGAAGGCCACTAAGCTTATTAGAATCTTACCACCTATTCTCTTTACTTTTAGTCTTTTGTGACTTATCTAAATTACTTCCCACAATAGATTATAAATACCATGGGGTAAGGAAAGTCGGATGTGGCTACGAAGACGAAATTACTGTTTTTCCATAACCTTCTTCTTCTTCTTAAAATTATACTCATCATTTTTTTTTTCTTCTCTTGTCATTATAATAATAATAATATATCAAGTGACATCGGCAACCGTAAGTCCGCAACTATATCGAGCTACAACTGTTGTTCAAGGTATACAACCCCATCTAAAAGCTTTCTTTAAATATATGCGTAAAATATATTCATGGGAGTTTAAATTACCTGGAAATAAGGGTTACATAAATCTATATTATATACCATTGATTTCAACTTGTATAAAGTAAGATAATAATAAATGTATAAAGTTATTATGTAAGTATAAAGCCTAGTAGCTGGTTAATTGATATTTGGCTATAGAATACATAATAATTAAGTAGGTCTTATATTAAACCAAATGATTTTATCTTATTATAATATGTTATCTTGTCTTCTAAAATTACTAGCTTTTGTTCTTTAATTACTTAATTATCCTAGGAACCTAAGTAAATTGTACTGTACGAAAATAATAGTTATAAAGGAAGTTCCAATAATTATTTTTAGTTATATATCATAAGTCTTGATATGTAATAAGATCTTCCATTAATAGATACTAAATAAATTGGTAAATACTAAATTATACTTCAATGGGTATTAATATATATGCCTTTTAATTGCATATAATGTCATGTAATAAGTGCCAAATATTAAATACCGTAATATTATATGCTAGAATTACCATTAGTAAGAATAGACAATAATCTTCAAAGTATTATTTATTTGCAAGTATATGATTGTTATTGGTTGTATGTGAAATATAAGAAAGATTGTTATAAAAGTTAATCAAGAACTAAAAACTAACGATACTTGAATTAAAGGGTATTTGATAAGTAGAATGTGTGAGGAAGTCGTTTGAATATTACAGACTTGAATATAAAGAATTTATAATCAAGTATGAAGCAATATTGATTTAAAACTTTAAAATCAAGCTATAAAAAAAAACTCAAGAATACAAACATTATTCTTGAGGAATGATTAAAAGATATAAACAAATGTAGAGAATTACAAGAAAGCGATGAATGTCGCAAAAGACAATATGAATATGAAAAGTCCAAGGTCGGTGCCGTAAGGGACGTACTAACTTTATTAGGAATCATAGGTATCCGGGCTTTTCCGGTGGGACTGAACGTGCCGGGTCCAACCTAAGTGGGGCAGAATGCATGCAACACCCAGACGAAAAGTTCCCGTCCCAGAGTGGTGGCATTCTTTATGACCCTGGGTGAGAGTGTACGTTCTGGTCATTGATCCCGAGACGGCATGCGGATATGGCAAGACTGTCTTGGCATGCTTGCAAGCTTAAGTCTGAGATGACGACCCCAGACCTCTATGATCGTGTAAACGATTATTAGAGACATTAAAATACTAATAAAATACTAAGCCTATACAATTAGGATTCAAATAAAACTCAAAAGACACAACTATATATATATATATATATATATATATATATATATATATATATATATATATATATATATATATATATATATATATATATATCTTTGTTGTGATTTATTATATAAAGATAATCGGTATACTCAGCGTAAGCTGACTTATGTGATTTTGTTCTTGGAACCTGTTCCTAAATGGGGAGGAGCAGATAACGAGGAAGACCTGGTCAACAAAGATTAAGAAGCTAAAGTGAAGACCGAGATGATGGAATCCAACCACTTTTGAAGACAAGGCTTCATAGTGTAGTCAAGTCAAATAACTTTAATTAAGTATATGGTATAAAGGTGTGGACGTAGTTATAATCATATGTCATATATATATAATAGGTAATATCCCGTGTTTAGAAAAATACAAGGAAATTATGTTAAATATGTAAGTAAAATAGATAATATGTTTGTTTGCATACAATAATGTAAAATCTATTAAATATAATAATAGATTTCTAAAGCTCTTATATTTAATATCTAGAAGCTGTCATATAGTTTTGATACAATCGATTTTAGAAATTGATTATATTATTATAGTAGCAGCTCGATTAAGTATTAAGCTTCCGCTTAAGTCTAAGTAATCTTATTTAAGCCGCTAGTTTTTAACCAGGCTGTTACACTTGGTATCAGAGCCGAAGTTTCCAAGACTAGTTGTGGACGATGATGCGGACGCTTTAGAACGATCTCAATCGTGTGTTTCGACTTTCAAAGCGCTTATCGTATTTTTGATATAGGAAATTGATTAGAGTATGTTGCAACATTTTGGGGTTAGGAATACGTGACTAACCATGATTGGGATCTTCTTGAATTACCAATATCAAGTTGATATATGAATTTGCGAAAGTCGTACAACTTAACTTTGGGATATAGGAAATTAGTAAGGTGTTGTATTTTAGATTGGTTGTGATTTGAACAGAATATTGGAAATTAGTAAGTTGATAGATAGTTTATAATTTTGTAGATGTCATCTGGTGGTGGAAATTATAGCAGGACGGATTCACAGAGTCAGAATTCTCCAATTCCAGAGGAACCCGATAAACACTTATATTACTGCTCAGACTGGCGGTTTGCCAAACGTGCTGCTAGGTCTACTCTGGATTATATAGATACGTACAACGATATTGTACCTGTAGATCAGAACGTATATTTACAACCAAGGGTGCAGTCATATGCGATCATAAAGACCTTACCACGATATTTCCCCATATGGAACAAATTCTACAAAGTATATTGGGGACTGTTAACCAATTACGTACATTATCAATGGCTGGATCCAAGACAGATGGACAACATTGATAAGAAATCGATTTGGTGGAACGTTACTCTGGGCGAGGTTCTTGACGAGATAGATCGAACCATAAGAATTGCATCGACTGAATTTTTAGAACCCGATCATCCTTATTGGATAGACATGGAAAATAGGATTACAACGCGACAATTAGGTCACGACCAGGAGCGACTTCAATCACAAGAAATTTCTACCCATGAGTCAAGACCAAGTTCAAGGAGAAGGCAAGATGAAAGACGATCCCATACAGGCACCCACGAATTAGGACAAGATACACCAACGCTAATATATTCGAAACGTCAGAACCTCGAGATACGCTCAAAAACTTGTGCAGAAGTGGGACCATCCAATGCTCAAAATAAACTTGGAAAAGAAGTGGACACTACCAGCAGCACGAGTAGCAGAGGATCCGAATACACTCCTTCGGAAGCATCTACTGATGTTACGTCAGGAGTTAGTTTAGCATATGAAAATATTAACTGGCTTAAGAAACAATACCATAAGTAAGATTGTACATAATTATGTAACTATAAGTATTGATAAATAAATAATAATAATAATAATAATAAATTTTAATAGTAGTAATAATAATAATAATAAAATCATATTCTTGTATGCAAGTGTGTGAAATTCTTTTAATTAAATCTATGTGCAATTATTAAAAATAATAATAATAATAATAATAATAATAATAATAATAATAATAATAATAATAATAATAATAATAATAATAATAATAATAATAATAATAATAATAATAAATATCAAATTATATGAATTAAGAGTGTATGATTTTTTTTATTATTATGGAAAGGAAAGGTGAGTGAATAAAGAATAAACTTTATAAGAGTTACAATAATCCTTAAACTGGATTTTATCAAATCTGCAGAGTATGGCAGAAGATGGACAAGTAGTAGGCTCTCAAGAGGTGAATGCGCAGGCGATACTCAACATGAATGAACGACTCCTTTCCTTACTAGAGACACAAATGAAGAATAAAGATGAAGACGACAATAAGTTTTACAGTCGCCTTGCCATACATAAACCTCGATCGTATGATGGGGAGATCGATCCAATTAAGTTTGAAAATTGGATAGCATACATCGAGAAGTTGGATATTGTGGAATGTCCTGCCCATCTTCGAGTTAAATATGCTTCTTTCTACTTTGAGGGGCAGGCAGAAATGTGGTGGAAAACAATGAAAGATTTACCATCAACAGTTAATTTAACTTGGGAGGCATTTCTGAAACTCTTAAGAGAAAGATTTTACCCCCCAACACTGCAAAGAAAGTTAGAGCTAGAATTCCTTCAACTGAAGCAAGGAAACCGAAGCATAATTGAATATACTGCAAAATTTACTGAATTGGCAAGGTTTGCATCTGATTACATAATGACGGAAAAGCTAAAAACATCAAGGTATTTTGAAGGGCTGAATTTTAAGTATCAAAAACGAATTGGTCATTACACGACTTTTCAAGAATTGTATGATCGAGCATTAGAGCAAGAACGTATTGATGAGACTGAGGAAGCTTTCTTGAAACGACGAAATTTTGGGATGGGAAGTACGAGTAAAAAACCAAGAATGGAATCTCGGATGACTATGTTCATACCACAAAAACCCATTGCCCAAAACTTTTTACAACGTAATATTACTCCCTTAACAGATTGTCCTAAATGTGGGAAGAATCACCGAGGTAGAAACTGTGAAGGGAAGATAATTTGTTATACTTGTAAGCAGTTAGGGCATATGGCGAGGGATTGCAGAAATAAGCCACAAAGTATGAAATTTCAAGGGCAGAATAGTGGTGGGAGGCAAGAGCCTCAAAATCAGAATATGGGATATATAACAAACCCTCGAATGAACCAAGGACAAAAGCGGGGAAGAACAATTGGGCAGGTGTTTTCCATTTCTGGAGAGGAATTAGGAGATTTTGAAGAGTTAAGAAGTTTAGAATCTGCGGGTGAGCTTCTAACTGGAACTTTTAATATTTATTGCATTCCAGCTTTTGTTTTAATTGACTCTGGTGCATCACACTCATTCATCTCCATAACCTTTCAGTCAAAAATAAAACCTTTGCCTAAATCAACTCCATTTCGTTTATCAGTTTGCTTACCCAACGGTAGCACTATTTTGTGTGACCGTATTTTAAGAAAATGCCCAATTGTTATTGCAAATGAATATTTTGAAGTTGATTTAGTACCCCTTAACTTAAAAAGCTATGATGCAATTTTAGGAATGGATTGGTTAAGTAACCATCGAGCAGTAATTGAATGCTATTCGAGAATAATAAAATTAAGAACAAATCAAGGAAATGAAGTATTTGTCCAGAATGCAAAGATGGGAGAGACTCTGGTTGGGGTACTAAATGAATTAAAGGGACAAAGTAGTACAATGGTAGAATTACAAAAGATACCTGTAGTAGTAGATTATCCTGACGTGTTTCCTGATGAATTATTAAGTTTACCCCCAACTCGAATAGTAGATTTCCATATTGATCTTACGCCGGGAGCAACCCCAATCTCAAAAGCTCCCTATCGCATGGCACCAGCTGAATTGGTTGAGCTCAAAACCCAGTTAGAAGATTTGCATAAAAGAGGCTTCATCAGACCAAGTGTATCTCCCTGGGGAGCACCCGTACTCTTTGTCAAGAAGAAGGATGGATCATTGAGACTATGTATCGATTATCGTGAACTTAATAAAGTCACCGTACGAAATCGATATCCGCTCCCACGTATCGATGATTTATTCGATCAACTCTAGGGAGCACATGTTTTCTCCAAGATAGACTTAAGGTCCGGATATCATCAGATGTGAATAGCAGAGACAGACATCCCTAAAACGGCATTCCGAACGAGGTATGGCCACTTTGAATTTGTGGTTATGCCGTTTGGATTGACCAATGCTCCCGCAGCTTTTATGGATTTAATGCAGAGATATTTTAAATCGTACCTCGACCAATTTATTGTAATCTTCATTGATGATATCTTGATTTATAGTAAAGATAAGGTAGAGCATGCTAAACATCTAAAGACGGTATTAGAAATTCTGCGCAAAAATAAGTTATATGCAAAATTAAGTAAGTGTGAATTTTGGTTGAGAAAAGTGAAATTTTTGGGGCATATTATTTCGGAAAAGGGTGTAACAGTTGACCCAGAAAAGATTAAGGCTATTCAAGAATGGGAAATTCCAACTAACGTGACCGAAATGCGAAGTTTTCTAGGATTGGCTGGATATTACAGAAAATTTGTTGATAATTACTCAAGAATAGTCGTACCACTCACCGCACTTACAAAGAAAGGTCAAAAATTCCAGTGGAGTGATAAGTGCAATCGAGCATTCGAGGAGATTAAGGAAAGACTGATTCGAGCACCAGTTTTAGCCTTACCGTCGGGTTCTGAAGGATTTGAAATATACAGTGATGCATCGCAGGAAGGATTAGGATGTGTATTAATGCAGAATGGAAGGGTTATAGCTTACGCATCACGTCAATTAAAACCACATGAGAAAAATTATCCTGTGCACGACTTGGAGTTAGCAGCAGTAGTGTTTGCATTAAAGATTTGGCGACACTACTTATTCGGTATATCGTGCAAGATTTTCACTGATCATAAGAATCTTAAGTATATATTTACACAGAAAGAACTTAATATGAGACAACGAAGATGGTTAGAGTTGCTCAAAGATTATGATATGGATATTCAGTACCATCCCGGTAAAGCTAATAAGGTTGCAGATGCTCTAAGTAGAAAACCACATAGACAAATAAACTCATTGATTGTCGTTCCTCATGAAGTGTATGAGGATATGAGGAGATTGAAGATTGAAGTTGTTAAGAGGGGAGAAACAAAATGTGAATTAAATATAATAACTGCGCAACCATTAATATTTAGTGAAATTCGGGAAAAGCAGATAAGTGATGAATTCTTAAAAGATATCCGTAATAAACTCAAACAAGGAGAACCGACCTCATTCCAAATTTACGATGATGGAAGTATTCGACTAAATGGAAGATGGTGCGTGCCTAAAGACAATGAGCTAAGAGAAAGAATTCTAAAAGAAGCTCACAGTAGTCAATATAGTGTTCATCCTGGGAGAGACAAAATGACACAGGATGTCAAGAGACAATTTTGGTGGAAAGGATTAAAACATGATATAGCATGCCATGTAGCAAGATGTTTAGTTTGTCAAAAGGTAAAGTTCGAAAGAGATAAGACCCCAGGATTGCTACAACCATTAGAAGTCCCTGAATGGAAATGGGATTCAATATCAATGGAATTTGTAGTAGGATTACCCAGGACAAGGAAGGGCTTTGATTCAATTTGGGTTGGGGTAGACCGGTTGACTAAGGTGACAAGATTTTTTCCGATGAAGGAAACATGGAGCATGAAGCAGCTAGCTGACGCATACGTCAAGGAAATCGTTCGACTTCATGGTATACCTAAAAGTATCATCTCAGATCGAGACCCTCGATATTTGTCACACTTTTGGGAGCAATTACAAGAAGCCTTCGGGACAACATTGAAATACAGCACCGCTTTTCATCCAGCAACTGACGGCCAAACCGAGAGAACAATCCAAACATTGGAAGACATGTTGAGAGCGTGTGTGTTAGAATTTCAAGGATCATGGGAAGAAAGACTACCATTGATAGAATTTTCATACAATAACAGCTACCACTCCAGCATTCAGATGTCCCCGTATGAAGCGCTTTATGGACGTAAGTGTAGAATGCCAATCTGTTGGGAAGATCTAGATCGCATAGTTCCTGTTGGTCCTGAATTAATTCAGGAATCCATGAAGCAGGTACGAATAATTCGTGAGAAGATTAAAGTGGCACAAGATCGGCAGAAATCTTATACAGATAAACAAAGGCGAAAGCTTGAGTTTGATATCGGAGATAAAGTATTTCTTGAGATATCTCCTACTCGTGGCATTAAACGTTTTGGGATTCATGGAAAGCTCAGCCCGAAGTTCATTGGTCCTTACGAGATTTTACGAAGAATAGGTGAAGTAGCCTATGAACTAGCTTTACCTATGGAATTATCCAAAGTTCACAATGTGTTCCACGTGTCTCAACTACGAAAATACATCCATGATCCCTCACACGTGCTAACATCTGAACCTCTACAGTTAGATGAGAACCTCAGTTATGAAGAACAACCACTGAGGATCATGGATAAACGAGACAAAGTCTTGAGGAATCAGACCATTCCTTTAGTCAAGGTATTATGGACAAATCACGGAGTTGAAGAAGCAACATGGGAAAGAGAGCTGGATATGTGTAAACGCTACCCTCAATTATTTTGAGGTAATCTTTTATACCTATCATAAGTTTCGAGGACGAAACTTCTTAAAGTTGGGGATAGTGTAACATTCGTTTTTTTTTTTATAAAAGCTCTTAAATATTATCACAAATTTATAATAGTAAATTAAATTAAAATATTATTATTAATTACTTACTTGAACACAAAAATTAACATGAATTGTATTATAATAAACAAAACCTGGATGTACTACACAAAAATAATAAATAAAAATAAAAATAAAAAAAAAATAAAAATAAAAATAAAAAAAAAGTGAAAAGTTGGATATGCTCCACGTTGTGTTAGAAGGACACTAAGCTTATTAGAATCTTACCACCTATTCTCTTTACTTTTAGTCTTTTGTGACTTATCTAAATTACTTCCCACAATAGATTATAAATACCATGGGGTAAGGAAAGTCGGAAGTGGCTATGAAGACCAAATTACTGTTTTTCCATAACCTTCTTCTTCTTCTTAAAATTATACTCATCATTTTTTTTTCGTCTCTTGTCATTATAATAATAATAATATATCAAGTGACATCGGCAACCGTAAGTCCGCAACTATATCGAGCTACAACTGTTGTTCAAGGTATACAACCCCATCTAAAAGCTTTCTTTAAATATATGTGTAAAATATATTCATGGGAGTTTAAATTACCTGGAAATAAGGGTTACATAAATCTATATTATATACCATTGATTTCAACTTGTATAAAGTAAGATAATAATAAATGTATAAAGTTATTATGTAAGTATAAAGCCTAGTAGCTGGTTAATTGATATTTGGCTATAGAATACATAATAATTAAGTAGGTCTTATATTAAACCAAATGATTTTATCTTATTATAATATGTT
Source organism: Amaranthus palmeri (assembly GCA_019776075.1). Lineage (NCBI taxonomy): Eukaryota > Viridiplantae > Streptophyta > Magnoliopsida > Caryophyllales > Amaranthaceae > Amaranthus > Amaranthus palmeri. The sequence goes on from JAAKBH010000378.1 coordinate 86,484, forward strand.
ATCTTGTCTTCTAAAATTACTAACTTTTGTTCTTTAATTACTCCCTCCGTTCCTTTTTTATCTTCCACTTTGAGTTTTTCACACATATTAAGAAAGAAGGAATCTTTGATGATAGTGGGTATTATTTTAATTATATAGTAGTTGTAAGTAATGATTGTATTGGAATTATGAGAGAAAAAATAATTAAATAATAGTGTGAAGTAATGATTGTATTGAAAGTATGAGAGAGAAAATAATTAAATAGTAGTAGTGTGAAGTAAGGAAAGTGGGGTTTTAAAGGGTAAAAGTGATATGAAAACTTTCCAAAAATAGAAAGTATTCTAAAGTGGAAGAACTTTTGAAACTGCCCGTTATAGTAAGGTGGAAGAACATAAAGGAACGGAGGGAGTACTTAATTATCCTAGGAACCTAAGTAAATTGTACTGTACGAAAATAATAGTTATAAAGGAAGTTCCAATAATTATTTTTAGTTATATATCATAAGTCTTGATATGTAATAAGATCTTCCATTAATAGATACTAAATAAATTGGTAAATACTAAATTATACTTCAATGGGTATTAATATATATGCCTTTTAATTGCATATAATGTCATGTAATAAGTGCCAAATATTAAATACGGTAATATTATATGCTAGAATTACCATTAGTAAGAATAGACAATAATCTTCAAAGTATTATTTATTTGCAAGTACATGATTGTTATTGGTTGTATGTGAAATATAAGAAAGATTGTTATAAAAGTTAATCAAGAACTAAAAACTAACGATACTTGAATTAAAGGGTATTTGATAAGTAGAATGTATGAGGAAGTCGTTTGAATATTACAGACTTGAATATAAAGAATTTATAATCAAGTATGAAGCAATATTGATTTAAAACTTTAAAATCAAGCTATAAAAAAAACTCAAGAATACAAACATTATTCTTGAGGAATGATTAAAAGATATAAACAAATGTAGAGAATTACAAGAAAGCGATGAATGTCGCAAAAGACAATATGAATATGAAAAGTCCAAGGTCGGTGCCGTAAGGGACGTACTAACTTTATTAGGAATCATAGGTATCCGGGCTTTTCCGGTGGGACTGAACGTGCCGGGTCCAACCTAAGTGGGGCAGAATGCATGCAACACCCAGACAAAAAGTTCCCGTCCCAGAGTGGTGGCATTCTTTATGACCCCGGGTGAGAGTGTACGTTCTGGTCATTGATCCCGAGACGGCATGCGGATATGGCAAGACTGTCTTGGCACGCTTGCAAGCTTAAGTCTGAGGTGACGACCCCAGACCTCTATGATCGTGTAAACGATTATTAGAGACATTAAAATACTAATAAAATACTAAGCCTATGCAATTAGGATTCAAATAAAACTCAAAAGACACAACTATATATATATATATATATCTTTGTTGTAATTTATTATATAAAGATAATCGGTATACTCAGCGTAAGCTGACTTATGTGATTTTGTTCTTGGAACCTGTTCCTAAATGGGGAGGAGCAGATAACGAGGAAGACCTGGTCAACAAAGATTAAGAAGCTAAAGTGAAGACCGAGATGACGGAATCCAACCACTTTTGAAGACAAGGCTTCATAGTGTAGTCAAGTCGAATAACTTTAATTAAGTATATTGTATAAAGGTGTGGATGTAGTTATAATCATATGTCATATATATATAATAGGTAATATCCCGTGTTTAGAAAAATACAAGAAAATTATGTTAAATATGTAAGTAAAATAGATAATATGTTTGTCTGCATACAATAATGTAAAATCTATTAAATATAATAATAGATTTCTAAAGCTCTTATATTTAATATCTAGAAGCTGTCATATAGTTTTGATACAGTCGATTTTAGAAATTGATTATATTATTATAGTAGCAGCTCGATTAAGTATTAAGCTTCCGCTTAAGTCTAAGTAATCTTATTTAAGCCGCTAGTTTTTAACCGGGCTGTTACATGATGGATCAAGGTTGCGCAACAAAATGACTGGGCAATTCAATTTCAAAACCAATTCATGTGGACTCATGCCTCCGGGACAAAGTGTATTCAAAATCAATTGGATAAATGTTATAATGATCATCAATAACTGAATCAAAGCTTTTATAAATATATGCATTTCCAAAGAACTTATCAATTAGCTTTGAATAAATCAAATCAACATCTTCATTCAGAGGTGTCAAGATAGCGCGTTCAGCAAAAATAGATTGATGGATACACTGAGTCGAAATATTGGGATACACTGCTTGCTATAGATCCTCTAGGGTTGCAGCTGATTCTCCACTATTCAAATTCAAGCTCTTTCAAATACTCACGACCTCAGTTTCTTGCATTTGTAGTTCGCCGTTGCCCAATGCTAGCAAAAACTTGGAAAATTCTGGATCTTCTCGAGCTCGCATATTTACTGTAAGTTCAAATAGGGTGAAAAGAGGCCACAAGTGAGAGCTAACTAAACTGTAACCAATTGTTTATTGTTGTGATTTCTTGCGGCTAGTGGGCTTTTGTGCCATTCTCCCTTAGGTCTTCTAATATACTTTAGGTCTATATATATGAGTCTTAGAAGTGTATTAGGGATAAGTAGAGAGTCTAATACACACTAAGAAAGGCTAGGGTTTGAGGACCAAAGAGAGTCTCTTCTTCTTTGTATTAGATTAGGGGTGAACTCCATTGTTGAATGGGTTCACTAATTTGAGAGGTTGTTCTCAAGTGTATGAGTTGAGTCATTGGTTGTAATGTTGATTAAATCAATGATAAGATACTTTATTTGAGGGGGAGGTATCCATAGATACCTCATTATATTGTTGTTTGGTTGTTCTTTTGATTGTCCTCTGTTTTTTACACTTCTTCTTCCTCCATAGTTCTACCTTAGAGGGTTGTTGGCCCATTTTGGTTTTGATGATAACATAAACTTTATTAAACAAACATATTACATTTTTGAGATTATTATGTTAGGTCATATATCCGATCTTTAAAAGGTCGTTGATGGAACCATTAGAAGTTGAAAAGGGGATTACTACTTTACTGTTTCAAGATCAAGTCAAATTTCGAAGATTGGTCAATCGGAGACAGTGCAGTGTTCCCAGATCAACAGTCAGAGAAGAAGTCAACGAATTTGATTAAGAAAATAATTTTAGTTTTTATTTTTCTTTTTTATTTTTGTTGTACGGGTGAATAAACCTAGAATGCACAAGGTAGAAATCTTGAAATTATTTTAAAACTAGATCTTAAATTAAAATAACTAACTTTTGATTTAAATCTTAAAATTTGATTTCTAATATTAGGTCTTAGCTATTTTTAGCTAGAAGACAAAGGAAAAACTTGGAGTAACCACCAAGTTTTCTATCCACTAAACTCACGTCATTAGCCCACTACTCCCACATCTTAGGATCATGGGATTAAGGCTTTACAAGATCTAAAAAGTATTTAAATGATGTTTTACAAACAGGCACAAATTGGTGATCATTTCAAGAAAAAATATTTTCAAAAAATATTTTGTGCCCAAATATTTCGTGAGTTTTCTAAATCAAGAAAAGGAAATCTTGAATGTTTTAATAGCTAATTAATTCCAAGATTAAATCCTTGTGCAATTCTTGTTTTGTTCATCCAATTTTAGAGAAATCTTGAATGGGTTTATTTGAGAGAATTTGTAATTAGACTTGGGTAAGTCTAATAGGAATAGAGAAAGAGAAAGAGAAGAGAAGAGAGAAAGGGAACGTGAAGGTGAACCGAGAATAGAGAAAGAGAAGGAGAAGAGAATAGAGAAAGAGAAGGAGAATTAATTTTATGTAATAGAGAATTGATTTACATAAAATTAATAGAGAAGTGAAATCCTTAGAGGGTCGTGGTTCTTTTTCCCACGTTAAATCTTGGTGTTCCTTTTTAGTTTTCTTTATTTTGTCTTGAGTATTTTTATTATTCAAATTCCGCAAGAAAATAGGGCAAAAATACTCTAAGGGCAACAACAACAATTCACCCCCCCTCTTGTTGCAGTTCATTGTCTCTAAGTGTTTCCACAATTGGTATCAGAGCCCTGTTCTTAATTTGATCAGGAAACCCTGAGAGCCGTATCTTGGTGTATAAGAGATGCTGAAAATGAACGAACGCATGTGTAACATCCCGTAGTTTAACTCGTGTTGTTTTAAAAGAGAAATAGACTTTTTGAGTAACCAAATATAGTTCGAGTCAAACCGGAACGTTAAACGGTTAGTTAAAACGGTTCAAGCGAAATAAAAACTTGCGGACCGAGTTCTAATAGTGCTAATACAATCTACCAGACGTAAAGACGAAGCAGCAAATAAGTTTGCAAAATTAATTCTATTTATTACAACTCGAGAGCGTTCACGCCTCTTAAACCAACATTAAAAGAAAATACGGAAGTTTAGGTTCATAATAAATTCTGATAATAACGTTTTATTTCTCCCAGAATAGTCCTCACTCCCCACCTGCAATTAACTTACTGCTAGTCATTATCCGAAGAGTAAACGACATCATCGCAGGATCGTTAAGACCAAAAAGTACACGTCAGCAAAGAATTACAATTCAATTAATCGAGTACAACAAAGTAAAAGTATTAACTTTATTAATTTTCATGTTCCAGTTAGTCAGCCATACTGCTGTATCTATTCCAGCCATACAGCTGGTACCACTTCAAACTCCATAGGCGAGACAATACATTAGGGGGAGCTAACCCCTAAGCAAGTCTCTACCATAGACACACGTCCTACTTCGGTGTCTATGGTCAAGTATGCATACCCCCGCGGTGGCACATAGGCTCCAAAGGCCGCGAGTAAAATCATTCCACCAATTGACGTCATACTACGTCCACTTTCAAGTTAGTGAGGTCATACTACCTCTGCTTATTAAAAGTTATAATATAATCAATTGTTCGGAAGCGTAACAATATACACATTACATGCCCATACTTTACCTTTGATACCATAACATATGGTACGTAACCTACACTACAATTCTATGCTGCGTGTACGTACCTTGATCAAGCAAACAAAGCAAAAGGCCCAAATCAATTTCCGGTCACGAATCGGCTTCCTACAAGGTTTAACCGTTTTCGGAAATAAGAACACATTCACATCATCCTCAAGGTAAAACACCTCACATACAAACAATTACCATCACACATAAAACACATACGCATAACACGTGACATACACCACAACTCCAAGCATATTAAATTCCCCAACAAAAGACAGCAACTAAAACTGCCCAGAAACCTGCCTCAAGACTGTCAAAACGTAAATCCGACTTCACCGTTGCGTCCGGAAGGCATCAAAACCCCCGAGTACCAATTTTCATAATTTATAACATAGTATAGATATTTTTAACCTAATTTCAAAGCCAAAAATACCCTAAAAACAACATTTTTTCACCATTTTCCAATCCTACGGGATTTGTCATTTTTTTTTTCAAAATTCACATAAATTCTAATTTCTACATTTCCTACTAAATCAATATCTTACAAACCATAAAATCATGCTCTCATAAAATAAATCATTTTCAAGATCCACAATTAATAAAACCCTTAAAAAAACATGTATATTAAAATCTCAAACCAAGTCATAACAACCTCTTGTATTTCAACAAAACTTTTTTCTTAACAATTCAACTTTAAACATACACATTTTTATTTTTTTATTAACATCACTTTTATTATTCCTATGATTATTATAATTAATTTCCACATCCAACAACACATAATTTAACATGCTCTTTTCATACACAACATCCACATCAACATTTGTCAATTATTTAATTATAACCACACTACTACAAAAATCATGGAATAAATATACTAAAATTCATACACACAAAACATCACATACTCTATATAATTACATTTAAAATTTACTAAAAGATAATACATAAAAAAAAAACTTACAAAGGAGATGGAAATACCAAAAATTCAAGTGTAGAAGAGCAAAATGGTGTGAGGCTTAGTTAGGGTTTGAGAATTTGGTGTTTCTAGGAATATTGAGAGTAAGAGAAGATTTTAGGTTCTTAGGAAATTAGAATAATTAAAATGGAGGATAATTAGAGTATAATTAATCTTTAGGCAATAATTAGGAAAATCTCTTAATATTCCATGGGAGTTACATACCCATAAATCCCAAATCACACTACTAATGGCCGGCCCTCAATTCCCTCTTAACTATTTTTTTTTATTTTTTTTATTTTTTATTTTTTAATTGTATTTATTTATATATTTTTTTTTCTTTTTTTTTTAAAGAAGAGTTTAGGATGTTTGGGCCCAAAGGTTTTAAGGTTTTAAAAGTTGTACAATGTATGTCCATGGCCCATTCCCAAACATTAGCTAATAATAAAACATGAGATACTAGGAATTTTTATTAAATATACCGGAACTAGATGGTTTAAAAAATATCGGGGTGTTACAGCATGGAAGAAGGTTACTCTACTCAGAGACCACCAATGTTCGATGGCAAATTCTATATGTATTGAAAAAATAGGATGTAGATCTTCATCAAAGCCGAGAACTATCAATTTTGGAGAGTCATCGAAATTGGAGACTTTGAGGTAACAACTACCAACTCCAATAACGGGACTGTTCACAAACCTATTACAGTATACGATAAAGAAGATTTTCAAAAGATGGAAATGAATGCTCTTGCTATCAAATTGCTTCATTGTGGGCTTGGTCCAAATGAACATAATCGCATTATGGGATGCAGAACCGCCAAAAAAATTTGGGATCTGCTGGAGGTTACCCACGAAGGAACGAGTGAAGTTAAGCGTTCCAAGATTGACTTGCTCATGTCCAAATACGAAAGATTTGTTATGGAACCTAAAGAAAGCATTCAAGAAATGTTTACTAGGTTCACGAACATCACAAATGAGCTTGTCTCCCTTAGAAGGATGATTCCCTCAGATGAACAAGTGCGAAAAATCCTAAGAAGCCTACCTCAAGATGATCGCTGGAGAGCGAAGGTCACAGCCATTCAAGAATCTAAGGATTTCACAAAGTTTAATCTGGAAGAGTTGGCTGGTTCCCTTATGACTCATGAATTACATCTGGGAACAGCTGACAGTTCCAGGAACAAGGGTCTGGCTCTGACAGCAAACGATCAAGAAGAATCAGAAACTGATGAGGAAGAGGCAGCAATGCTGGTACGAAGATTTAAGAAGTTCTTCAGGAACAATAAGTATAAAAATCAAAGAAATAACAAAGAAAGAGGAACTTCAAATTCAGAAACATATGAATGCCACAAATGTGGAAGTGCCGAGCATTTCATCAAGGATTGCCCACTATGGAAGAATGAGAAAGGTAAAGGGAAAGCAAGAGAAACCGGAAGACAACCAACAAAAGGGAACTTCAACAAAGCCGATTTTCGCAAAGCCATGATAGCTGCATGGGGAGAATCCGAAAGCGAGGCCGAAACCGAAGCTCCCGTTGAAGAAGAAGAAGTAGCCAATCTATGTCTCATGGCAACGCATGATGAAAAATCTAAAGGAAAAGAGGTACTGTCTTCTAATCCATTTTCTGATTACTTATTCAAATTGGATAAACATAGATTAATTAAAATGATTTTAGAATCTCACGAAAATTTAGAAAAACAAACAGCCATCTGTCTCAAAACTGAAAAAGACCTTAAAGCGTGCAAAGACCAAATATCCTACCTTAATTCTCTTAGGTCCGATGTGCAAACTCGATTCTTTGAATTGCTTGATAATAATGTGATGTTAAAAGAAGCTATAGAAAAGGTTAAAGAAGAAAACATCATGTTAAATATTGAATTGAATCAACTTAAGCAATTTGAAATAGAATTGAATTATGAGTCTAATAAAGAAATTAAATGTGTTCTTCTTCAAATGAAATTAGACCTAGAATCCGCCTTAAAAGAAAATGATCGACTTAGGCTTGAATTAAATTCAAGAGAAAAAGGGAAAATCAAAGAAGTTCCCAAATGGATTCTTAATGCTAAAACCAAAGGAACCGAAGGTTTAGGATATGACAAACATGATAAAAATAAAAAGGTCTACGTTGATCTCCCAAGTAAAAAGGTCTGTTCCTTTTGTGGCAAAACTGGGCACCTGAAACATCAATGTTTAAAAAAGGAACAGCACAACAAAACGAACCAAATATATGTCGATAGAGTTTGGATTAAGAAATATGATTCTTGTATAATCGACATGGAACCCAAGGATGGCTGGGTTCCACCCTCTAACAACTAAGTTCGTTTTGCAGGTTCTAGTGAGGGGGAACAGCTCATGGTATCTCGACAGTGGCTGTTCCAAGCACATGACAGGCGATAGATCAAAATTTCTCTCACTAGAAGCCTATGATGGAGGAACTGTGACCTTTGGCGACAACATGAAAGGTGAAATCATTGCAAAAGGAAAGATTGGAAGTTCAAGTTCCCATGCTATAGATAATGTATTTTTGGTCGAGAATTTAAAGCACAATCTTTTAAGTATTTCTCAATTTTGCGACAAAGGTAACTCTGTAAACTTTACTTCTGAAAAGTGCATCATTTCTAGGAACGACACAGGAGACATCATTCTGGAAGGAATCACAAAAGGGAACACCTACGTGGTGGACCTGCACACTGTTCCTAAAACCAGTCTAACATGTCTAAGCGTTATAGAAGATGATCCTCTTCTTTGGCATAAACGATTAGGTCATGCTAGTTTTTCATTGCTTAATACCTTACGATCTAAAGACCTAGTAAGAGGATTACCGTCCCTAAAATTTCAAAAGAATAAAGTATGTGATCCTTGTGCCAAAGGAAAACATGCAAGGTCATCCTTCAAACCTAAAAACTTCGTGACCACCTCAAGACCACTTGAATTAATTCATATGGATCTTTGTGGACCAATGAGAATCCAAAGTCGCAGCGGTAAGTTGATGATTACAGTAGATTTACTTGGACTATATTTTTATCTAGCAAAGACGAGGCTTTTGATGAATTTTCGCTACAAAAATTCAGAAATCTAGTAACAATCAACTTGTCCACATAAGATCGGATCATGGTAAAGAATTTGAAAATTCAAAGTTTATGGATTATTGCAACGAGCATGGTTTAAGTCACAATTTCTCCGCACCTAGAACACCACAACAAAAAGGTGTGCTTGAACGTAAGAATAGAACCTTAGAGGAAATGGCTAGAACTATTTTAATAGCTAGTGGTCTACCTAGAAATTTTTGGGCCGAAGTTGTTAATACTGCATGCTATATATTAAATCGCGTATTAATTAGACCAATCACTTCTAAAACCCCCTACGAATTATTTAAAGTAATTAAACCTAATATTTCATATTTTCGAGTCTTTGGATGTCGATGTTTTGTGCATGTCAATGGAAAACGAAATATAGGTAAGTTTGATGAAAGAAGTGATGAAGTAGTATTTCTTGGCTATTCATCTCATAGTAAAGCATATAGAGTTTATAATAAGAAAACTATGTGTGTTGAGGAATCTGTTCACATAATATTTGATGAAACTAACTTCATGACAAGTGAACAAGAAACAGGTGATTTTAAGATAGGTCTTGCTGATTTGGACGATGAAGAAAATATACAAAAGGAGCAAGATCAAGAAGAACAACAACAGGTTCAGAATGCTGAACCAAATCAAGAACAGGAGCCACAGGCAGAACTGGAACAGCCTGCAGTTCCTAATCCAGATATCCCAAGAGAAGTTCAAGAGGAAAGAAATGAAGCTGAACCAAATCAGAATCAAGTCAGTGAGCCTGCTTCCACATCTGTCTCCACCAGAGACTTTGTCCCAAGACCGTGGAAACACCAAAAATCACATCCACTAGACTTGATCATAAGCGATATGAACAAAGGAATACAAACAAGGTCACAAATGAGAAACTTTTGTGCACACTTTTCTTTTCTATCAACAATGGAACCCAAGAATCATGAAGAAGCTTTACAAGATTCGGATTGGGTGGTAGCTATGCAAGATGAATTGAAAAAGTTTGAAAGAAACAAAGTATGGCACTTGGAACCTAAACCCAAGAACAAGAAGATAATTGGGCTGAAATGGGTATTCAGGAACAAGCTGGATGAACATGGCACAATAGTCAGAAACAAAGCAAGGTAGTGGTAGAAGGATACAATCAACAGGAAGGTATTGACTATACTTAAACTTTTGCTCCCGTAGCTAGATTAGAAGCTATTAGAATTCTTATTTCTTTTGCTGCTTTCATGAATTTTAAATTATATCAAATGGACGTAAAATGTGCATTCTTAAACGGGTTTCTAGAAGAAGAAGTATTTGTGGAACAACCACCTGGCTTTGAAAACCCAATTTCTCCGGATCACGTCTACAAGCTTGACAAAGCTCTTTATGGGCTAAAACAAGCACCTAGACAATGGTACGAAAGATTATCTAAGTTTTTGATTGATAAAAAGTTCATACGTGGTAAAATTGATTAAACCTTATTCTTTAAGAATAAAGGTTCGAATATTTTAGTTGTTCAAATATATGTTGATGATATTATTTTTGGTGCTACTAATGAATTGTTATGTAAGGAATTTGCTGACCTAATGAGTAATGAATTCGAAATGAGTATGATGGGAGAATTAAATTTCTTCCTTGGTTTGCAAATTAAACAAACTGCTAACGGTATCTTTATTCATCAACAAAAATATATAAAAGAACTTCTAAAGAAATATGGACTAGATAATGCTAAGACGAACCATACACCCATGGCCACTAACATTAGATTAGACGAAGACTCTAACGGAATTAATGTTGACCAAACGATGTATAGAGGCATGATAGGATCACTACTATACTTAACAGCTAGTAGACCCGATATATCATTTAGTGTTGGTTTGTGTGCAAGGTTTCAATCAAATACTAAAGAATCACATCATACGACAGTAAAAAGGATTCTATGATATTTAAAGGGAACAGATGACTTATCCCTATTCTATCCTAAAAGTGATGTCTATGACTTGAAAGGGTATAGTGATGCAGATTATGCAGGTGATCTTGTGAATAGAAAAAGCACTTCAGGAATGGTACAGTTTCTTGGATCTTGTTTGATATCATGGAGTTCCAAGAAACAGAACACAATAGCTTTATCCACTGCAGAAGCTGAATATGTAGCAGCAGCAGCCTGCTGTTCCCAAATGCTTTGGATTAAGAGCTAAGAGATTTTGGTATTAAACTTGAATGTGTTCCTATTTATTGTGATAATACTAGTGCTATTTGCATTTCAAAAGATCTAGTGCATCATTCTAGAGTTAAACATATTCATATTAGACACCATTTTCTTAAGGATAATGTAGAGCATAAAAATATTATTGTTAAACATGTCAATACTAGTGATCAAATTGCAGATATTATGACCAAACCGCTTCCAAGGGAACAATTCGAAAAGATGAGGTTGGATCTAGGTATGATCAAGCTTCACTAAAGTTTAATGCTAGTATTCCTCTTCAAAACATCTTGAAAAATGGAAGGGTTCAATCAACCACAACAACCAAGATTGATTATTCAATCATTGCGAGATTTGGGTATGCTTCTATTTAAGTATATGTCTTAAACTTTAACTTGATTGCTTGCATGAACTGATTAGACCAAGTAGCATAAATTATTTCATATTATTTTATATTATTCAACATATTATAATTTATCTTTCAAAAACCACAAAAATATTTTTATTTTTCACAAATTCCAGCATTTTCATTATTTTATTTTATTTCGATAAGTCAACTTATGTTAAGCAATGGAAGACGGATCATCGAGGTGTTTCGGATAGTAGTTATCTAAATCGATATATTCAACGAACTTACACGTAAACTTTTCGTTAACCCACTCAATTCACACGCTAAAAATGAAACTAAGGAGTTGTACTAATCTTTCAATAACTGTCCCTTCAAGCCATTAAAAACTCACTCCTCACATCCCATCCATCACGTACCATCATTACCAAAGTACAACTCTCTTCATCTTTCTAAAATCTTCAAGGCTTTACTCTCATTTCCCTAAGGTTGCGTTTGGGAACATGTATTTCATTTCAAATTCTTAATTTCAATTATGGAATCATAAATGGAGAATTTGAAATGACAAGGATTGGGGTGTCATTTCAAATCCTCATTTTAATTAACTACTTTCATAACATTGGTGGATTTGACTCAAATCCAAATTTAAATTATTGTCATTGCCAAACATTAACTTTAAGCCAAATTCATATTTGCAAATGAAATCTTCATTCCCAAACATACCATAAAATCTTTTCTTCATCCCCACCAAGAACCATGAAATCGCCAAAATCATCATCATTAAACAAAGGAAAAAACCCTAAATTCGTCCAACCTGAGCCTCTACAAGTGATTCATCCTTCATCCAGTGAAGTACCACAATCCTCATCTCACAAACGACAAAGATCGACCACTCCTCAATCCATGCAAGGAGGCATGAAGAAAACCCATTCAAAAGGAGGTTCATCGAGTAGACCGGTGAAAAGGGCCAAGCAAGTGGACCCTGATAGTGCTGAAGAAATTTCCAAAGAAATTTCCGTTGGTTTTGGACTCGATAAGTACTGGTATGACTAATTCTTTCCCTCAATTGCATGTGATTTTGGGTAACCAAGGCTGGGAGGTGCTTATGTATGACTTGTCTTGCAATTCAATTTACCCTTATTTGATGCGAGAATTTATCAGTAATTTTTCGATTGACAATGGTGTATGCTCAAGTACTGTGAAGGAGATTAAGATTGAGTTTAATAGTTTGATGTTAGGAGAATGGTTTGGGGTACCCGCTGTCGGATTTGACACTTATTATGTTGGATCAAAAATAGTTTTTTTTGGAATCAATGAAAAAACGGTGCTAAAGTTTTTAGGAATAAATGACAAGAAACGTTTTAGCCACAACTCTCTTTCACCACTTCATAAATTATTGTACAACATTGCTATGAGGTTTATCTTGCCTAGGAGGTCAAAACGTAGTGAAGTGAATCTAAGAGATGCTACTTTAATTTATTGTTTGGCGAATCATATCAAGATCAATTTTCCATCTTTAATGATCTCACATTTGGCTGACTGTATTGAAAAGAAAACAATGGTGGGATATGGTGGCTTGTTAACCCATATCAATAAGAAATTTGGTGTGCCTCTTGAAGGCCTAGAAATTCCAATGAGTGCTAACAACAAGATTGGTGCTAAGTGTCTCAACAACTTACACCTAACATTGAATGAAAATGGAATTCTAGAGGATCTCATTGATGTTGAAGAGGTTGATTCTGATGAAGAGGAAGTTGAAAAAGAAGAAGAAGTTGAGGAGGAGGAAGAAGTTGAAAAGAAAGAGGAAGAACAAGGAGGTCAGGATACAGTTCCCACTGCCAACATTGAGGCAGAGTCTGACAGGGAACAGGAGGAAGCTACAAGTAAGGGGGAAAAGTTTGTTGGAGAAGAAGAAGAGGACTTGGAAGAGGATGAGGACCTCAACGTGCCACTTAAGGAAATCAAGAAACCATCTGTGCTCAATCAAAGGAAGAGCAGGAGGTTGGCATCCAAGAGCTCCTCGCGCCAAAATGATGATATTTCTCAAACCCCTTCTTCACCAAAACCGGAATCACCCATACCATTCCACATTCCATCATCACCACCATCACCAATAGCAACTACACCACCAACATTTACCTCACCACCATCACCCACTGGTTTTGATGGGAATGCCTCACCCTTTCCTCCAACCCCTAGTGAGCTTATCCTTTCAAAATTTGAAGCCATGCAGTCCCAACTCATTGCTTTCCAGAGTGAAGTTCGTGCCTCACTCTCTACTATTGCTGAGCAACTCACCGAAATGGAATCACGTCTTGGTGCGAAGCTTGACACGGTGGAGGTGCAGACAGAATATGTTGAGGAAGAGATTGCTCCCTGATCCCTCCTGCTTCCATATGGTCTATGGTGTTTGAATGCATGCTTTCTCCATTTATGTTTGGCATTTGCTTTCTTAGTTTGCTACTTACTATCTTAATTTGTATAATGCTTGCCTTAGAGCTGTGGATTGATATATACCCCTACTTTTTGATTGATGTCAAAAGGGGGAAGAGGGCAAACAAACTTAATTGACTTGTGAATGCTTACGTTTTTCCTTATTCTTTGGATGAATTGGTTCTGAGTTTGTGTTCTAAATCTAAAACTATGACTTTATGCTTGTTCTAAATCTTTTAAAATACTCTTAGTTTATGATATAGGTTTCTCTTTTATAATGCTTAGTATATGACTTACTGTTTGATATACTTAGGCTTAATATGCAATGACTTATTGTTTGACTTATTATAATCATGGTTGGTTTACTCATATTATGTTTGCGTTATATGGGATAAATTGATTATTTGTTGTTTGACATTAAATTATTAAATATCACTTTTGTTTACCTTTGATTCTTACAACTCATAATATTTTGAGGGTACTTAGTTAATTTTCTTAATTTATAAGTTTTTGTTATTTATGCTTATGTTTTGTTTTATTTTTAATTTTAAAAACTTAAGTCATGTTTAACCACATGATTTTCGAAAAAAAAGGGTTTTAAAATTTACTTATTAGAGTAATATGTTTACATTAGAATTTAGTAAATTATTTGTGACGATTTAATTTACTAGATATGGTTGAATGTGTGTTAATCTCAAGCATGTTCACTTTATTTGTTTTACTCTATTTTTATTAAGTTTGTTTATAAAGTTTGTCATCATCAAAAAGGGGGAATTTGTTGGCTCATTTTGGTTTTGATGATAACATAAACTTTATTAAACAAACATATTACGTTTTTGAGATTATTGTGTTAGGTCATATATCCGATCTTTAAAAGGTCGTTGATGGAACCATTAGAAGTTGAAAAGGGGATTACTACTTTACTGTTTCAAGATCAAGTCAAATTTCGAAGATTGGTCAATCGGAGACAGTGTAGTGTTCCCAGATCAACAGTCAAAGAAGAAGTCAACGAATTTAATTAAGAAAATAATTTTAGTTTTTATTTTTCTTTTTTATTTTGTTGTACGGGTGAATAAACCTAGAATGCACAAGGTAGTTATCTTGAAATTATTTTAAAACTAGATCTTAAATTAAAATAACTAACTTTTAATTTAAATCTTAAAAATAGATTTCTAATATTAGGTCTTAGCTATTTTTAGCTAGAAGACAAAGGAAAAACTTGGAGTAACCACCAAGTTTTCTATCCACTAAACTCACGTCATTAGCCCACTACTCCCACATCTTAGGATCATGGGATTAAGGCTTTACAAGATCTAAAAAGTATTTAAATGATGTTTTACAAACCGGCACAAATTGGTGATCATTTCAAGAAAAAATATTTTCTAAAAATATTTTGTGCCCAAATATTTCGTGAGTTTTCTAAATCAAGAAAAGGAAATCTTGAATGTTTTAATAGCTAATTAATTCCAAGATTAAATCCTTGTGCAATTCTTGTTTTGTTCATCCAATTTTAGAGAAATCTTGTATGGGTTTATTTGAGAGAATTTGTAATTAGACTTGGGTAAGTCTAAGGGGAATAGAGAAAGAGAAAGAGAAGAGAAGAGAGAAAGGGAACGAGAAGGAGAACCGAGAATAGAGAAAGAGAAGGAGAAGAGAATAGAGAAAGAGAAGGAGAATTAATTTTATGTAATAGAGAATTGATTTACATAAAATTAATAGAGAAGTGAAATCCCTAGAGTGTCGTGGTTCTTTTTCCCACGTTAAATCTTGGTGTTCCTTTTTAGTTTTTTTATTTTGTCTTGAGTATTTTTATTATTCAAATTCCGCAAGAAAATAGGGCAAAAATACTCTAAGGGCAACAACAACAATTCACCCCCCCTCTTGTTGCAGTTCATTGTCTCTAAGTATTTCTACAAGGGTCCAAGACCTCCTCTTTCAATTGGTATCAGAGCTTGGTGTTATTCCTTGGGGTATTGAGTGAGGGAAGGCTTGGAGATAGGTAGAAGAAAGATGGTAGAAGTTGAGAAATGTTTGGATGGTTTGTTGAAGCCATTAGGGTTTGTTGAAACCTTTGGTGAGATAAAATCAGTGGGTAATCAAGAGATGGAGATATTGTTAATGAAGTTCTCAAGAGAGAAGGAGAGCTTATTAACAATGGTGGTAGAGCAAAGACTAATGATTAAGTCTTTGTTATTGAGAGTTAAAAAACTAGAGGGAGCTACTAAGGGTAGTAGCATTGTTGAGAAAGTACCATCCATGAGGGTTGGTATGAAGGTTGATGATACTACATCTATGGGAGATGGGAAGGTTATCAAGAGAAATCCATCAAAGTGGGAAACCGGAGTCAAGAAGGCAAGGGTTGATTATGGGGATAGAGTGTGCTTCCATTGCCACAAGAGAGGCCATATTCAATATTCTTGCAAGGAGTTGAAGAAGGACCTTAAAAGCTTGAAGCTTTTAAGGGAGATGAAGAAGCCAACTATGGAGGTTGGTGATTGTGAGAAGCTCAAAGGAAAGAAGAGGGTTCTTCCACTTAAGAAGGTGAAGAAGGCAACAACTTTGGTGAAAGGGGTTGCAAAGAAAAAGGTGCTCCCAAACCTTGATGTGGGTCTTGTGAAGAAGTCCAAGGGTGATGATGAGGTTGGTCATGTGCTATTGGCCAAGTGTGATGATGATGGTGATTGGGTGTTTGATTTCGTACACCAATATCATGTATGTAGAGACAAGAGCTTGTTTACAAGGTTGATGGCTTGTGATCATGAGAGGGTGACCTTGCCTAGTGGTGAGGAAGTTGTGGTTGAGGCCATTGAGGTGCATTTGAGAATGCACAATGGCATTGTGAGGAGGCTTAGGGGTGTGACGTGTGAGGTACATTCCTAGGATGATGAGGAATCTAATCTCATTTAGGAGATTAGAGAAGATTGGGTACACCATGAAGACTCATTGTGATGGAGTCTTGAAGGTGGCAAAGGGGTGCTTGGTGCACTTGAAGGGAGTAATGGGCAACAATGGCCATGTGTTGCTAATGAGTGGAGAATTGCATCATGTTGAGAAGGGTGCAAGTCCTAAGTCACTAAGGAGAGTGCCCTTTGATGATGGTGCTCACAATGATAAGTGGTGCACAAAGTTGGTTGATGATGGATTTGGTCTTGAGGGGGAGCCAAGACCCAAATCCTATGTTGAGGTTGTGATTGGGACACCAAGAGTGGTGTCAAATGATGGAGGGAGATTTGGGCTTAAGGGGGAGATTGTTGGAGCAAGCGCCAAATCACCCTTATGTGGCGGGTCTTCGGGGTACCGTGGTAAGGGTACGACGAAGAACAAGTCACTTGATGAAGTGACAAATGATGATGACTTGGTGCGATGCTATGGTGAGAAAGCACGTTAATTGGGAAGCATGGAGAGGTGCTCGAGCATGCGAGCTGATGAAGGGAAGTCGAGCTGTAGCTCGAGCAACACAACAGCATGAAGATAGTAGGTTTGGCGAAGGCGCTCGACCAGGTCGAGCCAATATTGCTCGGGTCGAGCGAAAGCAGCAGGCAGTCTTTGCGGGTTTCTGTTTTGATGTGCGACTAGTGGGCTTTTGTCCCATTTGCCCTTAGGTCTTCTAATATACTTTAGGTCCGTCTATATATATGAGTCTTAGAAGTGTATTAGGGTTAAGTAGAGAGCCTAATACACACAAAGAAAGGCTAGGGTTTGAGGACCAAAGAGAGTCTCTTCTTCTTTGTATTAGATTAGAAGTGAACTCCATTATTGAATGGGTTCACTAACTTGAGATGTTGTTCCTAAGTGTGTGAGTTGAGTCATTGGTTGTAATGTTGATTAAATCAATGATAAGATACTTTATTTGAGGGGAAGGTATCCATAGATACCTCATTATATTGTTGTTTGCTTGTTCTTTCGATTGTCCTATGTTTTTCACACTTTTTCTTCCTCCATAGTTCTACCTTAGAGGGTCCAAGACCTCCTCTTTCACAAAAATACTTATAATCACCCTAAATACTACTACAATGAGTGTAATGGTAAGTCTGGGGTCGAACCACAGAGACAAGGAATGCTAGACTAAAGGTTTTGTGTGGGAAAGATGAATGGAAGGTTGGAAGGTGGGTGAACTATACTAAGAACAAGAATAAGTAATGAAAGAAAGCGGGATTAAACTAGGTCCACCCTAAGTATAGGTCCATTAGAAATAGAGATAGGTTAGGTCAAGGGAGATCGAACGAAGGTCGATCAAGACTTTCTAGATATCGAGGGGAAATTGGTGACCTATAGCCATGCGAACGACCCATAATCGCCCTATGTCTCACTAGGAGTGGCTGGACAAGATTCGAATCGAATATCAATCAACAACCAACATCAACCTCAACCCTAATCCTAAACATTAAACACAAGACCAAAACCTAGGGTTTCTTTAACCAAAAACCCTAAAAGAACTACTCTAGCATATTGAATGTAAAAGCAATAAAGATAGAAAACATTAAATCTACTCTAGAAAGCATGAAGAGAATGAAAGACATAAAAACATAAAAGAAAGCATAAGGAATTGAAGGACATGAAAACAATAAATCTACACTATCAAAGCACTAAAGTAAAGCATTAAAGAAAGCATTAAAGACATTAAAAGCAATAGATGAAAGTAAACTTACATAAAAGAAATGTGCTTGAATGAAGAAAAAAAGATAAATGAAGAACAAATCTAAAACTAGGGCAAGCAAATGAAGAGAAAAGCATTAAAGAATGATGAACAAGTTGGGAGGGTTACTCCCAAGCAAGTCATAAGGGTTACATTCAGATACAAGGGGTATTTATAGCCCAAAGGGAAAAGGGAACAAATTCCTTAAAAATAACCTACGAAATAAGCTTGCGAAGATAAAACGTTGCGGTAAAAATTGATTGCATTCGCACGAAACTAAGGCACATTCGCCCAAATGGACCCCATTCATCAGAATGTGTCACATTCGGGGTTTCTGGAAGCTTTGAGCTCAAAAACAGAGTTTCACAATCCATTCGCCTGAATAGAGCATGCCATTCGCTCGAATGGTTTTCATTCGCCTGAATGCTTGTCATTCACCAAAAACTAAAACTGCAGGAAAATAAAGCTGGACTCAACCGAGGGACTCGACCTAGTTGCTCGACCGAGTCAGCCTCTATGCGCCTGAATGGGTGGTCTAATTGCCTTGTTTCTTCCTTGAAGTGTATCCTTGAAGTGTCAAAAGGTCTTAGAACTATGCAAGGCTCTCGGGGAGGTCTTGATTTGGAACGCTCAGGAATGCTTCGATTTGCGTGTCTCATCTTCGATTGAAGTGTTTAAGTCTCGTACGCAATGAAAATACCTCAAAATCTCCTCAAAACACCTGAAAATACCTCAAAGAACCATGGAGACAAGATCAAGGTAGAATCACGCGTAAGATATGTAAAATCCAATATAAAACGCGAGACTAGACACTAAAATGAGGAGACAAACGTGCTCTAAAACGAACACATCACCCAACTGCTAATTTAAGTGAGTACATCTGCTTATAGCAACACAATAAATATTAGAACATCATACTGCTTATAGAAAAATTATTTTAACTACTACATGCCGATTACCAACTCGTTCTACAAAAGATTAGGACCAAAAAAGAACTTTTATTAGAGACTTTGCGTTGTCAGCGAGAAGTTGCAGCTGTCACGTTTTCATCAACGATAAAAGGGATTGACTTTGTTGGGGTAGGCAAACGCCTAATACTGTCATCTTTATCGGCAATTTTTGGTGGAGAATGAACTACTTTTGGTAGTAGCCTTCCCTTGCAAACCATTCCGGCTTCGACTTAGTTACTCAAATTGTAAGATGTTGTTTACCTCCGCAATAACATGAAAATGATGATGGGGATAGCATGATGAAGGTGGTTGTTGGGTTAAGGAAGTAGTGATAGAAGTTGTTAGGTGAAATTTCAGTGGTGTTTAGGATGAGGTTGTTGTTTTGGAGCTTTTTTTTTTATAAATTAAATTTAAATCAAAAACCAAAAAAAATAATCTAGACAACAAAATTTTCAAGTTTTAAACAGAATTTGCTACGGTGTTAACAAACTTGAAACCTTGTTGCTGCCATGTGGAAAAATCATAAAAAAGTGCTACTACTTGCGTTTTGCTAAACCTCGCTACAACCATATGGAATTTCCCAAAATTAATCTATAAAAGTTGCGAGACAATCTTGTACTGAGATTATCTATATGGGACGACCCAAAAGCCAAAAGTTGAAAAATAAAAATGGTCCAAATTTCAAAATTTAAAGAAAAAAAATTCAATTTTGACATGAAAAGTATCAATTTCAACGTTAATTAAACCTTAAATAGATCAATTAAAATATAAATTTATTTATTTTGACCTAAAAGTGTGAATATTGAAATCTTTACCGTAAATAAATCTTTTTTAGAAAATATTTCCTACATAACGTTAGTTAGAAAAATATTTCTCAAATTACTGTCCTCTGTCCATGTAGGCCAGCCTGGGAAAGGTTTCTTTTCCTTTGATTTAGTGCAACCGCTTCAAAGAGCGGTTTACTTTGAAAACAAAACTAAATCGCTATTTCAACAAGCATTTTGCATTATTTTGGGATTTTAATCAAAAAATTCAATAGTGAAATTGCCATCTGAAATGGCATTTTGCTTTAAATATTAAAAAAAAAAAAAATGTTCCCTTCTATTCTTCTAATGTGTCCCATTTCTTTTTATGGTCAAGTCACACCAATTATCTTATTTCTATCTGCAGTGGGTTATTTTGATCATTATGCCCTTAGTAAGTTTAACTTATTTACAATTATACACCTCATTTACCTATACTAACTCGCCCCTCTTTTCTCTAATCAAAAACACTTAAACCTAATTAATCTACACAACCATTAACCATTTCCTCCAATTTATAACTAAAACCTACCCATCTGCATCCTATCTCTCACTCTTATTTTCTAATGCTCTTCATTCGCCTACCTTTTTCTTTTTTGCTAAGAACCCTAAATATGGGTTTTGTGTTCTTAATCTCACTCGCCTCCCTCTTCAACTAGGTCTAAGAAATAGATTTAGTTTCGTAATATCAACTCACCTATATAGAGACCCTAAATTGCCTAGAATTGACACTTTGAGAAACCCCAAATCGCTTCTGCAATCGCCTATGGAAAACCGTAAATTACATATCAACTCACCTATATAAAGACCCTAAATCACTTGTGAAATCGGATGAGAAAGAGTATTTTTTATCTATGATGATGTCTGCGCTTCAATTGAAACAAATCCAAAATGGTGTAGAGAACTTGATTCTGAGGGTGAACTCATTTACACTCTTGAGTTGGATCTTTGGGCCAATCATGAATATTCTTCTGTTGATACTTTTTTTGCTCAAAATGATTGTAAAGAAGAAGATTGGCTTGACAAGCTTAGTCCATTTTCAAGTATGTTTTTGTTCTTGTGGTTGCGTTTTTGTATTAGCTAATGATCATTTTTTAGATTTAGAGTTTTTTTATGAGCATATTTTTTCTACAAAAATCAAACAAATGGGGTTTGGATTGTTTTCCAATACTTAGAGCACATATGTCTTGCTTTGCCAAAGCAGGTGCACCGTAACTTGCTCTAGTCCTCTTCACGTGGATGGCTATTCCAATCACCTTTTCACAGTAGTACGTTATCGGCACTTTATGTCTTTTAATAGTAACACTGCAAGTGTACGACATAGCATAGTATGTTGGCAAGTACGGGTCGAATCTACAGGGATTGGGTTGTATATTAAGGGATTCTCGATCAATTAGTTGGTTCAACAACGTGTATATAGATGTTTGTTGGTGTAATTAACTAAAACAAGAAAATAAAGACTAAAGCTAAAACAAAGAATAAAACAAGTAAAGATACTAATTAACAAATAACATAAAATTAAAAGCAATACAAAGACATGAAAAGATAATATGATGATGAAGAGGCAAAGGCTAGACTTTCTCACCAAAGTAGTGTTTACTAATCTTCAACCTAAGGTCATGGATATGGGTTATGGGGAAGAGCGTATCTTGGATACTTATGTTCTCTCTCGAGCAACAAAAACTTCCTAAAATATACTCAACTATCTATTCTCATGGATCGGAGCTAAGCACATTTTAAGACAAGGAGCACACATTCAACATTTCCAATCAAAACATCTACCTATTCTCATGGAGATAATTCAATTTTCAAGCATGGATTATCATTAGAAATTGATTCTTGCCCTCAATCTAATGACACTATGATAATAGAAAAATTCATCTCAAACCATAAACAACACAACCAAGCCAAAGGTAAAGAAAGAAATTTAGACTACATACATTGTGACAATACCTAGCCTAAGCCAAAATGAACTACTTACTCAGATTCAAGTTAAACATAACTAAAGACATTGAATTCATGTAAGTACTAATAAAAATAAAAAGCAATAAAGTTTAGAGAAAACAAATTACTAGCTTGGAATTCAATCCAAGCTAAGGAAGATAATCAAATGATCTTCAATGTTGAACTAATCAAAAGCTTGAACCGCCTAACAAGTGTCGAATGAAATTGCAACTAGGAGTACAAGAATGAATATAGGAAAATACATGAAGGAAGACTAAAACTAATTGTTAAAAGCTAAAAATCAGAACATAAGTTGTAGAAGAAAATGGATGATTTGCTTGAGTCATCTTCTTCTCTATTTATAGGAATGGAGGACAAGTGGGGGGTAATGGCTTCATGATTTCTCCGATACCCCTATGTGTGAGATAGGTAGGCTATAGATGGGTGGCAAATAAGGTTGGTGGAGCAATCTAGTATGACAGGTAGAAGATATGGGTAGGGGACCCAATCAACAACTAATAAAAGCGTAATTATTACTAACCACCCAAAATCTTTAAAAACAAAGCGATCACCAAAAAAGGCTCTGCTCGACCTGTCTGCTCGATCGAGCGAGCTCGCTCCACCCATCGAAAATGCTTATGTCGACATTCTAAGGCTACTAAAAGTGTATAGTACTTTTGCTCGACCCGAGCCAACATCGCTTGACTGGGTCGAGCGGCTTTTAAAATGGTTATGCTCAGCCTCTATCTCTAATGCAAGTTTTATATATGCTTGAGTAAGCTTGGTTCGACCCTAGGTTTGGCCGAGTGGGCTTAGAATGGTTTACTTTAGCTCCTTTTGGCCTTGTTCCTTTGACTTGGGTCATCAAGGGTTTGATTACTTTAGCTTTCAGAGTTAAGTGAACATTATAAGCGCCAAATGTACTTGGTTTGTGATCAGTTTTGACGAATATTAACTAAAATACACAAAAATACCAAAATACATTTGCAAATAAAAGCAAGCATAATTATGCAAAATCCCAATATTATAATAAAGCCAAGTAATGGGGATAAAATATGAATAAAGTGTAGCTAAGTGTAAGGTTCTGTGGCTTTTCCGTTTCGGCATGCCTTATCCTTATTCCCGATGAATTAGAGTCAGATGAGGACGCCTTTCCCGATGGCATGATGCTTCGACGTGAGATCTTCCTTCTAGTTGTTACATGGGCATCTTCTACACTTGATAATGAGTCTCGATTACAAGTCTATTATATCTTTGTCCAGAATTCACAAGGCCAGCCAAAAATTGGCAAAATTATATTACTTTTTGGTTCAAACAATTGTAAGCATGGTTATCGAAATCGCGATCTAGATCGTAGGTTCATACGACCTACGACCCAGATTGGTCTCAGCATGTAGAGTTGTTCACAGGATGGAAATTGGGTGGGATTGGTGGTAGAGTCACTATGATCGAGCATAATCGCAATTTATACTACCGATCTTGACCCTCTTCTTTATTTTGGGCCTAACTTCAAATTTCCCCAAAGAAACCCTAAATTTCCTTAATCCAAAATCGGCAGGTCCTTCATTATTTCTCCAAAAAAATCCATTGCTCCTAACCTAAACCCTAAAACGCATTAAACCTCTCCATCTTTAGCTGCTCTATTACTGCTGTTGCTCGAATTCAAGTTGAGGCTCACCATTCTTCTTTGTTGCTGGCTTGCTGCTGCTCGATTCTTCAATTTCAAGTTCTAATCTTCATCTTTATTTTGTTGTTGGCTGCTACTAAGTCGAGTAGTCGAGTCTTATTTTGCTATGTTCGAATCTTCATCTTGTTTTTCTATGTTCGAATCTTCATCTTGTTTTGCTATGTAGGATGATTTAAGTTGTTTGATGATTTAATTTGTTTGATGATTGAATACGAAACCTTGTTTTTATTTTACTCCAATAAGAAATATTCTTTGATAATTATGCTCGAATACTTTGTCTTTATGTGTATTTTATTTTAATTTTTAATGATGATATGAATTATGATGGTTATTGGTTATCATTTATTAAAATCAGATTATAGTTTTTGGTTGATGCTACTGACTACTGAGTGCTAGTGATCTGCTCAACAGCTCAAGTAAACTAATCGTGAATATTTACTCAAATCAGTTTTACTTAGATTATAATTTTTTTCTTATGCACTAAAACTACAAAAAAACACGGAGTTTTTCGACGGAAAAACATAGGTTTTTTCGACGGTTTTAAGCGTCGAAAAATATTTTTTCGACGCTTGCCAAAGCGTCGAAAAAAAAGGCGTAACAAATTTTTGACGCTTTTTTTTGGACGCTTATTTTCGTCTAAAACATTATGTATTTCCGACGCTTTTAGCCGTAGAAAATAAGATTTGGCGCCCTAAAAATAAACTACTATTTTAACATTTTCGACGCTTTAAAGCGTCGAAAAATATTTTGCACCTTAAATCTGTGCTACATTTATTGGGATTTTAGACGCTTTAAAGCGTCGAAAAAACTCATTTTTTAGACGCTTTAAAGCGTCGAAAAAACTCATTTTTTTAGACGCTTTAAAGCGTCGAAAAAACTCATTATTTTAGACGCTTTGAAGTGTCGAAAATGCTTAATATTTAGACGCTTTTATACGTCAAAGTGAAAGTAACGTAATTCGAATATATTTATATACACATAGACAATCGTTGATGTACCCACAAAAGTACTAGAATTTGATATTTATATAATACTAACAAATATATCAAATTAAACATATCCACAAAAGTACTAGAATTTGATATTTAATTATATACACACAGACAATCGTTGATGTACCCACAAAGAATCTAATAGTGAGCAAAACAACCAAAAGCAATAGCTGCTACATAAGCTACTGGAATGGCTCCTAGATTGATTTAACAGTCTTGTTCGATCTCTCCAAAGCACTTATAATTTAGAAGCATAGTTAAAAGAAGCAAGATGATAAATCAGTGCTGTATGTGCAGAATATTCCGAGCAAGATGATAAATCAGCTGGGCTTCCTACCAACTTTACACAGCCTTTATTCATAAGCACCACTATATCTGATAATATGGCCTGAGGCAAATATATATTCAAGACAAAATTGTTAGTTTGTTACATAAGAATATGGCATCAATTATATGGTTGGCACTAAATGATTTGCGGTTTTGCACAAAAAATGAAAGCTTAAATTTCAAATGACAACACAGAAATATACCTCACACAATCTACATAGCAGAACATTATACAATTTGTAAGGGGCTTATACATTTATACTAAGTTAGGTGGGAAAAGCCTACAATTGGTAGAATTTTTAGCCAAGTTAAGGACAATACGACTATAATTCACAATCTTCTCATATAGTATGACACAGTCAACAAAAAAAATCAATTCCAACATTATCAATATATATTATCATCTTCCATTTATTTCTATCCATTGGCATATGCTCGTTTTCCAATTCATCATGCCATTTTTCAATCCTCTTCCTCGTCTAAACTACTCAAAATTACATCATTACTTCTGTAATCAGTGCATTTTTGTTCTTATTTGCACAGGACTAAACCAATATAAATGGATATCTATTACCTATGACTCCACGACTCATTCTTATACCTTTATTTTGAATTATATCCTTTAGGGTATATCAAAATATCCATCTTAGTATATGTTATCAACTACAAATCTTCCCACAATTATATATCATCTAAAAGTCGATACTTTGACCCACAATATATTGTTGGTTTAAGGGAACTTTTCGGCGGAAATTTCCCTTCAATTAAGTGGCACAATTTAGTCGCAAATTATTCACGTTGCAACTTGCAACTCTCCATTTGATCTTAATTCTGTACTTTGAATCTTGAATCATATCTTCGTTCCTGATTCAAGGTACCTCTATTATGATCCTCTTCGCAAAATGACATTTCATTTACTCAATCTTATTTAGTCTTAGTTTAAACTCTTTTATTTCTAACATATGCTTGCATATTTCTAGCTTAGTATTGACTTCATTTGTGGTTTCATCTACCAAAGAGAAAGAGTCATCCTACATATAAATGTATGACAATAACAAGTAGTTGAATCACTTGCAATTCAGCTTAACAAGAATAAGACAAGGCAAAGTAAAAGTAGCAAGGCTTATCATATCTCCTAACATGCCAATTCTTATATTATCAAATGGAAGGCAAATACTACAATCAAAGCAGTTGAATCACTTGCAATTCAGCTTAACAAGAATAAGACATGTTAACTATTGATGAAATGGAAGAAAAAGATAGCTAATGATTCATAAATGGAAGGAAAATACTGCAATCAAAGCAGTTGAATCATTTGCCAATTATAGAAACAAATAGCACAATTTACCTACACCTAACAAGAACAACAATACAAAGTAATAGACCACAAATCCCACAATGGGGTACTAAATAAGTCATGTTTATTGCTAAGATATAGAAATCTGATTTACTTACAACAGCTTACTTGAACATCTCCCTTGAACTTAGAATGGGGCAACCTAGAAATGACAAACATAAAAACTATAAGATATTCAAGGTAAAATGCAACATTATAACTAAATAACTTAACAATCTGGTGCAACACCCAATAGCATGCTTAATTATTCACAAGTGTCCATTAATCGCCATCCATAGACTTGTAGATTAATTCACAAGTCTATATATAGCACAAACTTCAATTCACAAGCACATCAACTCATTTTTTAATAGAGTCCTTATATTTACAGCAATTAAATCTTAAAGAAATGTTGATGATGAAAATGTTCTCATGAGAAAAAAGAAATATACAAGATATAGACTTTGGTACAGAAATATAAGGACTCTATTAAAACAAACTCCATTTAAAATTAAAAGCCCTAACACAAACTCCACAAGAATTAAAACAAACTCCATTTAAAATTAAAAGCCCGAACACAAAACATCAATAATAATTCAATGAATGAAATAATTTAACCGAATTCAAATAATCAATGGTAGTAATGGAGGAGAACTCAGAAAAAAGAAATATACAAGATATAGACTTTGGTACAGAAATTTACAAGAAAAAAGAGAAAAAAAGTAACAAAACTACCTGATAAGCGCGCTGGATCGGAGGAGAATTGCTGCAGGCCGCCGGTTGGAGGAGGTTGGTCAGCTACAGGGCCGCCGGTAGTATTGTAGGAAGGTCAGCCGTTAGGGTTAGTATGAGCGGGATTGAATGGGTTTGGGCCTTTGGGGAATAAGGTTAAACTGTATGCGTGAAGAGGGGAGGCGGGATTTTGAACTTTTTTGGGGAATTTAAGGGACGCTCCATTAGGGTTAGAATTTTTTTTATTTTTTTTTATTTTTGCGACGCTTTTAATGATTTTTTTCCACGTATTTAAGCGTCGAAAACTAAGCGTCTAAAGGCTCCGTTTTTTTTTAGAGGTTAGTCAAGCGTCTAGAATTAAGCGTCTAAAAGCTCCATGTTTTTTAGTAGTGTAATTAACATGTTTACTAATATTTTTGTAAACATTTGTATAATTATAAGAAAATTTAAGTGTAAGCATCTTTGTGGCTTGGATAGACATTGATTTATGAGATTCATTCGTAGGGGCTGATTGTACTATTTTTATTAGTATAACAGAATGTCTAGTTCTAATAAGAAGAGGAAAAATGCACCGGGTAGTAGAACTGATGCAGGTTGGGAACATTGTATTGAAGTCGACAAAATGGCTAAGAAAGTAAAATGTAAATATTGTGGTGGTGTACATTCTAGTGGAATATTTACGCATAAGCATCATCTTGCTTGTACTAGTGTTAATGTTGTAGGTTATTTGTATGTTCCTGACGATGTTAAGTATAAGTTTAGGACATTGTTAGAAGCAACTTCAGAAGCATTTAGTACAAAAAGAAACAAAAATAAATGACACTGGTGAGGAAGAATGTAAAAGTGGGGGTAATCAAAGGGTGAGAGGAGGCATGGATGATTTTGCTAATACAAGTAAACATGGTTTGCAAACAGCACTTAATCAAAAATTAAAAAGGAAGAAAGAGAAGAAGTTTGTCAACAAATTGCTCGCTTTTTTTACACTAGAGCGATACCATTTAATGCGTCAACAATCCTGAATTTCCAATCATGCTTTAAATAGTTGCAAGGTTTGGCATAGGGCTTAAACCTCCTGGTTATCAGGAAATAAGGGTCACATTTTTTTAACAAAGAAATGAAAAATGTCATGGTCATGCTTGAGGAGTTTAAATTAGAATGGAAAATGACCGGTTGCACTTTTATGTTTGATAGTTGGAGTGATAAAAGAATATGTTCAACCTGTAACTTTCTTGTGAATAAACTCAAGGGAACTGTTTTCTTGTCTTTTATTGATACATCAAAAATTTCAAAGACAACTGATTATGTCTTTGACATGTTAGATGTTGTTCTAGAGAAGGTTGGGCCAAAAAATGTAATGCATATTGTAACAGATAATGCTGCTAACTATAAAGCAGCTGGTGAGAAGTTGATGGAGAAAAGACCAACCGTATTTTGGATACCATGTGTTGCTCATTGCATTGATTTAATGCTTGAGGATATGTATTAACATATTAACATTCATACATCAACTATAAGAACAACTTTATTTAACGAACGAGACGAACAATAAGATTAACCATTATATCAAAGAAATTGAAACTTAATAAAAAGTACCTGGATTCTTTTGGGCCCAATTTTTTTAAGGTGTTGTTACCGTTTTTTGTTCGTGAAATTGCACAGACCACTACAAGTTGTTGCTTACTATTTGAATCCACAATATCAATATAGTCTAACTTTTCAAGCGAGCGAGGGCATAAAAAATAGGCTTGTATAATTGTTTGCAAAGAATGTTTCCTAATACTGAAGAGAGGTTGAGAATTGACCTTCAAATGAATTCTTTTAAGGAAAATTTGCCAAGAATAATCCCAACTATCACCCGTTGGCCAGTATCAATCCCAACTATTGATTATTTTTTAATAATCCTAACCATTGATAACGTTTACTGAAAATAGTCCCATTTGGTTTTCAACCGGCTGTAGCAGGTTAAGTTAAGTAATTTTACCTAATTTGATAAAGGAATCTTAAAAAAAAAGGTAAAAAAATTACTTAACTAAACGTACTACAACCGGTTAAAACACAAATGGGATTGTTTTCAGCAAACTTTATCAATAGTTAGGATTATTTAAAAATAATCAATAGATGGGATTATTTCTAGCCAACGGATGATAGTTGGGATTATTCTTGGCAAATTTTCCTTCTTTTAAAAACGCAAGAGGTCTTTTTGGCTTGTCTACAACTATCATCACTAGAACAAAAAAGAATCCAGATACTTTTTATTATGTTTCAATTTCTCACAATTCCATATCAAAATCATTTTACATATATTAATTACTTTACTTGTTTGTATGATTTGTAAATATAGCAGATTGGTGGGATCCATATGGTGATGAATACCCCGAATTAAAGCAATTTGACGTAAGAATCTTGAGCTTGACTTGTTAGTCTTCTAGTTGTGAGCAAAATTGGAGTGCATTTGAGATGGTATATATATTTTTTATTTGATCTTCTTCTGGTTGTGTTTTTTAATTTGAACGAAATTAGAGTGCATTTTAATTTAACTTGGTAATATTACATTAGGTTCATACAAAAAAAAAAGGAAATAGATTGCACCAACAAAAAAAGAATGATTTAGTATTCATCATATATAATTTGAAGTTGAAGCGTAGACAAGAGACGACAAAGTACATCGAATGCACAATCGCCGATCGTTTTAGATGATTTACCATTAGATGATGATTGCAGAGCTGAGACTGAGGATCTCGTTCTTCCATCCGATGATCGATGGCTAAATGATGTTGATAGAGATGCACGTAGGTTTACTAGATCTGCACTACAAATTGGAGTAGGTGAAAATACTGATGGTGATGGAGATTTTATAAACATTGAGAGTATATGTTTCTTAATTCTCTTTTTATTACTTATTTAATGTTTAATTTTCAAATATAATAAATAATAGTATTTTTCCATATAAATGAGTTGCGTGAGAATGTAGATGCATAATTGTTAATTGATGATGATGAAGCTAAAACGTTTGGTGGTTCATGTGAAGTTGATGAAGATGATTTGGGTGATGGAGATGATCTATATGTAACTACCACAGGAAAAACAAGTGATGATGGATGCTTTGGATATGATGAGTGATGATGATGATGAAGCTTTGGATATGTTTAATATGTATTTTGATTATTTTGAAACTTGTATTTTGACATTATGTGTTGACATTATTTTGGAACTTGTATTTTGACAACGATTATGATGATGAAGAAGCTAGTATCTTTAATTTAAGCAAAGTATATATTAAGAAAGATGTGTTTTTAGTGCTTTTTTTAGAGTGAAAATCATCAAATAATAAACATGGTAATGATACAACTTGTTATTTTTGCAAATTTGTAGAATCGAGCGACCCTACGATCCAATCCAACAATCCGTTCACTTGATGATTTCGATCCTGCGTAGAATCCCAATCCTAACAACCTTAATTATAAGTATTCTTATCCTCTAGGCATTGCATAGTGTTCAACATTGTTCGATTAATATCCTTCCAAATTGTGACAAATTTGCTGACATAGACCTCAATCTTGTCTTTACCTTGTTGTATTTTGTTTGCTTTGACCGATAGATTAAAGATTTGTAGCTCATCTCTCCCACTGCTAAACACGACACGATCTCAATCCCTCTCCACAATTGTATCGCCATTGGATAATCTAGATACAGATTCACCAAATTAGATTCTACATTTTTTATTATCCAAACCTGATGGTATTTTTGTTCTTCTCGTTTTTATATTATTAGTAGTATTATCGTTCTCATTTTTATCTTTCATGTTGCAGAAACTTCTTTTAGTCTTTCTCGAATCGAGGGACTTTTTTGGTCGCACTCTCTTTTGTGGGTAGGAGTTGTCGTTGTCCTTCCTTCCCCAGATGAGCAGGTAACACAAGGTGTGATGATGATGATGATGATAATTTTTTTTAATATCCAAGAATTCACGATGGATATTTTTTTTGCGCACTTGATGTATTTGATCTTGAGTAGATGGTGGGGAGGTAGTGAAGTGCTTGAGCCTTCCTCGCCCACTAATTGCTAGTTGCATTAATTTGGACCACTTTGTATAGTTTTTGTGTTGACTTTTTTGATTAGGTGATCATTGTATGGCTCATGGTTTCATTGGATTTGTTAGTGTTCATTTGGGCGAGCAGCTACAACAACTACTCTATGGTAACAGGCGTGGAACACATTTTTTTACAATAATTAACGTATAACTTAATTTATTTATTTATGTATTATAAACTTATCAAACATAGGTTTTCAAATCATCATTTGAAATTTATTTCACTGATATATTCTCCTAATTATTTACTTAAATAATTAATGTTCTACTTGATTAGTACAGTTTAATTTATTATACTCATTTAAGTGATATATAGGATCATACTCTCTACTAAAACAGCATTGGAATCTACCACGTGGCACTCCCACAACAAACTGCTTCCCGCCCATTCCCTATTGATTGCATATATGTTTTAGTCAATTTATTTTTAGAAATACTATATTAATATTTGGGAAACAGCTGTAATTCTGGGTATCATTAATATGGAACCAGTTAATTCTGGGTATATTTCTGATTATGAATAAAAACTTGAAGTTTAAATTGATTACTAATTTTATATACAAAATAAAGATTGACATTTTAAATTAGCATTTTAAATTTTAAATTAATTATTGATTTTATACAAAATATTTTAAGTTTTAAATTAATTATTAATTTTATACACAAAATAAAGATAAAGATTGAGAATAAACAACTGCACAGATATCATTATTTATTAAATTTAAATACATAATTGAGATCTTGACCATTCATCCAATATGGAAACAATTAAATGTTACCATAACTCTACATAATCAGTCAATGTCTTTAGTATCAGTCAATAATCAGCCAAAAATATTTATTATATTTCTGAAATGTATCCAAGAATAATTGTTCTAAAATGGAAACACATTAATTTGGGTATACAATTTAAACAGAATAACAGCATAATTATAAAATATAACTTCAAAAATGGAAACACATTAATTTGGGTATATAATTTAAACAGAATAACAACATAATTATTCTATATAACTTCTTAACCTGCAGTAAGTTCATTTCGTCAAGTGGAAACACATTAATTTAGGTATACAATCTAAACAGAATAACATAATGATAAAATATAACTTCTTAACCTGCAGTAAGTTCAGAAATCAATTTGAATCCATTTATAAACTTTTATTAATATTTTGAAGACACTATATTAATAATTTATATTTAATTATTAATTTTATAAACAGAATATGGATAAAGATTGAGAATAGACTACTGCACGGATATCATTATTTATTAAATTTGAATACATAATTGAGATCTTTAATTTTGAAGGTTTGCTGGATAGCTGACCCTGTTACTCCGTTCTTGCAAGAATCAGAGCCGAATTTTTTTTGCTTTTAAAATAAGATTCCCTGCTAAATGGATAACGTTCGTTACCAATGGGAAATTTTTTCTTATCTTAAACCCGATTTATACTAATAGAAACCATAAATTTCATACCCAATAGATGAATTTATTATTTTTTTTTCATTTTAGATAGTGACTGGAGTTTTATACCATTCACCAGTATTGATTATTGATACTGGAAAAAATCTGTCCTTTCATTTGCTTTTTTTTGTTCCAGCTCATAATCTGAACGAGTCACACATACACCCTAGTACATGTTCCTCGACGTTGAGGGCATCCCCGAAGAGCGGGGGATTTTGTGACATTTTGTGACATTCATCCAAAATGGAAACAATTAAATGTTACCATAACTCTGTACATAATCAGTCAATGTCTTCAGTATCAGTCAATAATCAGCCAAAATATTTAATATATTTCTGAAATGTATCCATGAATAATTGTTCTAAAATGGAAACACATTAATTTGGGTATACAATTTAAACAGAATAACATATTTATAAAATATAACTTCTCAACCTGCAGTAAGTTCACAAATCAATTTGAATCCATTTATAAACTTTTATTAAGATCATATTTCTAAAAATTTAAATTTTGAAATCACCTTTAAATTAAAATAAAATTCTGAAATATTTACCTATTAAAGGTAAATATTTCTGTAATGTATCCAAAAATAAATAATATGTTGTTTACTATATAAATGACACAAAATGATATGAAACATGCATTTCCATCCCTTCACCATTTCCAGAAATCTACAAATCAGCATATACGCCATGGCACACGGTAAGTTTCATCTTCTAAAGGAAATTGACGAAGATACTGGTTTTTGGAAGATTAAAGTTCGAGTAATTTACTTGTGGAAAGAAAATGAATTAGATATCAAAAAAAGAGTTCTACATATGATATTAATGGACAAAGAGGTAAGTTTTTTTATGTTTTTTGTTTGAATTACAATATGAATTTTTAAAATCTAAAATAAATTGTTATACTTTTTGCAGACTACAACTATTAAGGCAACAATAAAATATAATTATGACAAACATGCGCCAAAGGTAAAAGAGGGGGAACTGTACTTCATACAGCGTTTTTCGGTTTACCAAAACGATGCTGATTACAAGGTTACCAATCACAATTTCAAAATTTTTTTCCGCCCATCAACAGCAATCACAGTTATCGAAGATAATGATTTTCCTACTTCATGCTTAAACTTTGTTGATTTTGACAAGTTGAAATCACCATCTTATGATTTAACACTTCTTTGTGGTAAGTAAAATGTTTAAGTTTTAATTAAAATAAACAAAGAACCCAAATATTAATGTTTAAACATTTTTATAAAATAACAGATGTGATTGGCCAAGTAGTTGGATTCAGCGATGTGGATATGCAATCTCACAAAAAAACACTAACTCTGGACTTGTGTGATGAAGAGTAAGTTTTTAACATTTTTGAAATATATTGATTTAGTTAATTTGTCTTAAATATAAATATTTTACAGGGACAATCATATGACATGCAAACTTTGGGAGGCATATGCTGAGCAAATGTATAACTTCATCACTAATCACAAAACAAATGATGCAATTGTAAAAGTACTCTAGAATAGGGGCGAGAGATTAAATCAATGATAAAAAAAATAAACAAAATAATTCAATGATTAAATCCTATAAGGAAAAATAAATTAAAGATGATGAACAACCATACCAGTAATTTCTATATAAGCCAAGTTATCAGATTCATTATGTTTCTTCGTCAAGGAATTTCCACCAATTATATATACAACAATTGTATATTCGCAGATTTTACTAATTTTCCATTATGAACAACACTATGCTACCCCTGAGATTCTAGACGGATGAAGTACTTAGATGTATACAAAATAAGGTTATGAACAACCATATGCTACCCTGAGATTCTAGAATGAAGGTGAGAGAGTAAATTTTAAGAATGAGAGAATAAAGTTTATAAGCTGGCGGAAATAGGAAAGTATTAGGGTTGAATGGGGCGTGGGGTACTGGGGTTTATATAATGGGTCTTAAGATTAAAATCAATGGTTATCATTCAAGGTGGGTTTAATTGATGGTCAAGATCACACCACAACTCAATGGACGGTCTAGATGTAAATAATTAAAAGGGACGATCCAGATGTAAGTTTTTAATGTAAAGCATATTTTATTTATATATATACATATTTAAGTTGGTTATTCTGTAGGTTTCTAATTGAGGTAAATTCTTTAATAATTTTAAAAAAAATTTATTTTAATTGAGGTTAATTCTTTAACAACGTTAAAGAAATTTAGATTTTACTTTCCAAAACACGACATCATTTTAATCCATCAAAACAAATTATACAAAGATATTTATAATTTGGTAAATAAATAATCGTATAAATTTCTTCCTTTATAATAAAATTAAAATTACTAAATTTTAATTACAATAGATGTAAAACTATGTAAATTATGAATTTTAAGTATTTGGTCAACTTAATTAATGTTAATTTTTATATTATGTCCCCCTAATTGGGATATAAAAGATATTTTTAGTTTTAAATTTCATGCAAATTATAAAAATTTAAATATATTTTAACTTATAGATTACGTATTAAATCACAAATTAAAGGAGATAAGTGAGTATTAATCATCAGATTTAGATGAATTAAAAAATATTTTACTTAACTACGTTTTAAATTACTTAGTATAAATAAAATTTTATAAGTGAAAAGTAACATGAAATAATAAGACCAAAAAAATTAGTATTAACCAAGTATGTAAAGTATTTGAGTAAAGTATGTAAAGTATATTTTATTAAACTAGTTGTGGGGCCGCGTGCTACGCACGCGGTCCCCCAAGTTATCCTATCGAATACAACATTGTAATTTTATGCACTTTGATTAACAATAATACTATCGAAAAAATAAAATGTCAATGTGTCACAAAGACAAGTGTATGTTAGGGTGTCGATGAAAAGCACCAATAAAGAACATCTCAAAACTGCAAGATAAGATGATAAATGCGCATATGAATATTAACGATCCCTGAAAGTATTAATATACTGTGGAAGTATGTGATTTAACAATGATCATAATAGCAAGATAGTTCATAAAGATGATCAAATAAGCAAAGACAATAATTTCAATCAACAGAAACAAGTTTTGCATGATACTTGCACCATAGTATCAAAAAAATAAAAGAATCCATTTTATAAAGTTATTACAATCTATAATAAGTTGATAAGTTGATAACAATACAAGAAATTGCAAAAAAAAGTTTATCGCATAGAAAATTTGTTAAAAAGAGAATTCATTAGCCATTGCTATTGCAGCAATTGGATTCTTGGAGAAGCTCACATTCCTTTAAAATGGAGGCCTTGACAAATTCGGTTTTGTAGATTTTCTTGTTAACTTCACTGCCATTGCTTTCATTTTTGGTGCCTTTGTTATGTTAACTGTTTATGCTCAGAAAGATTAGGAAGAAGAAGACTATGCAGGTAGCTATTCTGCTATTTTAATTTCTGAATATATAAGAATCCGTAGCCGATTCAAGTATCTGAATTTCAAAATTCAGATTACCCAATCAATCACAATGTAAAATGTAAATATGTAAAAAAGCAAACTGAAATAAATCATCAAATTTTCAGTACTTTAAAATAACCCAAAAATACAAATGATAAAATTAAATAATTGAAGATAAAAGAATGGAATTTGCTCCACATTCCCAATCATAATTATCACGGTCAACCAATATCATACCAAATAAAACATAGAAAAAACAAAGTTTAAGGGAAAAATAACACAACAGGAAGACTTTCTCAGCATGAAATTTTGTTTGCTGTACTAATCTTATGCATGATGAAAAGCCAGCCATCGCAAGATTTTCTCAGCTTCAGCTTCTAGCTTTAAACTCCATCCCACATCCCACATCCAAATAACCTATGCAACATTCAATATCATCAAGTATACGATGTACACCTTATGTTACTTCATCATCCTGCATCAATTGAATTTGTACTCACAAATCTAGTGCATAGTTTAAGAATTGTATTAGTTTTATTTAAGTTGAAAAGTTCTTTTTTGATTTGGGTTTTGTGGGAATTTAAGTCCTTTTTAGTCTAAGGTCATAGTAAAGTTGACACTATAAGGGTATAATTTGCCACTTTTTTGGATAGTCCAAATCTGGCTTTGAGTGATTTTTGTAAGCTGGTTCAACCACTTATCTTTTGGATCCATTTTATTGATATATTTGGATTAAGGGGCCTTCAATGCTATTTGAATAAAATTGTTGCCTCCTTACGTGAAATTATACTTGTGTTGTTTTTGACCTGATGGAGTCTGATCTGCATCAAGTTATCAAAGCTAATGATGATCCGACTCTAGAGCATTATCAATTCTTTCGGTATCAGCTCTTTCAAGGCTTAAAATACATCCATATTGGTATGTATCAGTCATTTCTTTATGCTGAGCGTGGCTAATTCTAGAAAGCTAAGAACTTAGAGAGGAAACTAATGCTTTATTCTCATAATTGCCGATCTTTCTTGCAGCTAATGTCTTTTATCGAGACTTAAAACCAAAAAATATATTATTTATGTTGATTGCAAGCTCAAGATATGTGACTTTGGCCTTGAAAAGGTGGCCTTTAAAGATACACCACCGCTATATATTGGACAGTATGTTTTCATGAAGTCAAGTATATACTTCATGTTTCTATTAACCCACATGCAATCATATTCTTATTTTACTGGTGTGCTTATTGCTAATTTTCTGATATTCTATTTTTCTGATAACAACTTCAACCATATAAAGTTACCACAGATCCATACATACAAAAGAATAAAAAATCATCAAAGAACATCAAATTGAGGTATGGATAATGGTTTTTGCCATGGATTATGTTTTTGTTATTTTACAGGTGTGTTTATGGCTAATTGCTAATTGTCCTTTTCACGTGAAGCCCAATTTGATGTTCAACCGATTTTAACTTGTTTTCATGTATGGATAATGGTTTTCGCTATGAATTATGTTCTTTTCAATTAATTTCTGTTGATCACTTGGGGGAAGGAATTTAAGGTTTGATGTAGAGTTATTAATCGCAGTTATCAATGTTTGGATAAATGCAAGGGTTGGCTAAGGAAAGTTACTTCAGCATGAAAGAAAGCAGCAAGTTGTTTTTCAGCGTCAAGAGACATCAGCTAGCTAGCCCATCCGAGCTCTATAATAAGTTCCAGATTTGCTAACCATATAAGATGCAACCTAGCTAGCCCATCCGCAATCTTATACTTCCTCCGTTCCACTATACTTGCTACATTTTACTTTTTACGCAATCGAAATCATTATTTGATCATTTATATATTGAATTATACATGTCTAAAAATTATAAAAAGTTAATATAATGAAAGTAGGCGATTAGACGATTCAAACAAGATTACACTTGACTGTATTTTTTCTTACACATTAGCCGCAATATACAAAATAAGTTTGAATGATGAATAGTGTCATTAATAGAAATGTAGCGAGTATTCCAGAACGGAGGAAGTAAGTTATAAGCTCATCTGCCACATTACAAGCATAATTCTCGAAAATCAGCATGAATCTTTAAAATATTTAAGCATACCAACATCACACAAAAACAAATTCAAACAAATCAAAACATATAGGAGTGCAATTTTTATTTAAACCCAATGGTCTGCTTCAAACCCTAGCAAATCAATCAGATCTAAGGTAAACCCAAAATACCCACCAAAATTCAAATTTAATTTAACACAAAAACAACATGACTCAAATCAAAGTTCAACAACCACTCACAACTCCAAATTACATAAATAAATGTAGTGGAATTAGACTAATAGATGCAAAATTAAACAACAAATGAAAGAACCTGATTGAAAGAAGAGAAAAGAAGCCATTAATTAACATTATTATTCTGCATCATCATTTCTCATTGTTGTCTCGTAGTTTCTACTTTCTAGGGTTCCCACCTTCTAATTTAACAGGGTGGAAAAATCAGAAATGGTCATTGAAGTAGGATATTCTTATTCTCCTTTGACTCCTCCATTGTCGGCCATTATTGATGAAATGAGTAAGTTTGTGAGCAGAGTCGTTACTTCTCCTAATCAATTCTATCCAAATTTTAGTCGCCTAAAATCTGAACAATGTTCGGTGAAGTTGAGAAGAACATGAGAGGAGTAAAAATAGGGTTTGAGAACCAGCCTATTCTTGATGTAGAGAAAGAGAGAAAGAGGGGAAAGGGAGGAAGATAAGCAACCTAAATACAGAGAAAGGGATGGAGAAAAGGGAAGACGGAGAAAGGAAAATAAATAAAGCCAAATTAGATCGCCATTCAGAGAAAGAGGAAAGAAGAGGGAGGAGTGAACAGGAGTTATACTGTTCATAATTAATTGTATTCACGCCTTCCCCTCTTTTTATATTTAGAGGAAGGATTATTTTTTCATCTAATGAATAGTTGCTTGTGAGCTTCTGCTAAGTGTGCATGAAGAAAATCAGATTGCTCCACGTTTTCGGTTTTCCCTTGTGAGCTTTGATTCAGGATGCCAATGATATGAAGGTTTCATTGCTGGTAAGTGTTTGCTGTTAGATTTTCATAATGAACAGTATTCAAAGTGGTGATTTTCTTATGGAGCAATCCTGAATCAAAGTGCATGAATTAATAAATAGTTGCTTGTGAGCTTCTGCTGATTTCATGGATCTGAGCGTATTCTGATCCATGAATATCATTTAGGTCGTTTAGTTATAGCACAAATGGTAAATTGCATACCAGCTTCCTAATGGATCTCATAAAAAGTGGTAATTTCACATGCCAAGAAAAGTCTTAAACAAATCAAGTTCACATTAATTTAGTTAACACTGTTAGAAGAAGTTGCAATACCAAGTAGCCAGCAGCATCTTCATCAAATGACACTACGTATGTTGGGAGTTCATCAGGGTCTTCTCCTTTGACCTATCATAACAAAAAAAATAAAAATGAGAATAATCAGCATGAAGTTAGAAAAAGAAACAGAACCAAGAAAACAAAAGAACATGTAAATTAAATCAAGTTACATACATCCCAATTGTATTCTCAGACCCAGGTTAAAGTGACTTCCTCGTCTTCGTCAAACATGTCCTTCGATAATTGTCAATATCAAGCAGACTTGTCAGAAAAGTTTGCTTATGTATAGCCAAGTGCAAGTGTAACTAAATGGTACATCAAAACTGTCTCATGAGCGCTTTTACTAATTTAGTTATCCTACCTCATCCGTTGATGGGACCATAAAACCCAAGGCGTTCAGGTTTATCAGGATTTGAACCTGCTGCTGTAAAACTTTTCATTATAGCCTGCATCGAAATGTGAAGCAAATCAGTTTAGATATAGACCCTATGGGTAAATACTACAGGATCAGAACCACATGAGTACAGTTGATATCTCAGCAGATATTTAAGAGGTTTAGATGATTTATGTACCACTCACGCAAACTCAAATAATTCTAAAGTCTGCATGTTCCATCATTCTGAAATTCACTTTAAACTCAATTGCATACACATCGTATCATCTCCGCAAACCCCTCCATGTTTACAATTTACAAGCCACCTCTACGAAAAGTACCAAGGAATTTACAAGCCACCTTGTTTTATAATAAGAGCGGAAGTATATATTTTTGCGGTGGAAGATTGAGCCTCCTTCATCATGTCTTCTTAAGTAACCAAAACAAAATTTTCTAGTTAAGAACATTCAAACATGAGCTTTAAAAAGTACCAAGGAGGAGAGATAATGGAAAACTAACCACCTACTAAAGCATCTACAATGGTAAACCAATTTCCTAAAATGCAACTGGAAAATAAAAAAAGCAAAAAAATAAGGAAGAGAGATAATGAAGATCAAAGTATAGATGATGGAGCAACAAATAGAATAAGGATCGAAGTACGGGGCTGTAAACTAACATGATCCTCACCACCATGATTCAACCTGTCATTTATGAAGCAAACAATATTGAAACAAAAAAAGCAATTATGAAGCAAAATACATAAATACATGACTTTTCATCAAAGAAATCAAACGACAATCCAAGCAAACGAAACTACATTATACCCTAAATTTTCACTCAAACAATAAAACAAAAACACTGATTTCAATGGTTTAGTTTGAGGCAGAGTAGCAGCGATTAGCATGGATTTAGATTGATTAGAAAAAATTCTCAAAAAAAAAAAATAGATTGATTAGAAAAATAATCATAAACGTTTTTAAACAATCGAGCAACCAATTTCAAAGATTCTTCTACGAAAACTGGGTATTTTCATCTAGAAGATACTATTTGTCTATTCATGATCATAATTATAGTATTGCAGAATAACACAATATTGAGCATCTAACATCCCATTAAATTCACCATGTAGCATGTACCTTACAATAAAACTAAAATTCTTGTGAAGCACTTCCGATTTCAGCCTTGTTAGAAAAACTTACAAAACCCTAATTTCAATTGACAACATTACAAACCAAAACCCAGAAAAACTTACAAAAACCTAATTTGTTCATTGTTAAAGAAGACACAAACATAAGGTGTCCAAAATCTGCTTGATTCTTTCGGTTGATAAATCAGGTTGATTCTTGCAGTTAATTAACAACAACCTTTCGAAACCTAAAAACAAAATCAGAAACCTAATAAATCAGAATCCCAGATAAAAACAAATAAAAAAAGGTTATAATTTCAAAAACAAGGATTAGTTCACATCTACAACCGGGTGCATAAATCTTCATCAAAAC
Organism: Amaranthus palmeri; assembly: GCA_019776075.1. Classification (NCBI taxonomy): domain Eukaryota; kingdom Viridiplantae; phylum Streptophyta; class Magnoliopsida; order Caryophyllales; family Amaranthaceae; genus Amaranthus; species Amaranthus palmeri. The sequence goes on from JAAKBH010000378.1 coordinate 128,033, forward strand.
ATACGATTAGTGAAATTCCCAGTTAAACAATAAACAAAATTAACACGAAAATTGCAAATTCATTAAGCTTCTCAACTTACCAATGGTGGTTAAGGGAGGAGTAGATGAAGCTGAACTATTAGTAAGACCTGGAACAGATGATGAATTTGGAACAAGATATGTGATGATATTCTGGAATTCTGGATTTAGGATAAACAATAGATCTATAATCCAACTTGGATGAATCATTTGCCATCATCTGAGGTAGAAATGCGATTGATGAATTCGGAACAGGAGATGAGATGATATTCTCGATTTAGAATCAACAATAGATCAACCTGGATGAATCATTTGGCATGTAGAAATGAGATCGAAGAAGATTGAGGAAGAAATAAGAGTGAGAGAGTATAGATTACTGAAACTGAAAGCAAGAATAGAAACAGATAGCACTCCAATTACACGCGTCACAACGTGAGGAATAGTAGAAATCACTGTTCATTATGAACAGTGTTCTTTGTTTACAAATTTTTTATTGTTAGAGGATGACGGAGGAAGTAGTTGGAAACTTGGAATTGTAAACTATGCTTGAAACTTTATTGGTATTGTAAAATAACGTATTGTCATTGAATTGTCATTTCAGCCATAAAGTAAGATGAAGTATTTTTTAATAAAGTATTGTCATAGAGTAAAGTATGTAAGTATTTTATCTTGAAACTTTATTGGTATTAACAATTCTGATTTTTTGATAGTAGAGTCACCATTGGCTCTATGAGTATTAATTACACTATGCTTGAAACTTTATTGGTATTAACAATTTTGATTTTTTTCGAATTGTCATTTCAAATCAAATAGGTTCTACAGTTTAATGAAAGTAGTAAAGATTTTTTTTTTAAATTTGTCATTTCGAATCAGATTTTATTGGAAAATAGACATTTAAAAATTAGTATTTTAATGTATTATTAAAATTGGTTCTACAGTTTAATACTCCCTCCGAATCATTTTAGATGTCCTATTTATATTTTTACGGTTATTATTGGTGGTGTGGGGTTCATTGAAAAGGTGATAGTTGAGTATTTTAATCAATTAAATTAATTGTAAATGTGATAGTTGGGTATTGGAAGTAGTAAAAAAAATAGTCTAAAAAGAAAATGGGACAATTGATATGATTTTGCCACATAAGAAAATGGGACAACTAAAATGATTCGGAAAGAGTAGTAAATATTTAAAAATTAGTTTTTGTGTTGTTTAATTTTTAAATATTTACTATTATTCAATTAATATTATGTAGGAACATCAATGGATAGAGAAAATCATCTTGCTAAAACTGCAAGATTAAAGAGGAAATTAATACTCGACGAAAAAAAAAAGAAAAAAACAATCTATACAAATTCTCCAGGTATTTACCGAATTTACATTCTGATTAATTCATTAATCAAATGTAAAATTATGTTTTATATGTATGAATTTGCTAACAATACATATTGACGATGTTACAAACTTGCAGTAAAAAAGGGATGTCTATCTATACCGACACAGTCAAAACAATTTATCTCCATAGGTAAATTTAGTAGCTTGCCTATGTGTAATATTTCTATATAGATCTATACCGACACAGTCAAAACAATTCATTAATCAAATGTAAAATTATGTTTTATATGTATGAATTTGCTAACAATATAAATTTTGGGAAATTCCACATGGTAGCATCAAGTTTTAATGAAATGCCAATTGTAGCACTTTTTTAAGAAAATTTCACATGGTAGCATTCAGTTTATGCACTATCTAATTACCGTAGCATTTTCCGTTAAGTTCTTGTTAAATTCCGTTAGCTTTATCATTTTGTAAGTTTTTTCCACAAGGTAGCATCCAGTTTTTGTTTATTTACCATTTTAACTTTTAATTCACCATTTTAATGTTTAATTCACCGTTTAATTCATTAACGCTAGAGGTGTTCATTCGGGTTATCGGGTTGATTTCGGGTCAGGTGTTTCGGGTCGGTTCAAAATCGGGTTTTGTGTTCACATTGGTTTTTACATAATTGTAGATCCATTTTTAAGTCGGGTCAAATCGAGTTCGGTTATAAAGTCGGGTGTCTATCTGGTTATCGGGTCTATTGTGAACACCTTAATGCTCATAAATGTTGAATAATTTAATTGAAAAAAATTATAAATGTTGAATAATTATACGGAAAAATAATTTTAACATTTAATTCACCATTTTAATGTTTAATTCATCGGTCAAAACAAGTACTCTTTCGAATAAGTACTTGTTTTGATCGAATTTTCGAAAGAGTTATCTCATCAGGATAGTAGCCACGTCCGTTGTTTCAAAAAATCGTTATGATGGGTAAAAATGATGTCAAAAATCATTTTCAGCTTACGTATCGGAAAATAGGCGTATAAGTACTTGTTTCGACCGGATTTTCAAAAGAGTTACCCCATAAGGGTATTTGCAACGTCCGTTTTTTGAAAAAAAATCGTTACGACAGGTAAAAATGACGTCAAATATCTTTTTCGATTTACGTATCGATAAATAGGCGAATAAGTACTTGTTTCGACCCAATTAGATAGTTTCTTATAATTTTTCAATAAAATTATTAAATATTTATGAGCATTAATGAATTAAATGGTGAATTAAACATTAAAATAGTGAATTAAAAGTTAAAATGGTAAATTAACAAAAACTGGATGCTACCATGTGGAAAAAAACTTATAAAATGATGAACTTAACGGAATTTAACAAGAACTTAACGGAAAATGCTACGGCAATTAGATAGTGCATAAACTAGATGCTACCATGTGGAATTTTCTTAAGAAAGTGCTACCACTAGCATTTCATCAAAACTGGATGCTACCATGTGGAATTTCCCATAAATTTTTATTCTATCGTTTTAGGGTCAATATTATTTGAGTATTTTTGGATGATATTCACCATATGTTCATTTATTATTTATTTATTTATTTGTAGGCCAAAATCAAGAATGTGAAAGATCACTTATATCCATAAGACAACCATTCACAGATATTACAAATGCTAATTTTTTAATATTACAATATATATATATACATATATATATATATATATATATATATATATATATATATATATATATATATATATATATATATATATATATATATATATATATATATATATATATATATATATATATATATATATATATTAATTAATTATGTATGCATGTATGTATTAACAATGTTATGGTTAATAATTATGTTGAAATTACGACAGTTTCAAGAGTTAAAACTTATAATACTCAAAAACATTCAGCATCATCAAATTGCTCTGATATGTCACCAAGTTCTAGCCAAACACATTGGAGTAACATCACAAATGGTGAGTAAGTTAATATATCTTTTTTTTTGTATTGTATACATAATAAATGATTATGCATACTTATACTATATTTTATTCAATCATGTACACTGTTTAAAAGAAACAGTTGCTCTTCAAAATGTGTGTTCAACATCCAATGCTACACCAATAAGACTTGCACAACCAAGAAGATACACAATTCAGAGGAACAACATAATTTACAACTCAATTGATGACATTGCAGTGACCGTGTCACAATCAACTGACAATTGTGAATCAGGTATTAGATCAATTGATTATTTGATTTACTAAATCCAATCTATAAAATGTTTAATTTGTTGATATATGATCTTTATGCATGTTTTTATTCTAATAGATAACTAATTTATGTATTAGGATAGTTATTTATTAGTATTAATTATTATTTGATATTTTTTAACGGATAAATATTTTATAAAATAGGATATTGGGATAGTGGCGATCCGGATTTTGTTTGTGTGTCGTGTGGTGCTAAAATGTGGGGTATGGAAAGAACTCGTGCTGATCGATCAACAAATGTTGTACAATTCTCGATGTGTTGTATGAAAGGAAAAATTGAACTACCTCCTCTAAAAGAGCCTCCTTATTATCTAAAGCAACTTTTGAGTCACAATAGTGAAAGTAGCTTAAATTTTTTTGAAAATGTACATGCTTACAACATGATGTTCGCATTCACGTCGATGGGCGGAAAAATTGACAAAAGTGTGAACCAAGGTCGAGGACCATACTGCTTTAAATTAGGAGGACAAAACTATCATCGCATTGGAAGTCTACTGCCAGATGATGGAAATTCTGCAAAATTTCAACAACTATATATAGTTGATACACAAAACGAGGTTACAAATCGAAAGCTTGCTCTAAGGTAAATAACTTAAAAAATTTGTCGTCAAATTCTTAACACGGAATTTTGAACAAAATGCAATTTATCATTGCTACATACATGTGTACTTAAAATCTATTTTTTCAGCTCCCGTGGAAATGCAGATTATGATGATGAAATCATTGAGAATTTGAAGAAGATGCTAGATGAAACCAACCCTTATGTGAAAATATGCAGAATGGCTAGGGATAGGATTCAAGATACAGAAGACACACATGTCCACCTTAAGCTGATAGGTAATAGAAATTCAGACGGACGACAATATAACCTCCCTACTGCTTCTGAAATTGCAGTTTTGATTGTTGGTGATATTGGAAGTTCAGCTGAAAAACGCAACATTGTTGTTCAATTTAAAGGAGGCAATTTACAACAAATAAGTGAGCTACATCCAGCATATTTACCCCTTCAATATCCATTTCTTTTTCCTTATGGGGAGGATGGATATAGGCTTGGCATCCCTCACCGAGAAAAGGACGGTGAAAGTTCTAAAATCGGTAAACCTAGGAATCAATTAACTATGCGTGAGTGGTTTGCGTATAGATTAATGGATCGTGATGGTGAAGCTGATACAATTCTTCGTGCTGGAAAATTACTGCAACAATTTATCGTTGATGATTCGACAATGATTGAGTCGGAAAGATTAATCTTCATTCGGAGGAATCAGAAAAAATTGCGTGCTGAGAATTACGACAACTTGGTTGAGTGTGCTAGATCAAGCAACAATGAATCCACAATGTCAGGGCGTCGTGTCATCTTACCTTCTACATTTCAAGGAGAAGATAGATTCATGAGTGAATTATATCACGATGCAATGGGTATTTGTATGACGTACGGATATCCTGATCTGTTCATTACATTTACATGTAACACAAAATGGCCAGAACTTACAAGGTTCGCTAACAACAAAGGGTTACGTGTCGAAGATAGACCAGACATAATTTGCCGAGTTTTTAAGATGAAGTTGGATGAATTATTAGATGATCTCACAAAGAGACATATATTTGGCACGACAAATGCAGGTTAGTTATTTTATTTATTCAATATTTATTTTAACTAAATCATAACTTAAATTTATATGAGTTTTTTTTTTGTTCAAATATATTATTATTCAAGAGACATATATTTGGCAAGAGATTACTACTTTTAAATATATTATTCAAAGTTTAATATATATTTTTTATTTCTACAGTTGTATATAGTATTGAATTTCAAAAGCGGGGTTTGCCACATGCACATATTGTCTTATTCTTGCATAGAGATCACAAGATTTTAAATCTAGATGATATTGATGATTTGATTTTTGCTGAGATACCCGACGAGAAAAAACACCCTCATCTCTATCAGGTTGTGAAAGACAAGATGATTCATGGACCATGCGGTAATGCCAACAAAAACTCCCCATGTATGCAAGCCGGAAAATGTTCAAAACATTATCCTAAACGCTACAATGAATCAACTACTCTTGATGATGAGGGGTATCCTGTGTATCGAAGGCGGAACAACGGTGCTTCCATTAAAAAGAACGGTGTAGTCATTGATAATCGTTATGTTGTCCCTTATAACAGCAAACTACTTTTGAAGTATCAAGCACATATCAATGTTGAGTGGTGTAACCAATCAAGAGCAGTAAAATATCTTTTCAAATACATTAATAAGGGAAATGATAGAGTGACTGCAGGCTTTATGAGTAATCGAAATGATAGTATTGATGCTTTAAATGTTGATGAGATACAACAATCTTATGATTGTCGTTATGTTTCCACTTCAGAGGCATCATGGAGAATTTACGGTAACGAAATCCATTTTAGATACCCTTCCGTTGAAAGGTTGAGTTTCCACTTGCCTAATGAACAAACAGTTATCTTCACCGAGGAAGAATCTATTGACGACGTTATCAACAAGACTTCAGTTGATCGCTCAATGTTCCTAGAATGGATGAAATGCAAAGCAAAGTATCCTGATGCTAGAAAACTGAGGTATTTTGAATTTCCAGGGACATATGTATGGAAAAAAAAAAGGAACGTGAATGGCTGAGAGAGATACTATCTAAGAATGCTACTCAACTATGTAAAAGGTCTAACATGTTAAGAATGCTACTCAACATGTTACGAATGGCGGAAAAAAAATTTCCAGGGTTCTCGATCGGTCGCCTCTACCACGCATGCCCAGGGAGAAGAGAGATACTATCTAAGAATGCTACTCAACTATGTAAAAGGTCCAACATGTTACGAAGATATACGAACCGTGAATGGGATCTTATATCCTATATTTAAAGATGCATGTTATGCAATGGGGTTACTTGACGACGATAAAGAATATGTTGATGGAATTTTGGAGGCAAGCTTTTGGGCTTCAGGACATTATCTACGCAAATTATTTGCAGTCTTACTCACTTCCAACAGTATTTCAAGACCAGAGTATGTTTGGAATCAAACCTGGCACGTTATTTCAGAAGATGTTCTCCATAAGCAGCGAAGAATTCTTGGAATGCATGGTAAGAAAATTTACATTTAGATAGATATTACAAATTTTTAAATTAGAAACATAAACAATTTGTAATCTATAATAATTTATGCTATGTTCAGATTTGCAGCTAAATGATACCCAACTGAAAAACTATGCTTTAATGGAGATAGAGAAAATCCTACAAGATAATGGAACAACACTTCGTAGTTTCTCAAATGAGCTATGTCCAGATGAGTTGTTGGTGAGAGATGGTGGTAATAAGCTCATTGTGGAGGAATTGAGGTATGACAAAGAAGCAATGCGTGTTGAACATGAAAAACTATATTCATGTTTAACATCTGAGCAGAAAAGCATATATGATGATATTATGAGTGCAATTGCCCTTGACAAAGGAGGTGTATTTTTCCTATACGGTCATGGCGGGACTGGAAAAACTTTCATGTGGCGAACATTGTGCGTTGCTATCGTTCAAGGGGAGACATTGTACTACATGTTGCTTCAAGTGGTATCGCATCGCTTCTACTTCCCATGGGAAGAACTTCTCATTCTAGATTTGGTATACCTTTGACTATCACTCAAGACTCCATGTGTTCAGGTATCAAACCTGGTAGTGACTTAACTGGACTCTTACAGAAAACCAAACTGATAATTTGGGATGAAGCACCTATGGTGAGCAAGTATTGTTTTGAAGCTTTAGACAAGAGTATGCGGGATGCATTGCGTGGTGCTGATGGAGTCCCCGTAGATATCCCTTTTGGAGGCAAGGTAGTTGTATTTGGTGGTGATTTTCGTCAGATACTCCCTGTCATTCCGAAAGGAACTCGACAAGATATTGTGTTTGCTGCTATTAATTCCTCCTATTTATGGAGCTCATGTAAAGTGTTGCGATTAACCAAAAACATGAGGCTCCGTAATGATTTAAGTGATGCTGATGAAATAAGAGAATTTGCTGATTGGATACTTAAAATTGGAGATGGGAAACTTGGAGGACCGAATGATGGTGAAGTTATGATTGACATCCCAGAAGATATTTTGATGCAAAATGTACAAGATCCGATTGCGTCAATTGTTCATAGCACATATCCTAATCTAATAGGCGAAGTGAGCGATGGAAGCTTTTTCTATGACAGGGCTGTTCTAGCCCCAACAAATGAAATTGTTGGCAGAGTTAATGATTATGCAATGTCACTAATACATGGTGAGGAAAAAGTGTACTTGAGTTCAGATTCTATAAGCAAAGCAGATGGTTTCGTGAACAATTAAAACAATGCATTCTCAGTTGAGTTTCTGAACAGAATAAAATGTTCTGGTTTACCGAATCATGAAATCAAATTGAAAAAAGGTGTGCCAATTATGTTGCTTAGGAATATTGATCAGTCAGCTGGTTTGTGCAATGGCACAAGGCTGATTGTAAGTCGTCTGGGGGAACATATTATAGAGGCTAAGATTCTTACAGGATGTAAAGAGGGAGATATTGTCCTTATTCCACGTATCACTCTTACTCCAACTGATAATGCTAATCTGCCTGTTAAGATACAAAGAAGGCAGTTTCCTATAAGCATATGTTTTGCTATGACTATTAACAAAAGTCAAGGACAGTCTTTGTCAAATGTTGGGTTATTTCTGCCAAAACCTGTTTTCAGCCATGGTCAACTATATGTGGCTGTATCACGTGTTACAAGCAGAAGAGGACTAAAGATTTTAATATGTGATAATAAAAACATCACATGTACTACTACTTATAATGTTGTGTTCAAGGAAGTTTTCTCAAACATATGAGGTATTGACCTATATATTTTTGATAATTTTTTATTCAACTCATACAAAAGAAATGTTTTCTAATTTATATCGTTCTTTGTAGGTTATTGCTGTATCGTCGGCAACCTGATGTCCCTGATAAACCAAATGACGTTTATGGAATGTTTTTTTTTTGTGGTTAAGTTAAATTTTTTTTCCATGTTCGGTAGAAAACTATTAAATAATTAAATATGATGACTCCAATTGATTTTATTTTTTTGCTCATGTTTATATAAATTTCAAATAATTAATATTAATACTTTATAATTTTTTTAACAAATGTCAACATTTCATTTTTTTTTTTTTTGCAAATTGGGAAAATTTTATTAATATGAAAAGAAAACTCACTGAAACTTGGGATCGACGAAACCGCCAGCATAAAAACCCCGCGAGGGGAAAAAGCCATTGGAGACGAAGACCAAGAGACAGGCCATCCAAAACAGCATACGGATGGAGTATGCATCTCATACAAAACACCAAAAAAACACATAACGCACCAAACTCCTTACACGCCATACTCATCAAGCATCGCCATCTCCAAACGCCTAAACACCACAACAAAAGAAAAAAATAACCCTGGATCCGATAATAGATCCGTCTTACTTTTTTGATCGCCAACAGAAAGTTATCATGGTGGGGGAGAACTAGGGGTGACAGCACCAAAAATTACAACCAAAATTACAACCCACAACAACACAAATACAACCAAAAAAACAAAACGACAATACAAGATCAAAAGAAACACAACAATCAAAAAACTCCTTGTATCAAAGTTGAAGCAGTCCCATTTGAGTGCACTCCGAGATTCCCAGCAATTCTTTTGCCCATATTTTGATTCGAACTCTCAGTGAATAGATGAAGTTATTAAGATCAGGATCGCACAACTCGAATTTGACTTTATTTCTTTGGTACCACAATGACCAAATCACACACCCAAGAATCATGGTCCACAGCTTCTTCCATCTTCGATGCCTCATGAGCCCAAGCCACTCATTAATGAAATTGTTACATTTTTCATTAAGGACTGCAGAAATACCCCATCCATTCAAGACTTCCATCCAAATACACCAAGAGAACCTGCAAGTAAAGAGAATGTGGGAATTGGATTCCACAGTTAAAATACAAAAGGGGCAAAGTGCATGTTGGTGATCAATGATTCCTTTTTCAAGAAGGAAGTCTCCAATTTTGAGTTTCTCTAAACATGCCATCCATGTTGTCAATTTTGCTCTGGGAGGAATGAAACTTTTCCAAACACATATCAATAGGATATTTTTTGTGGGAAAAAAATACTTATGGATCCGTGCATTGCACGGATAAATACCTAGTTATCTATAAAAAAAACTATTTTAAAATTATTTTCTTTTAAATTTATTACAAAATTATTTTAATAAAAGTTGAGTTTTTACATAAATTATTAATATCTTATTTGATAATCATCCATTGTAATTAAAAGATACTACATAACTTAATTGATTGAATATGGTAAACATTTTCTGTAACTAATCAATTAAACAAATGTAATCAAAAAGATATTACATGATATGCTAAAATATATTTGCCTAATAAGAACACGAAAATAGCGGGGAAATTTTTATTGTCGAGTGGACATGTGTCCTCATGGTTAATTTCTTCATTAGTATATTGTATAGATTTGAGGAGATTACAAGCACCGAAAAAGAGATTACAAGCACCGAAAAAGAGATTACAAATCTTAATGCCTACTACAAAATTATATAACGTGAAACTACACTTAAACAAATAACTTGAGCTAAACCAAGGTTGTCAGGATCGGAATTCTATGTAGGATCGTTGAGGGAGTAGGATCGAAATCGGTAGAATCGGATCGTAGGATCGTGTGATCCTACAAATATGCATTAATATGCTTTAGATAACGGATTTTCAATTGTATTTGTTTGTTTTTTTTAGTTTTAAGGTTTATATTTTTACTTATTTGACTTCAATTAATAGGTTTTGTAAAAGAATACCTTTAACAATCATTTTTAAGATGAGAATCAAGAAAAATCTGAATTTTAGTTATATTAATTAATATAATTGTTAGATATATACATATATATACATAAGTAAATCTGGAATATATATTTTTTATGATTGAAACTACCCTTATAGGATCGGATCGCAAGATCGTAGGATCGTAGAATCGTGTTATGATCCTACTACTTAAATCTTGGAGCTATGTAGGATCGTTCGATTCTACCGACATTAAGATCCTACCTACGATCCGGATCGGTCGCCTAATTTTGGATCGCAGGATCGTAGAATCGTTGATCAGGATCGCGATTCTGATAACCATGAGCTAAACTAACCCAAACCGAAAATACTTTTAGATAATAGTGTCTTTGGAATCTTGATACCAAACTGAGACACTATCTAGTTTTCCATCAAGGATTTATTCCGCCAACTTGGTGCTTAGGCTTAAGAACTTGGAATGCACTTTTGAGATTGAGCGATTTGCAACGAAATATAAGCACTCTGTACTTGATCAGTGTGAAAAATAAGAGATTATATAGATTAATTTAAGAAATAAAGTGAATAAAGTTTGCAAGATTATTTCATTTTAAAAACTTGTAAAAAATAAGTTGGGGAACAAGGAAGGAAAATTGACAGCAGAATTGTGTCCCAAAAAAACCTTGTATTTGATCCCTTTAGAGGTCGGATCACAATCCCCATTACGCCATGATCTCCACTATTCCATGTCAATTAAAACGCTAACCGCCCATTAATAAGTAAACAGCAAATCTTGGGTAAGACCGTCTTAGTTTAAGACGCGGTTCAATATGGAGCCCATCAACTTTTTCCACATCTCTGGGCATTTTTCAATTTTACTCTTAAAGGTATCAATTTTAACCTTAAAGATATCAATTTCAACGTAAAGTGGTACTTAAATATATCAATTAAAGTAAAAATTTCAATTTGAACCTATAAGTGATTAATTTTAACGTTAAAGTGATCAATTTCTACCTAATATAATTGACAGTGATAAGTATTAAATTGTATGTTGTTATGTAGTTCATTTATTTTGTTTATAATTGATATACTTCCTCCGTTCCAAAATACTCATTACATTTCGATTTTGTGCACTATTCATTGTTCAAGCTTATTTTACATGTTGCGACTAATGTGTAAGTAAAAATATAGTCAAATGGGATCTTGTTTGAATCGTCTAATCGCATACTTTCATAATATTAAATATTTATAATTTTTAGATAAGTGTAGTTTATGATATTAATAATTAAAATTGTGCATTGGACTGCGTAAAAAAGTGAAATGTAGCAAGTATTATGGAACGGAGGAAGTAGTTAGCATCATAATAGAAACAAGATAAGATCATAATTGATGCATGTTTGGTAATAATTGACAGTGATAAATAATAAATTGCATGTTGTTATGTAGTTTATTTATTTTGTTTATAATTGATATAATTAACATCATAACAAAAACAAAATAAGGTCGTAATTGATGCATATTTGGTAATAATTGATATTGTTAAGTTTAACACTTGTAGTTACATTGTGTTTTTGTATTGAATTTTTTTACTATTTATTTTAGTTTTTGATATTTATGCTTTTAATATGTAAACTAATATTATTGATTGTGTTATTGACCATTCATTTTTTGGTTAAAATTCATCCATAAAATGATAAAATAATAATATTTTATTAACTTAGTTCTCAAGTTATGAACAAAACCATATTTTGGTAGAAATTGATCAGTTTAACGCCACAATTGATCAAATATAGGTTCATATTGAAATTTTTACTTTAATTGATATGTTTAAGTATTACTTAAGGTTTAAACTGAAATGTTTAAGCTCAAAATTGATATCTTTAAGTCCAAATTATAAATTGCCCAGAAAATTTAAAAAACCATAAAAATGGAAATCTGAAGGCAAGGCGCGAGTAATACACGCGTCTGCAGTTTGGCCGGCTAACGTTCGTCTTATTCTAAGACCGTCTTACGCAAGTTTTTTGTGATAAGTAAAAGTCTCAAAAATGCAATGGGACAAACAAAGCGCAATAATGAACTGGATGAAACTTGCGAGGTACGAGATTAGACATTATTCATGACCCGCGACTTGCTGCAACACCTTTCTGGAAACATTTCGTCCTTCACTCGCGAGCCATGAAATTTATACTTTCGTTTTTTTTTGTTTTAGTTATTTTGTTTTTGAAGATGGGCTTTATTCTTTTGTCCATACTATTTTCGAAAAATTGAAAAGGATAAGCAAAAAAATAAAAAAAAATCAATAAATAAAACGTTTTTGAAACTTTATCCCAAAATAAGCACTTTTTCTCCTAAGCTTAGGTTCGGACCGGTTCGCTGTTACTAACAGCGAACAAAGGGCTTTTTTTAAAACACAGTGTCGGTGTGTTCGCTGTTACTAACAGCGAACAAAATAAAATTGGTCAAATAAAAATCAATCTCAATTAATAAAGGAAAAATTAAAATAAAAAAAAAATTGGGAGTTCGATGTTATTAACAGCGAACTAAAGCTTTAGGGATTCATCTTCACTCTTTCATTTTCATCAGTCATCACCATTATCATTCATCATCACTAAATGGGATTGACTTTTAATACCCAGGGATGATGAATTGGGTCCCCTGGGTTTTATACAGCTGCTCTTTGGCTCCATGAAAATCATCCTCAAGCTCTTGCTTGTAATCTTGAGAGTTTTGCTAAATTTGAGTATTTAAAAGATCTTCTTGAGATTTTGTTTCGGGTTCTGGGTTTTACTCATCCTGCTAAAATCATCCTGAAGCTCAATCGTCCTCAAGCTCTTGCTTGTAATCTTGAGAGTTTTGTTAAATTTGGGTATTTAAAAGATCTGGGTTTCAATCTTTTAAGTCATGGAAGGGTTCAAGAAAATGGAAGGTTCAAAAATGAAGATGAATCCCTAAAGCTTTAGTTCGCTGTAAATAACAGCGAACTCCCAATTTGTTTTTTTTTTTTTAAATTTTTCCTTTATTAATTGAGATTGACTTTTAATTGACCAATTTTATTTTGTTTGCTGTTAGTAACAGCGAACCTGTCCGAACCTAAGCCTAGGAGAAAAAGTGCTTATTTTGGGATAAAGTTTCAAAAACATTTTATTTATTGATTTTTTTTTTATTTTTTTGCTTATCCTTTTCAATTTTTCACTATTTTCATAGTACTTGTCATGGGTTTTACTTCTTAGGGGGTGTTTGGTTTGTGGGAATTATAAGTGGGAATGGGAATTTATGTCCCAAAAAATTTATTTGCCATGTTTGTTTAATGGGAATGGGAATTATGAATGGGATTGGGAATGGGAATTATCTTGATCAATGGGGGGGGCTAGTATTAGATGGGTGGGAATTGTATTAAAATAATGAAAAGACATATTTACCCTTGTCTTATATTTTTTATATTTGCTCCATCTAGTCCAATAGATTCTTACATTGCTCACCTTCTTCATTAGTAAAGCAATCTTCATATGCAGAGAAAGGTACGCATCTTTCAGTTGTGATTTTTTTTTTTTATTTTTTTTATATTTTTTTTTTATAAATAAAGTAGGTAATAGATATGAACAATTATGTTTGTTTTATTCTTGTAAATTATCATATAACTACAAAATTTGTTCTTGATTAAGAAAAATATAAAAGGGTTAAAATGAGGTATGTGTTGAGAAGAGTCTTATGACCAACTCTAATTAACCTTTTTACTCATGAATTTGAGGAAGATATTATCACTATTGAGGTAGGGAGAAAGAAAATAGGTTAGAATGGTGAAGTTAGATGATATTAGGGTTTGAGAATTGGGGATAATTTTGCTCCATTGTTGTGGTATTTGTTTTGATGAGTGTATAATTCCAACCATACAAATTAAATATTCAAAAATTACCATTACCAATTTAGCTCTAAGCATCTTTCCTCTCCATTCATCTTTGCTTGTAGATAAATCACTTGTCTTTCTTTTATCATTTGTTGAAATTTAGTTAGTGATCACTTTGGATGTTAATTTGCTAGAAGCAATGCCATTTTGATAAAGAATTATAGTAATTTTAATAGTTGAATATCCATTTTCATTCAATTACATAGTATTATACTCATGTCTAATGATGCAAAAAATTGAGTGAGAGTACTAATTTGTCTTACACAGAATGGATGGAGGTTTTATCCATATCAGAATTCATCATGGGGGTTCTTTTTCAAGTGATGGTGTTTTAACGTATATTGGAGGTCAAGTGTCTATCTTTCGAAATTGTGATGTTGATCGACTATCCTACTTTGAGCTAGTTGACATGGCCAAAGATGTAGGTTTCATTGAAGGTGATAAATTATACTACATCATCCCTGGTTATGATCTTGACACTGGTATTGACGCAATCCATGATGATCAATCTGTCATGCGAATGTTAAAGTTTGCAAAGTCAAATACTTTCATTGAAATTTATGTTCAACATTTTGATCAACATGGTACTAGTGGCAATGTTGGAGTCGGTGAAGCAAGTGAACATGTTAATAAAAATGAGGTATTTTTACATAGAAAATATGACATTAAATTATTGAGTTAGTGATAAAGAAATTAATTGATAATGTTTGTGAGATTGTCTGAATTTGTCGATGTATTTATTTGGTGATTTGATTAATTCTATGATGTTACATATTTATATAGCGTATAAAAATTCATGTCAAATTGTTTAAAACACATGTATATACATTGATTTTCTTTTTCTTATATCTTGTGTTTCAGCAATGCCTCGTCCACCATTGAACAGAGATACCCTAATTGTGTGCCATTCACTCAGACGACGCAGAATAAAATTTTTAACTATTTTATATTTTTTTATGCTTGTGATGATATCGTTTCTTAACAGGCGTAAACGTATGACTTTTAAAGCAGCCTTCTTGGTATGATCCAACAATTCGATTGAAACATTTAAATGATATGATAGCAAGAAATGACATATTATGTATAGAACAACTTCGTATGGATAGACGTTGTTTTAGGGTCTTATGCTCATTGGTTCGAGAATATGGAGGCTTGCAAGATACCAAAAATATGAATGTTGAGGAAATGGTTGCAATATTTTTACATATAATAGCTTTTGATGAGAAAAATCGAGAAATCAAATTTTCCTTTCAAAGATCTCAAGAGACCATAAGTCGACATTTTTAATAATGTTTTGAGAGCAATATTAAAGCTTTGGAAAATACTTCTAACTACCCCACAACCAATCCCTACAAATTCTACCGATGAGAGATGGAAATGGTTCAAGGTACTTAAACTAAATTAACTTAGAATATATATATATATATCACCTAGTAGTATTTGACTTTGTTGTGCTTTATACCATAGAATTGTCTTGGTGCGTTAGAGGGGACTTATATCAAAGTAAATGTTCGTGTTCCTAATAAGCCAAGATATCGTTCTAGAAAGAATGATATTTCAACGAACGTTCTTGGGGTATGCGCACCAAACATGCAGTTCATTTATGTGTTGGCTGGCTGGGAAGCATCGGCCGCAGACGGAAGGATACTAAGAGATGCACTTTCAAGGCCAAATGGCTTTAAAGTACCTCGTGGTACGACTTTAAAATGAGTTACTTTTTTTCATTTTAAAAAGGAAGCATATAAAACAAGTTAATTTATTTCTTTATCAATAGGTTGTTACTATCTTGTTGATGCTAGGTATAAAAATTGTGAAGGCTTTCTTGCTCCATATAGAGGACAACGTTATCATTTATAAGAGTGGACTAATCCACCAACTACAAAGGAGGAGTTGTTTAATATGAAACATTCATCTGCAAGGAACGTGATTGAAAGGACGTTTGGCTTATTGAAAATTCGTTAGTCTATACTTAGAAATCCATCGTATTATTCGGTCGAAGCACATACAAACATAATATTAGCATGTTGTTATATCCACAACCTTATAAGGCAACAAATGAGTTATGAGCCACTTGAGAAAGAGTTAGATGAATATATGGGATCCTTGCAACCAGATGACGACATTGATTCAACTGAAACATCACCACAATGGAGTAGATGGAGAGATGAAATAGCTCAAGAAGTGTGGAACAAGGAGAACTAAAAGACGTGTTGTGTGAAATCATGATTTAGGCTTACACTGCAACTTAAAAAATCATTAAAGTAGACCTTTTGTTTTAAGACTTGGTGGAATGTATGATGATCATGAATTTCTTTTGTTAATTATTGTACGTATGTTGTTAATTTATTTTTATTGTTCATATTATTGTTTTTTATTGAACATTGTACTTGCTTAAAATGATTTTTCTTGGAAATGTCATCATCTATTGCTAGCTATGTAATTAATCCTTTTATTGCATTGCGTGTATTATAACGAAGTTGCAAGTGTTGAATACAAAGAACAAAAAGAAGAACGTGATATCAGCAAACAAAAGGGATAAAAGAATATGGTCTGCAGAAGAAGAAGCTGTGCTTGTTGACATACTATATGAAATGAATGGTTCCGGATCGAAAGTAGTACTAGTCACAAATCAAGCTACCTAAATTTCATTGAGAAAGAAATAGTTAAAAAGCTACCAGATTGTGATTTGAAAGCTGATCCGCACATCAGATCAAAAGTAAAGATCTTGAAAAAAATATTGTCTAATATTTTAGACATCCAACAACATGGAGGCGGTTTCAGATGGGATGAAGAGAAGAAAATGGTGGTCGGAGATAAAGACGTATTTATGGAATGGGCAAAGGTAAAATTTTGTCATTAAACTATACTTGATTTTTTTAACATTGTATACTACTTACTTTTTTCATGAAACTATATTTTTGTTGATAGAGTCAAGATGGAGCCTCGGCCTTGTATGGAAAGTAGGGATGGGCATGGGTCGGATCTGGGTCGGGTCCAACAAGACCCAGATACAGACCCTAATTTTTTTATTGGACCCAAACCCGGACCCGGATTCGTAGGGTCTAAAAATTTTGGACCCGGATCCAGACCCTTAGGGTCTGGCGGGTCTAGGGTCTAAATCAGGGTCCTATACAATTTTATTTATTTTTTCCCAAAATTTTTTAAAAAGTATATGATGAAGTGCAATTTTCGACCATTTACATAAAATTATTTAAACATTTTCGACTAACGAGGATCTTCTAATACTTTATACTTATTGAGCGAAACATATGAAGTTTTTCAACATTCAAGTTATTATAACGAAATATTTATCGAGTCTATAATTTTTAAAATATTGATACAATGACCAAATTTTAAATTACATGATCCGATAAAGTTCAAAATAACGCAATGTTAAAAAATATAACAAAATTTCAAATCAAGCAATTACATACACATAATACCTAATATATAATTTTTGTAAAAAAAAGATGTAAATGGGTCCATGGGTCTCAGATGTGAAGACCCGGACCCGGACCCGGACCCTAAGGTCATGGACCCAGATTCGACCCGGACCCATAGGGTCCAAAAAAAGAAGGACCCAAACCCTTAAAATTAGGGTCGGGTCGGGTCTAGACCCTTAGGGTCCAAGACCCGTGCCCATCCCTAATGGAAAGTGATTCTTGCACTTTGATAAACTGGTTGAGATTTATGCTCATGATTTGGCTAGAGGATTGAAGGTGAAAGGTCCAGAGGATGAAATTGGTACAGATGAAGAACACTCCACTTGCAAGCCAAATGTAGCTGGTGAACAAGTTGATGAAGATGCCAGTCAAACACCTATTTCAGGTGACACAAAGTCTGCCCCCCGTATTTCTAGGCATTCTCACAAAAGAAAGTCAACTGAATTAAATTCTTTAGAGGTAGAATCTATTCAAATATCTAAGTCAATGAATGATATTAAGAAAGCTTTTACACATGAAGTTGATGTCCATGAAAAAAAACTGTGAATCGAGGAAGAAATTATTCCAAGTTCTTTGCTCACTTCCTGGTCTCAGCCCCGAACAAGTTGTGAAGGCTACTCGACTTATTGGGAGAGAATCTGCAAAATTGGACCTATTTCTGTCTATGCCTGATGACTATAAAGTGATCTTTGCTCGACAAGAAATCGATGACGCAAATTAGCATGTTACATATGTGGTTAAGGATGTATTCATTTTGAAGAACCAATTAGGCGTCCGTTATATTTATCCGTTAATTAAAAGTATGTCTATTATCAAGAAAAAGTATGATCTAATTGAAAATATTACCACTAACTTGAAATTTTGTAATTAATATAATTTTGTGGGGGTAATTATAATATTTTCTCCTTTTTTAGTTGTATTGGAGCATGATATAATGTATTTTGCCCATTATGTTTTTTTTGTTTTGCTAGTTTTGATGTCGTCTATTGACATGGACAATTCTTATTTTTTATTAAACATTATTTAAACATATGGTGTGAAAAAAAAGAAAAAGGTGGACATCTTTTTTTTTTTTTTGAAATGATAAATTGGTTTATTTATATTTTATTCCCAATCCCATTCCCATCTACCAAATAGGAAATATTATCATTCTTAACTTATTCCCATAAACATACCAAACATAGGATTGGATTATATTTTATCAATTCCCGACAATTGATTCCCTATCCCAATCCCATCTAAATATCCTCAAATTCCCATTCCCACATACCAAACGCCCCCTTTAGGTAATGGAACAATAGGAATTCATTGCTTCATTCCCAATCCCCAATTCAAATCCCAAGTCCACCTTCCAAACATGGGATTTTTATAAAAGTGGGAATTTAATTCCCATTCCCATCTTATAATCCCACATACCAAACACCCCCTTAGGGGGTGTTTGGTATGTGAGAATGAGAATTTGGGAATTAAAAGTTGGGATTGAGATTGGAAAATATTTGTTGGGAATTGTTAAAAAATAATCCAAATCTTTGTTTGGTATATATGAGAATGGGAATGGGAATAAATTAAAAATTTACCATTTTACCCTTTTTAAATAAAAAAAGGGTAAAATGGTAAATTTTTAATTTATTCCCATTCCCATTCTCATATATACCAAACAAAGATTTGGTATATATGAGAATGGGAATGGGAATAAATTAAAAATTTACCATTTTACCCTTTTTTAAATAAATAAATTTTCAAAAAATTTATTTAATCCCTTTTTAAATACCTCATTGATGATGTCTACATGGATCTTTTGGGACCTGCTGTTAAAGTACACTGGGCTACTGTAGTATGGAACCGAGCTGTCATTCCCAGAAGTCGATTCGTGGTATGGCTCGCGTTCCACAAAAGACTCAAAACCAAAGCACGGCTCAAAAGCATAGGCGTGGTGGAGGACGATCTATGCCCCATATGTGAAACACAAGCTGAGACAATTGACCACCTCTTCTTCAAGTGCAACTTCAGCGCTCAATGCACGAAAGCACTTCTAAACTAGATGGGTGCAACCTGGAACATTGGGAACATGAAAGACATCCTTCGTAAGCGACGCCTCCCCAAGGCAAAAATGCGACTCATATCTGCAATCTTCTCCAACTTAGTATATGCTATTTGGAAAGCTAGGAATGAAGCTGTTTGGCAGAAGAAGGTAACGACAGTTAGGAGAGTCGTCGAAACAAGCAAAGCTGACTCCAAAATCAGATTTTCTACTCTTTCCCCGTCTGAGGCCACTACACTTTGGACTAGGAACCTGTAAATGTGGACTTTAGCTTGTTGGCGTTTTTTTATTGTTGAGGGATCCTTTTCTAGTGAGTTATACATTGGTGCTTTGAACAGCTTTTGATCGAGCTGTCATACTGTTTGCTGGCCGGTGCTTATTTTTTGCTTGGCTACTGTTTACATGAGAGGCTGCTGATCTGCTGAGCTGTGAATGACACGCTGTGCTGTTGCTGGTTTTGGTGGTGCTGCTGAACTGGGTGCAGGCTGTTGGACACTCCCTGCTGCCTGGTGGAGGTGTTGCTGCTGCACCTCTGGATTAGCTGCTTCCCTGTGCTGATGGAGCTGCTGCCTGCTGCAACACTGACTAAGTATCGCTGGTCTACTGTGAGGTCTGCTGGGAGGGCTGCTTTGAGCTGCACAGATGCTGTCAGGTCCAATGTGAGCTGCTTGGTAGCTGTTGCCCGCTGCTGGCTTACTGGACAGCCCATTGCAGCTGCCATTTTTTGGGTTTCAGTTGTACCCCCTTTTGGTTCCATGGCTCTGTGTTTTTGTACCTATGTTAGCTGCTGGTTTTGGTCAATGTATTTTGAACTGTTTAGTAGGTAGTCTTTACTTGTATCCATGCCGCATGTGGCATGTTTTTTTGAGATATCCCAGGTTCACCCGTGCACATGAAGAGTGAGGTCGAGAAACCCTTCCTAGAAGGTGGGCTTAATCTTCACACTGATGCAATTGTAGGGTGACCCTCGGCTATCTGGGTATTTTTACCCCGTTGTATAGGTTTGTTTAGTGTTAATTAGAAAATTGTTTGACAAAAAAAAATAATAAATAATAATAATAATAATAATAATAATAATAATAATAATAATAATAATAATAATAATAATAATAATAATAATAATAATAATAATAATAATAATAAGGAAAAATTACCCAGAATAATACGACCTTTGATTGATTTCCCAAGAATAATACGAACTTTCAATTAAGCACCAATAATACGAACTTTGAGATGCATTTTCCGCTGGCATACAGGACATGTTTATAACCGATAGTACAGGTCTTTTTTTGACCGTTGCTCAACAGGTGTCATCTCCTGCCTATTTTGCTGTCTCACCTCCTCCATTGTTATCTTCCTCACCTTCTTTCAAGAATTCTCACATCCTCCATTGTTATCTTTCATTTTTTTTTTAATTATTTCCTCCAATCCTCCAATCCTCCAATCTTCCCCTTCTTCTCTTAATATGTTTTCCCCTCATCATCATCATCTCAATCTAGAACATCAATTGCAAATGGAATTCCTTTATGTAATCATGGTGTTCATGCTAAATTACAAGTAGTCAAAAAAGGAGTAAGGGTTGGTGAGAGATTTTATGTATGTGCATTTTGGCCTGTAAGTATATACTAGTGAATAGCTTTATTTTATTTTATGTTAATTTTTAATTTCTTTATTAATTAGGGTTCATGATTTTATTTTATTTGTAGGCACAAGATTGTAAATTTTTTAAGTGGGAGAAAGATGTAGAGTATTCAAGTAGAATTTCTTCATGTTTGGAAGAAGAGAAGGCTATGTTGATTGATAAAATAAATGCAAAGTTGAAAAAAAGTGAATAAATGTCACTATGAGGTGGGGTGTTTGGTTTTTTTTTTATTGAGATTGTGGGGACGGGCACTTTGGGATCTCTAGCCTTATGTGGTCTTCTAGGGGTCAACTTTATCCTATTCCCAATAGTTGACCACACGTTACTTCCTTTATTAACACATTCTGATATTTCCTTCTTCAACACCCCATCATCTTTATCATTAACTACATATACAGATATTGCTCTACTTTCAACAGCTATCTTAGACATTTCCACAACAGAATGATCATCATTAACCCTCTTTAACCCCTTCTTAAAGTTAAGGGCATTAGGTAGATGATACCAAATAGAAAAGTC
This sequence comes from Amaranthus palmeri, assembly GCA_019776075.1. Classification (NCBI taxonomy): domain Eukaryota; kingdom Viridiplantae; phylum Streptophyta; class Magnoliopsida; order Caryophyllales; family Amaranthaceae; genus Amaranthus; species Amaranthus palmeri. Next base: position 150,044 of record JAAKBH010000378.1, read on the forward strand.
ATATTCAACCCCAAGATCCTCTTTAACAATTCCTTCTAACTAAAAAAAAAAGACACTTTATACGGGTCTACGGAAATGGTTTTATACATCCCACACAAATACTCAAACCCCACAACACCTTTTTTGAATACCCCATCAAACCAAAACTTCAAAGTGATTGAATAATTCATATGAGCCTAAAAACAAGCAAAAAACACTAAATTACATACAATTTCGAGTTAGAATCAAGAATTAATCGTGAAAAAGCATGTACAATTTTCAAATTTTTTAACCCTAATTTTTGGGTGTTAGCAAACTTAGAAGATAAATAGTGCAATTGAGAATAATAAACTAACCATCAAACCAAAACTTTAAAGTAGGTGTCTTCTTCTTCTTCCAAGCTTTAGATTAAGGTCATCAATGGTGGAAGTATGGTGGAAGTATGCGTGACTGCGTGAGAGAAAAGCTTGAGATGTGCTTGCTTGGGTCAGTAACTTTGAAATGAATTACCCCTTTCTCTCTCATTAATTATTTTAACAAAGTCACTGACCCAAATTACCTAGAATAATACGACCTTTCACTGATTTCCCAAAAATTAGACGAACTTTCAATTAACCACCAATAATACGAACTTTGACATGCATTTTCCGCTGGCATACATGACCTGTTTATAACTGGTAGTACAGGTCTTTTTTTGACCGTTGCTCAGCATGTGTCATCTCCTGCCTATTTTGCTACCTTATTTTCTAGAAAACCATTTAAAAATGCACATTTCACATCCATTTGATATAATTTAAAATTCATAAAAGCAGCAAATGAAATAAGAATTCTAATAGCTTCTAACCTCGCTACTGGAGCAAAAGTTTCTGTATAGTCAATACCTTCCTGTTGATTGTATCCTTTAACTACTAACCTTGCTTTGTTTCTTACTATTGTTCCATGCTCATCCAGTTTGTTTCTAAAAACCCATTTTAAACCAATTATCTTTTTATTCGGTTTAGGTTCCAAGTGCCACACTTTATTTCTTGCAAATTCATTTAGTTCATCTTGCACTGCAACAACCTAATCTGAATCTTGTAATACTTCTTCGTTATTCTTGGGTTCCAACGTTGAGAGAAATGCAAAGTGTGCACAAAAGTTTCTTATCTGGAATCTCGTTTGTGTGCTTTGCTTATGTCACTTATGATCAAGTCAAGTGGGTGTGACTTTTGATGTTTCCACGGCTTAGGCACAAAGTCTCTTGTGGAGACTAATGTGCGAACAGATTCACTGAGTTGAGCTTCATTTTGTTCATATTGTACTGCTCTGGGAGCAGCTGGATCAGGAACACCTTGCTGGTCTTGATTTCTCTGTTGATCCAGTTCTTGATTAGGTTCTACATTTTCATTTTGAACCTGCAGCTCTTCATTTACTTCTTGTTCTTGCTCTTTATGTATGCTTTCATCATCTTCTAGATTAGCAAGACCTATCTTAAAATCACATTTTTCTTGTTAACTTGTCATAAAGTTAGTTTCATAAAAAATAATGTAAACAGAATCTTCAACACACATAGTTCTCTTGTTATAGACTCTATAAGCTTTACTATGGGATGAGTAGCCAAGAAATACTGCCTCATCACTCCTTTCATCAAATTTTCCTATATTTCATTTTCCATTTACGTGTACAAAACATCGACATCCAAACACACGAAAATTCGAAATATTTGGTTTAATGCCTTTAAATAATTCATAGGGAGTTTTAGAAGTGATCTATCTAATAAACACACGATTTAAAATGTAACATGCGGTATTAACAGCTTCAACCCAAAAGTTTCTAGGGAGACCACTAGCAATTAACATGGTCTAGCCATTTCCTCTAATGTTCTATTTTTACGCTCCACCACACCATTTTGTTGTGGTGTCCTAGGTGTGGAAAAATTGTGACTTATACCATGCTCATTACAATAATCCGTAAACCTTGAATTTTCAAATTTTTTTACCATGATCTAATCTTATGTGGACAAGTTGATTGTTACTCGGCTTTTGAATTTTATTTGCAAAAGCAACAAATTCATCAAAGGCCTCGTCTTTGCTAGATTAAAATAATGTCCATGTAAATCTACTATAATCATCAACTATAAAAAAACACATATCGCTTTCCACTGCGACTTTAGATTCTCATAGGCCCACAAAGATCCATATAAATTAATTCAAGTGGCTTTAAGGTGGTTAGAGGTGTTCAACGGGACGGGTCGGGTCAAAATTGAAATAAGCCGGGCCGGGGCGGGTCATGTCATATGATAAACGGGCCGGGGCGGGTCAAGCCCATTTAATTTCGACCCACTTTGACCCTTTTTAAAAATAGTAAGTCTCATGGGAGACGGTCTATTCTATAGACGGAATCCACGAAGCCTAGCCCAAAATATAACATAGTATATTTGGGGTTATAATAACTTATATTTGGGGTTATAGAATAGTATATTCGATGTTATAATACCTTACATTTAGGATTATAATATAATATAATTGATATTATAATAAAAAAAATCAATTAAGGGAAATGGGCTGGCCGAATTTTGTGGTCTATCCTATAGACCGTCTCTTGTGAGATTTTGTGTTTTAAAAAAGTTCATAGAATAGCTTTTTTTATTATACTTTATGGCCTGTTGGGTCGATCCACTCATGTATATAATAATATCATTTAAAAAAATTTTAAAAGTGGTAAATTTTTTTCCGCAATGAATACTTATAATTATCCGGCCCGACCCTTTACACGAAGGCCCGTTAACGGCCCGCCCCATTATTGACCCGACCCACTAATGACCCGTTAAAATGTGACCCGACCCTTGACCCGTTGGGTCGACCCGCCCCATTGAACACTTCTAAAGGTGGTCACGACATTTTTAGGTTTAAAAGACGACCATACATGTTTTCCTTTGGCACAAAGATCACAAACTTCATCTTTTTGAAATTTAAGGGACGGTAGTCCTCTTACTAGGTCCTTAGATCATAGAGTATTAAGTAATGAAAAACTAGCATGACCTTTACGTTTATGCCAAAGAAGACGGTCATCTTCTATTACACTAAGACATGTTAGGCTGGTTTTGGGAACAGTGTGGAAGTCTACAACATAAGTGTTCCCTTTTCGGATTTCTTCCCGAATGGTGTCTCCTGTGTCATTCCTAGAAATAATGCACTTCTCAGAAGTAAAGTTTACAGAGTTACCTTTGTCATTCATACTTTTCCTTTGGCAACAATTTCGCCTTTCATATTGTCTCCAAAGGTCACAGTTCCTCCATCATAGGCTTCTAGTGAGAGAAATTTTTATCTATCACATGTAATGTGCTTGGAACAGCCACTGTTGAGATACCATGAGCTGTTCCCCCTCACTAGAACCTCCAAAACGAACTAATTGTTAGAAGGTGGAACCCAGCCATCCTTGGGTTCCATGTCGATTAAGCATGAGTCGTATTCTTAATCCAAATCCTATCGACATATATTTGGTTCGTTTTGTTGTGTTGTTCCCTTTTTAAGCATTGAAATTTCAAGTGCTTGGTTTTGCCACAAAAGGAACAGATCTTACTACTAGGGAGATCAACGTAGACCTTCTTTTTTTATTATACTTATTATATCCTAGGCCTTCAATATCTTTAGTTTTGGCCTCAAGAATCCATTTGGGGACTTCTTTGATTTTCCCTTTTCCTCTTGAATTTAATTCAAGCTTCAACTTTTCATTCTCATTTTTAGTGGATTCTAGGTCCAACTTTATCTTTTTGAAATCGGTATTTATATCTTGAATAGATTCGACCTTTATATTTTCTTGTAAGCCTAGCAATTTATATTGATCAAATTCAATATTTAACATGATGTTTTCTTGTTTTACCTTTTCTACTGTTTGCTTTAACATCACATTTTGAATTAGTAAATCAAAAAATCTAGTTTGCACATCAGACCTAAAAGAATTTAGGCAGCAGATGTGGTTTTTATTAGTTTTTAGGTCTTTTTCCATTTGGAGACAGGTGGCAGTTGTTTTTTCTATATTATTTTGTGTCTCCAATATCATTTTAATCAATTCATGTTTATCCAATCTAAATAGGTGATTAGGAAATGAGTTAAAAGACAATACCTCTTTTCATTTAGACTTTTCATCATGAGTTGCCATGAGACATAGATTAGCTGTTTCTTCCTCAACAGGAGCTTTGATTTCAGCTTCGCTCTCAAATTCTCCCCATGCAGCTATCATGGCTTTGCGAAAGTCTGTATTGTTGAAGTTTCCTTTCATTGGTTGTCTTCCAGTTTCCCTTACCTTCCCTTTTCCCTTCTTGTTCTTCCATTAAGGGCACTCCGTGATGAAATGATCAGTGCTTCCACACTTGTGACATTCGTAGTTGGTTTTGGAATTAGCAGTTCCTCTTTCTTTGTTGTTTCTTTGATTGTTGTATCTGTTGTTCCTGAAAAACTTCTTGAATTTTCGAACCAACATTGCGGTCTCTTCCTCATCACATTCTGACTCTTCTTGTTCATTCGCTGCCAGAGCCAAGCTTTTGTTTCGGGAACTGTCAGCTGTTCCCAGATGTAATTCGTGGGTCATAAGGGAACCAACCAACTCTTCCAGATAGAACTTTGTGAAATCCTTAGATTCTTGTATGGCTGTGACTTTAGCTCTCCAGTGGTCATCTTGAGGTAGACTCCTGAGGATTTTCCTGACCTGTTCATCTGAGGGAATAAGCCTTCCAAGTGAGATAAGTTCGTTTATTATGTTGGTGAACCTAGTGAACATTTCTTGAATACTTTATCTAGGTTCCATAACAAATCATTCATATTTTGACATCGGCAAGTCAATCTTGGAGCGCTTCACTTCACTTCACTTGTTCCTTCATGGGTAACTTCTAGCAGATCCTCTGAAATTTCATCTTCATCTTCTTCATCATGTGATAGCTCATAATCAAGATCTAGTGAATCATCCTCCTCAGATGCATCTTCTTCACTTAGCTTAGCACTATTATCATTTTCTAGCTCATCTTCAGGAATATCATGTTTAAGTTTGTCAAACTCTAATTCATCACCCACTAGATCTAATTTTGAAGATATTTTTGTGGTTTCAAGAGATATGTGCTGGTTTCCAACTTCCAAATTCTTGCTTTGATGCCATTGGAAACAACTATCAATAGATGGGATTATTCTTGGTTAATCAATACTTGGGATTATTGTAGGAAAATCAGATAAAGGTTGGATTATTTTGGGCAAGTTTTCCTAATTAATATAAATTAGGGCTGATTAGCAGGTAGGGATTATTTCCTTCCTTATTTAGAAGTCTCAATTCTTGTATAAGTAGATGTAGTTCTGGAGTTTATGATTATTACAAAAAAACATATTTAACCTTAATCAGTTTTATTTTTTCGCTTATGATATTTATCATGGTATGGAAGCCGTAAAGTTGATTCCAGGATAAACCAAACATATCAGGCTTCATCATCTACCCATCACTCACCTTAAATTGACTCTTGGTGTACCGTCGTCGTCATTGACCCTCTTTTTGCAACCTACACGGTTGAACACCAACAAAAAGTTCTCCGACCTCAGTTTTTTATTTATGGCAACACTAAATCGTCAAACATAACCCATTCTTACAGATCCAACAGAAACAAACAAAAATCGCACCTAAACATGGTGTATTTTTCGGTGTCACTGCTGACAAAGAAAAGAGAAGAGAAACAAAAAAGGACAGTCGCCACCCGAGATCCGATTAAACAGACTGGCGGCAAGGCTGACCTCACTGTTGTCGTATACTCAGTCACCGAGACTCCATCACCAAATGGGGGAGTGAGTTATGTTGAATGGGCAAGGAAAGGGAGTAGCATGAACCTTCAAAAAGGAGGACAAAAAACAACCATGGCCAAGAATAAAAGGAAAGAGAAAAATAATCTCTTTCAAAATATTACAAGAGTCGAAAAAGGGGAGGGGGTTACATTCTCTCTTCAACAATCTTTTTATATGGAAGCAAGAGGAGGGGTTTCTTTAAAAACCCAAGCATCAAACCCTAAAAGTAAATCTCACGTCAAAGATGTCTTAAACCCATGTGAGCCCAACCAAAAAAAGGAATCTCAAACCCGTATCCCTTAGATTTTTGATTGGAGGCGACAGACAAAATGACTTTTGATCCATCTGATCTTTTATCTACGGTTTCCACTTCTCGGACTCATATTTAAACTGCAAATGGTGAATGTGTTAGTGTCGATTGGGATGGAAGTGCTAATATTTCCGCGTCACTTAATTTAAAAAATTGTCTCCTTGTTCCCAGTCTATCGCATAATTACTATCTATTAGTCATTTGACTAAAGAGCTAAACTGCATTGTTATTATGTCTTCTACTGAATGTGTTGTGCAGGATGCTCTGACAGGGAAAATTATCGGACATGGTACTGAATGAAGAAGTCTATATTACGTGGATGAGACAACTCAAATAGGACATACTTTGCTTACTCGAGGGTCGTTGGATCAACAATTGTGAATGTGGCATAGACGTCTTGGCCACCCGTCAGTAGGGTATTTAAAACGTCTTATACAATTACTTAATAATAGTACTGCACTTTTGCATTGTGAATTATGTGTTCTAGCTAAAAGTCACAAACATCCCTATTTGAAGCCAAAGTACCTCCCTACTTGTGGCCTGAAGCCGTAGCGACTGCCACATACCTAATAAATTGTCTTCCCACAAAAATTCTCATCTATCAAACACCTGTAGATACTCTTCAAACCCACATCTCTATCCCATCCCTTCATTCTTTACCCCCTCGTGTGATAGGATATGCGTGGTATATGTTCACCTTCCACAACACACTCGCCATAAACTTGAACCAAGAGCGGTCAAATGTCTTTTCATTGGGTATGGGGTGAACCAAAAGGGGTATAGATGCTTCGATCCTCTTCAAAACAAACTTTACACTACAATGGATTGTGACGTCTCTGAGGAGCAATACTACTATTCCCAGCTTCGTGCTCGGAGGGAGACCATAAATGATGACTTAAGCTGGTTAATACATCCAATTGTTACAGGTCCCGACCCAAAAGAACAAGTAGATAATTCCGCCGATGTTTCCACTGAAGCTATAATACTCGCTTCTCCTCAGGCTACTCCAAACTTGTCTGAAGTATCCCGTGATTCTCCCGAGATAGAGGTAACCCCTGAACCAATATGTGATGTTCCTGTTATTGTTGATAATAGTGTGCCCTCCACTGGTGAGACTTGTAGATATGAACTTCCTCTCAGAAGAACCAGGGGAGTTCCACCCAAGAGATATGATCCAGAGTATGAGGCACAATGGTCCCGATACCAAGTAAGTCAGGGTGAAAATGAGAGTTTGTCGAAATCTTCTGTTGCCTTTAAAGCTTCTCTCTACTCAAATACAATTCCCTAAAATGTCGATGAAGCCCTCTAGGATCTAAAGTGGCGAAAAGCCATGGAGGATGAAATTGTAGCTCTTGATAGAAACAATACATGGGTTAAATGTGTTGTGCCTAAAGGAAAGAGAATTGTGGGCTGTAAGTGGGTGTTCTCGATTAAGTATCATGCTGATGGAACAATTGAAAGATACATGGCTCGTCTTGTTGTGAAGGGGTATACACAGACATACGGGATAGATTACTCAAAAACTTTCTCCCTAGTTGCAAAGATTGATACTATCAAGGTCCTTTTTCTGAGGCTGCAAACAAAGAATGGCCTTTGTACCAGTTTGATGTGAAGAATGCCTTTCATGAGTAAGATTGAGGAAGAAGTCTTTATGAGTGCTCCTTCGGGGTTTGCAAATGACTATGGGCAAGATGAAGGGTGCAGACTTAGGAAACCTTTATATGGTTTGAAACAGTCACCTAGAGCTTGTTCGGGAGATTCACAGCTGCAATGAAAAAGTTCGGGTATAAGCAAAGTAATTCAGATCACACCTTGTTCCTCAAAAGGAGAGGAAATCAGATTACTTGTCTCATTATATATGTGGATGACATGGTCATTACAGGGAACGATGAACGTGAAATTGAAGAACTCAAGAAGACGTTATTCTTAGAATTTGAAATGAAGGATCTAGGAAACTTGAAGTATTTTCTGGGTATTGAGGTCTTAAGATCAATGAAAGGGATCTTCATTAACCAGAAAAAGTATATTCTTGATCTTTGGGCAGAAACAGGGATGGTTGACTGTAAGCCAGCAGAAACTCCAATAATAGTCAATTATGGGTTACAGACTGAACTAGAAGGAGAAATGACAGATAAAGAGCAGTATCAAAAGCTTGTGGAATACCTCATATCTATCACACACACGTCTTGACATTCATATGTAATGGGTGTCGTCAATAGATTCATGCATCGTCCACAGGTCTAACACATGGAAGCTATAATGAGAATTCTCTAATATCAGAAGGGGACAAATAATTGAGGAGTGTTGTTTAGGAATAATGGTCATCTGGATCTCATGGCTTACGCTGATGCTGATTGGGCAGGAGAAAAAGATAGCAGAAAGTCTACATCTGGTTACTTCACTTTAGTTGGAAGGAACTTGGTTACTTGGAGAAGCTAGAAACTGAATGTAGTGGCTCTATCAAGCGCTGAAGCAGAATTCAGATGAATAGCTAAAGGGGTAACAGAAATTCTATGGCTTAGAACACTCCTATGTGAATTACGTTTTCCACCCAAAGGAGCTTGCAGGTTAATTTGTGATAACCAGGCATTTCTCAGCATTTGCAATAATCAAGTACAGCATGATAGAACAAATCATGTAGAAGTTGACAGACACTTTATAAAAGAGAAGCTCGAAAATCAGATCATTAGTCTTCCTCTGGTACGATCCAAAGATCAACTTGTAGACATTCTCACCAAAGCAGTCACAGCTGAAGCTTTCGAAGATGCATTATGAAAGTTAGGCATTGGAGATCTTATGGCCTAACTTGAGGGGGAGTGTAGGAATATTCAAATATTATTGTAATATTGTCATATCTTTTGTTTATAGTATTTAGTATAAAATTAGGGTTGATTAGTAGCGGGGGGATTATTTCCTTCCTTATTTAGTAGTCTCAATTCTTGTATAAATAGATGTAATTCTGGAGTTTATGATTAATACAAAAAAACACATTTAATCTTAACAGTTTTATTCTTCCTCTTATGATACTTATCAATCCTAACAAAGTGTTATTGAAAGTAGTCAAAAGTGTCACATTATGACACAGTTACAATAGCTTAATTGATGAGATGAAAAAGTGTTACATAATAAATATTAAGTAAAACTATTAAAATCATACATATACAAAAAAGTGTTATCTAAAGTTATTTCAAATAACACTTGTAAAAGTGTTACAATTGGCATGTAGAACTGAAGTGTTACCTAAAAAAATAGGTAGCACTACCAGATGTAGCACCCAAAGAAGTGTTACCTTAGATTTATATTAACACTTTAAGCACTTAAAGTTACATTTTTTAGTTGTTACCGAAAACCAATTATGTAGTAGTAAATTTTGAGTTTCAATATTTCTAAATTAGCATCATAAAGAAAAATTTATAAAATTTATTTGAAAAAAAAATTTTCTTTGCCAAAAATAATTGTATTAAGAAAAATCTAATAAATTTATATCACACATTAATAAATTTATACCACACATAATATTTAAATATATAAAAAATTCATATGTGTATAAAAAAAATCTTTAAGAAATCTTCAATAAAATTTTAATTGAGCTCTAATAGAAGATTCGTGGATATTACTTTCTCCGTTTCTAATAGAAGTTCCTACTTTTTATTTTGGTTTTTGGTATTTTAATTGTTGTTCTCATAACGAATATTTTCATTTATATCAAAAGATTTGGACAAAAATAACCTTATTCATCCTCATTTTAATGGAATTATTTTATGATCCTCATTTTGCTTCCATCTTATTTACTATTCAATAAAATAATATCTCTACTATTTAAAATAGTAAAATAACATTCTTTATGGAAACTTTATTAAGGAACAGAGAGAATATTAAGTTAGAAAGGGATGCATGAATCAAAGGTGGTTACTTCTCGTAGTCGTAGGGTAATGGTTGTTCCTTATCTTTGGATTATTGTTTTATTGGTTTCATTCTTTTTATCTGTTTATGCTAAAGAAAAGTATGCCTTGTGAGAATTTGATTTATTATCAAGATTCCATGATCTGAGTCCATAGAACATGGTTTTGCTTGTCATGATTCCAAATTACTGTTACCGCCCTTCTTTGTTTTTAATTGGAATGAAGTACTATGAAATGAAGTATATGAATTACAAGAGTTGAGGGTCAGCCTCACCAATCACTATTGTGGCTGTCCAACTCGCAAGGGCCCCATTACAGTCTTGGATATGACTCAAATAAGTAAACGTCCTTTATTATATGTCACAAACTATCTTGTAGGACTGCCTTATTGTCCAACCAGGCAAATCTAATATAAGTTTTTTATAATATTTTGACATATTTATTTTAAGATTTAAAAGGACTATTTTAAGCTTTAAAAATACAATTTTAAGACTTAAAATGTCAATTTCAAAGTTTTTAATATCAACATTAATGTTTGAGTCTCCTACTTTAAAATTGAAATGAGAATTTTAAGTCTAGTAATTGGTCATTTATGTCTTAAAAATGGTTTTTTAAGTATTAAAATTGAATTTTAAGTCTTGAAATTGTCAAATTTCATGATTTAAAATGTCAGTTTTAAATCCTTGAAATTATTCTTTAAGTCATCAAATTGGTTTTTTAACTCTTAAAATTGACATTTTAATTTGTAAAATTGGTAAAAAAAATATATATAAATCGGGCCGGCCCAATAAGACGCGTCTCACAAGTGAAACAGTGTCACTGAAGTTTTTGTGATTATACATTCTTTGGATTTTACTTCCATCCAAAACAAGTTTTGTATTTTTATCATTTTATGGAACTAAGTCCTGTGAAATCTTGTTTTATTCGTCTCATCGTATATCTTCATAATATCAAATTTTTATAATATTTAATTTTATATAACAATTGAACGGAATAATTTTATTTTGAGGTGGCCACACCCTTATACAAAAGTTGAACAAGTCTTTTTTAATCATGGAAGATTCCAAACGTAGTAGAATTAGTTGACAACAATAACTTTCTTAGTTGCTTCCCTTCTTTACCAAGCTAAAGCTAGGCTTTTTGTCTTGCTAACATTCTCACTTAAACATTCTCCCTAGTAGTTTGGAAGTTAAATTTTTGAGCATCTATCACACTTTCGTAAAACGTTAGATTATTAATATTAATTTTTTATAATTTTTTTTATCTAAATTGGTCTTAATTTAATTATTCATACTTAATTTAATTTAATTTTTTATATTTTAAAGGTTTTATTAGAACTAAAATAGGCCTATATGCGTTTTATATAAGAATAGATTGAATCAAAAAAGATTTACAGAAATAAGTTTAGAACAAACATAAAATTGGATTTTGAATTGTATAATTAGTCGAGTCTATAGCGGGTTAGTTGATCGAGAATGGGTCTAGTAGGTTTGGTTCTTAAATGGGTCTACAAAGAGGATCTGGTTAGGTCTAGGTTTGAAGACCCTGGACAAAGACCTAGACCTTAGACCCAAACGCTTTTAGATTTTTGGATATGGAGTAAGGCCCGGATCCTTATAAGAGTCTCAAAAAATTGGACACAAACACTAAATATGTTCTTGGGTCCGTGGAATATAAGATAATTTTTTATGAATGAGACTATCCTTGTAGAATTGGATCGTCGAATCCTAGGAACGTGGAACCGTGTTATGATCCTACCTCCTAAATTCTTGAGATCATTAGCAAGGCCGGCTATTAAGGGGAGCATCATGAGCTCCCGCTCAGGGCCCCGATTTATGAAGGGCCTCATATTTTTGCTATATGGTTAAAATTAAAATGAGGACTTTTTGTATATTGTGTAGCAAAATTAAATGGATAGGGAGATTATTAAAATTTAATATATTCGCATTCAATTTGTTTTTAAAAGATAATTATATAAATTGGCTAATAAATTTGTATTAAACAGCTTGTATTAAATGATTACAATATATACTAGTATAAATTATTCTAGGTAAGCAATATAATTTCTCTTGATAAATTTTAGTTTACTATTGTAATTATTAGTTCAATTATGATAAGTGATAATAGTGGATTAAACTTTAAACTTAAAAGAAATGAATATATAAAATTTGAATTTATGATTGATAGTTGTTGGTTCCGTTAAATTATAAAATTTAGCAATGTTTTAATATATTTATATTGATAAAAAGTAATTGTACTAATTAAAGTATTGATAATTATTTTTATAAATACCAAAATGTAATAAAACGTAATTTTAGATTTTAGGGGCCCATAATTTATATTTTGCTCAGGGCCTTGTCGAAGACGGCCCTGATCATTAGAATCGTAAAATCCTACCATTTAAGATCCCACCTAAGATCCAAAGTAATCAGCTATTTTTGAATTGTAAGATCGTAGAAGTGTATATGAGGATCGGGTTTTTTAATACCTATGCACATGACTATCCGTACGCACCACCTATCCACAATCAATGGTACGTGGAACATTCAACACCCATATTCACACGCTGCCCTTCAAACCTCTTTTGGAAGTGTAATTCCATCCATGTTAAAATCAAACATGTTACACCTAAGAACAATTCATAGTTCCTTTCCTAGTCAAGGAAATTCATCACATTTAACTTTTCCTTCCGAAAGGTTGAGCGAAGATGGAAGACATTATTTGATTGGTAATTAGCCATACCTACATTTTAGATATGTAATAGTTTAGTTTATCAATAACATGTAGAATTAACCTCACATTTTAATAATCATTCATAATAAATGTGGACCTATAAAATAAATAACCAAGATCCCATTGATTAGTATAAAAGTCTTACTTTGGCCCGCTTTTATATTATTATAATCGAAAGGTAAGTGAACTTTTCACTGATCATAACACTAATGATTCTTGGTAGATATTAACTATAATATCTTTTTGCTAGTAATGGATAAATTCTTTATCTGGGGTTTAGGAATAATTAAGTGTTTTATTTAAAATTATGGATTTCAATTATGAAATCATAAATGAAGAATTTGAGAATGACAATGTTTGAATAATCATTCTCAAATTCTTAACTTTAGCTACATTAAAAAGCAATTATGAAATTTAATTCAAATTCAAATTTCAAAAATTTTCATTTGCCAAACAATTGATTTGAGCCAATTCCAAATTTTTAAATGAAATCTTGGTTCCCAAACATGACATTAAGTTATTTAGATGAGTCAATTTCATTAATATTAACGAGTTTAAGCGCTAAACCCTTTAGGTCACTTAAAATATCGTCCTATTTACATCAGATTAAAAGTGACATCTTTCTTTGGTAGAATCTAACAATACTAATGTGAAATTTAATAGGTTTAGTGAATAGGCATAGCATAAAACTGATAGAAAACAACAATAGAAAACAGACAACATAAACACAATAGAAAGCAGCACTTAAAAATGTAAGTTTTAAACTTATCAATATGAATTATTACAAAAAATGGATATGACTTATTTAATTTTAAACTAACATACATCAATTATTGACTCAAATACAGCAATTATGAAAACAAAACAAAAACTATCATGCATCAGTAAAAAAAAAAAAGGTGAGCTCAGTTTTGATATTAAATATATCAATTATTAACAATAAAATAAACTAATAACAACATAGAATTCTAAAATGAAACGACACTATCGAGGTTCAACAAATTAGAAAACATGAAAAATAATGCAAAAAGACACAAGTATTTATTGAGGTATTTTGTATACCTCCCCATCAAATGATGTTTATTATATTGAACTCAACAATTGCAAATGTAATAAATTATCCTTATCTAGAGAATAGTCTCTCAAGATCACAGATACTAATGCAAAGTAAGAACACTCTCAGTGCAATAGCCCTCTCAAAGTTTTTGTGTTTGTGGTGAATGTTTTCTATGAGTGATTGATCTTATTTATTGGCTAGGAATTCATCACTCTTAGAATTCCCTTATAAATCACCATAAACTGCATGTAATCCCCCTATTAACTATGATAATTAACCATGAAAATGACAGTTAGAGGTAACACCTCCTCAGCACTCTTTCTTGAAGACTTGACCATTGTTTTTAAAAAAAAAACATGAACTAACAAAAAAACTGCAAAAAATGAACCCCAAAAAATATCTAAAACAGAGATGAGCACGAAGAAAAAAAGAAAAAAAAAAAAAACAAAATCAACATACAAAAACAAGAGTAAAAATGAAATGAACACGAAAATAACAAAATAATGAAAAACAACATAAATAGAGGCGTGAAGAAGATGAAAATATAAAACACAATCTAGACATGCAAAGACATAAATAGAAAGAAAATCAACCATAAGATTACCAGTACAGAGCAATCGAAAAAGATCAGAGAATGAAGAAAACGAAAATAGAGGCGTGAGAAAAAATGAAAAGTTTTTGATGAGGAAAGTTATGTAAAGAATGAAATAATTGGAGCAAATAATGATGATACTGAATTGTATCATCAAATCAATCAAAATTTTGAATTTTGATTAAAAAATAAAAAAGGAAACTAAGAGGGATATATGAATGGGTGCCATACACGCGCGTGAAATTAGGTCGGCTTACTCTTGAGTTCATTTTGAGACGGTTTCGGCCAAATTTTGGTGTTATAAGTTTACTATAAATAATTATAAGGTCGGTTAAGAAAAGTAATTTAGCCCAAAAAGAAAAATCATATGGCAAAAGGCTTGACAGAAAGAGTGATTTGCCTAAATGGAGTTGAAACATAAAAAAATTCCTACTATGTTGCTCACTTTAATTTTGCTTTGGAGTCTTCAAAGCATATAGTGAACAAAAAGACTAATAGGTCTAAGTAGAATTAATAAAGGACATAATACACTCTCAAGTCCTCCTGAAATTTATTTTCTAAAATAGTTTTAAACAAAAATTTAACCAATTTATCTTAATTTGTTGGAAACTTCAAAAATAAAATTAGACTGACAAATTGGTGTAGACATAATATAGCATGTGATATATAGAATCAATTATGATATATTAATATGGATACAAAATTGCAACAAAGAATTAAAGTCAGCTTTCTCCTTTAGATATGTCTAAAAATATCTTTTAATTAAATGGATTAGGGGAATTTAGGAAAAAAATGTTAGGATTGCATGGGTAAAATATTTAGGATGACGTTAAGCAGTTCACTTATTTATTTACTTTATTAAAAAAATTTGCTTCCAATAAAAAACAAGGAATTTTTGATAAAAAAAATCAATTATATTATTTATCTACTTTAAACAATTCATAGTAGTGACATTCTCAAAATAATCCGAATTATTTTTCTACAATAACAAACAAGAGCATTTTGAAAAGATACATAAAAAATTTGGTCATTATCAGGAAGGGTACACCAATAATAAGGGTAATCTTGAATTAACCAATACTAAGAATTATATTGAATTGACGAAATAGAGTTAAAATTGTTATTAAAATGTTCTAAAAATAAATCAATGTTCAACAATAATATTATATATCCAAATATAATTATAGCTTTTCTTCTTTAGTTATTACTGTTAGTTTACTCGGATCGATCCAAGTCTCAAAATGCGTCAAGTATTTGTGGCTAGGTATATGAATATCAAGAGAAGGGAATCTTAAAACAAAATCCGTAAAATAGCATTGTAATGTTGTACTTAAAGGTACAGTAACATTACTTGGCTAAAAAGTTTAATTAGGCGTTAAGTTGTGAAATATCTTAGGAATATTCTATATGATAGCAATATACTATTTTGAAATGCCAGTAATATCTAATCTTAACTATATAATGTAATAAAACTTTAAGGAAAGAAGACATGTGCAACAAATAAGATATTCACAACTTAAAAGCCAATTAAATATATTTAGCTCGTTAAAGTTATTGTAACTTTAAGTACAACATCACAATGTTTAATTTTTTTTTTAAGATTTGCTACCATTGGTGTTTCATTGAATTATCTAGCTACCATATCCCCTTATATTAAAAGGTAAAATTTCTAATTTTTAAACTACTTTTCAAATAACTCTAATATTTTAATATTATGGGTGAAAGAGCATTTTTACCTTAATAATATGGACTTTGGTCAATTGATCTTTTATCTATTTTTTGTAACCTGTCAAGATTAAATACGCACATGTTTGAATTATGGGGTTTTTGGACTGTGCGCATGTCTCATTACTCGCTCTTTGGATGAATGGTTATGATTTGTCCGTATCTTTTTGGAAAAATAAAATTCCTCACCCAAACCATGCCTTGTACGGGATACTGATGAGAGTTTTCTTTACCTGTACCTTTTACCTCTAAAGATTATACATTTAACTCTATATGGTCCAATCTCATTAGTCCAAAAACGTACGACATTCTCTAACAAGCAACATCCGCATATTAAATGTACAATTTATATCTTCATATATACGTATTTAATATCTATTGTTAGATTCAGGCCGCCCTGTTGATTTTTGGGCCCCAGAGCGCAACAGATAAAAATGACCCCTAAAAACTTAAGGCGTAACGACTAATATAATACATTTATTTGTTTTTTATTGTTAATAGGAGTATTTAACTAGTTTAATAAAATAAAACACTAAAATCGCATATTATATAGAAAAAAATATAAGTTATATATGAATTTAATTCAAATTATTATTACTTATATACATAAAAATAAATTTTTTGGGCCTAAATAATTTGGGGCCTTGGGCGATAACTTGCTTTACCCTTACTAATCGACGACCCTGATTAGATTTTTTTTGGGAGATAATCCTTCATAAACAACAATAGATATTGTATGACAAGTCACAATGACAATATAATTCCTGAAACCTTATATATATAAATAAGTACTCATTAAAAGGTGATAGTTGGGAATTTGCATATTACAATAGAGAAAAAAGTGTTGATAGCAATAAGCCAATAAAGAGAGTGGGGACTATAAACAATTTTATGGCTTCTATTTCTGAGTGGTTCCTATGTATTTGGTTGGTTCTTATTTATGTTTTTATTGATTGCCATTCTATAATCAAAGCAGAAGACATAGTTGATAAAGCTGAGTTTCATACTGTTGAAGTTAGGTCTCTTCTTCCTGCTTCTCATAAAGAGACTTGTAATTCATCCCCAAAAGGTTAGATTATCTTTTCTACCTCATGCCCAATCGCCCTAACTTCTTCACGTAGTCCACCCAATTATTCAACATACTCCCTCCGTTTCCTAATAAGACATATATACATCATAAAATATATCTATGTGAGATCTCGTTAAACTCGTCTTAATGTATACTTTTTTATTATATATTTTTAATATTTTTTATGATGCGTATTTAGAAATATTAAGACTTAAAATTTACTATGAGAAAATATATGGAAACAGAGGGACTATTTTTATTTATGTACAATGAATATAGCTAGGGGTGTTCAAAACACACCTGATGACCTGATAGACACCCGACTTTATAACCAAACCCGATTTGACCCGACTTAAAAATGAATGTACAACTATGTAAAAACCAATGTATGTGAACGGAAAATCGATTTTGAACCGACCCGAAATCAACCCGATGTCCCGAATGAACACCTCTATATAGCATTTAATGAACATTAGGTTTTATAATTAATGAGTTCATTTTTACAAATAAAAGAGCTTAGTAGTATTTCTTTTGGTAATTTGATTAGAATACTTGATCTCTCTCATTTTTGTAGCTTATTCAATTGAAGTAATAGTAGTACTTCTATATTTGACAAATATCATAAGTTTAAACAACTTTACTCAATTATCAACGATAATATATAGTTAAAGTGATTTCTTGATTAATTTGTGTCAATTTAAATACTATTAATATCAAATTCATAATAATTTTTAATTATGCACAATTTTATGATTGACTTAATATCAAATAGAACATGTAACGGCCCGTTTGGTTAGTGGTACTAAATGATTGTAATGGGAATGATTTATTTCATAATATGTGTACAAGAATTAAGGAAATTAATACTAATGTTACACAAACGAAAATTAAGAACATTGAGAAATTTTCTGTGGCGAGCTTGTATGTAGAGTTGTAGTCTTAAATTGCCTTAAGAAGTAGGTGAGCTTATAGCTAACCATGTCACTCTCCATCTTGAACTTGATCAACGACAACACAATTGTAGGTTCAGATTATTAGCTGTTCATTAACGTAGATTATTTTTGTTCGGTAAAAATAGCGTTTATGATGCCTATATTGGAATTTCATTTGATAGGTTTTGAAAAATATAGAGAAATTCTGAAATTACTACTTTTGATTTTGGAATATTATAAATTGTAACGTTAGTTTGAGTACATAATGAATAATCCTAATTTTAGGGTTGCTTATTCAAGAATATTTTGTTGAAATGGTGGCCGAGTTTTTAAAGTTGATGGCTATAAAAAATAATATAAAAAAATCAAAATTATAAAAAAACTAAAAGTAAAAAGCAGAAAGATAAACTTACTTGATTTTTATTTTATGTATTTTATATTTTATATAAATTAATTTTATATTTAGTTTTAATTTTTTTCGTAAAATTACTTGTAGTATATATAAGAAGTTACTTTGGTGCATTCTTAACAAGCATCCGTAATAGTTGGGATGATTCATGTATAATCAGCAGTTGAGATTATTATAAGAAAATAAGTAAAAAGTTAGATTATTCTGAATAATTTTTCTTATAACTACTTGCACCACCAAAATTCTACTCTCTACGTTTTTTCTTTCTATTTACTTTTTGTCACAGTTTTCAATGTAAATTTTAAACCTCAATATCTTTAAATACACATAATAAAAAAAAATTATAAAAAATAAATAATTAAAAAATATACGTTAAGACAAATCTAACAAGATCTCACATGGATATATTATATCATCTAAATATGTATAAAAAATTTATAATTAAATTAACAATTAACATCACCAATTAGACACCAACAATAAGTATTATAATTAACACATAAATTAACAAGACATTTATCAATATTTGATGCCAAACACGAAGCAAAATAGAAACCAAAAGGCGACTGACCAACTGCCGGTCGTTCGAGCGTATGTTTAGTTCGTTCAAGCAGGTACTACTGCTGCCCACTATTGCGTTCTGATGGTTACTGACTTAGCTTCTCGGAAAAGGCATCATTGTGCTCGAACGAGCACTCTTGCTTCACTCACTGTCTAGTTCTTCTTACGTTGCCTTGATCGAGCAACTTATAAATCCCATGCCTTGACTCGTTCAAGACATGGTCCCTACACTCTTAGTGAAGCTTTAAACACTGCACATCGAGTACCTCATGAACCGTTCCAAACCTTAATCCACTCACACTTGACACATCCTCAATGTAATTCTCCAAATTACAAGCTAAGGCATGTTCGACTAAGTGATTAAAGTTAACGTCAATTTCACAAATATTGTCACTTGCTTTAACAATCTCCCCCTCAAGTGCAATATTCCTATCATCCTCAAATAAAACAATCTTCGACCCAAACACACCATCATTAACACCTTTGTGGCCTAGGCTACCACACCCAACTTGTAACTCATACAAGTTCCTCTTATTCCTTACTCCCTTCATGAGCACAAGGCTCCCCCTAATGACTTTCAAAACCACTCCATTCGCTTCGAAAGTGCAACCTTACTTTCTAGTCTACCCAATGATATTATGTTTCTCTCAAACTTAGGTACATACCTCACATCATTGAGTCTTCTCTTGATACCTCCGAAAGTCTCAATTAAAACTTCCCCAATAACTTCTACTTTCACCTTCTCATCATTTCGAAAAGTAATAAGGATATCATCCCCATAAGTTAGCTTAGTGAATTTTTCCTTCTCACAACATATGTGGAATGAGCAACTGGAGTCCATTACCCATTCCTTACTATAAACCACTCCCCCATCAACTAATAGAGCCCCATCATAGTCATCATCACTATAAATGCCTAGAGCGGCGTTCCCGCTGCTTTCATCATCATTTTTCCCATTCCTTAAGTTTTTCATTTTCCTAAGGTCAAACTTAAATTCCTTGCACACTATTTGTATGTGCTCCTTCATTTTACAATAGTAACACTCCTTGTCACTATGGTCACCCCTCTCTTGAGACTTTCCCCTTCCTTGATATCCATTGTCCTTGGTCCTACCCCTTTTAGAAGAACGCTCACCAAACAAACCATCCCCTACATTCTTCTTCTCTTCCCCATCTCTTCTCACCATGAACCTATCATTCTCTCTCAACGCCGCCAATGCTTGATCAAGGGTAGTAGATTCCCTACCTATGAGAAATGTTTGGACTATGTTTATATAGTCCTTGGAAAGTGAAGCCAAGAGTAGTAAGGTTTGATCTTCGTCAGTCGCTTTTTCTTTCGCATTTAACAATTGACACACGAACTTGTTAAATGTGTTAATGCGGTCTTGCATCGTTCTGTCCTCATCTTTTAAGAGTTGATAGAATTCCCACCTCAAGAAAAGTTTATTGGTAAGGGATTTGGAAGCATACACCGCTTGTAGTTTTTCCAACAACTCACCGGGATTAGTCTCTTTCAAGTAGTATACTTGATTTCGGGTGCAATGGAAAGCCGGATTGTGCTTACTGCCTTCTTCCGTATTTGTGTCCATTTTGCCTCCTCAATATGATTTATCCTTTCTTTTAGCAAAGCATCATCAATGCCTTGTTGCACCAAGTAGTCCTCCACGGAGCATTTCCAAATAGCAAAGTTGATCTTTCCATCAAACAATTGAATAAGGAACTTTCCTCCTTCACACATTGTGTTTGTTTTGTTGTTTTAACCTCACTTTCACACCCCAAATGGCCCAAATAATCTTCCCCCTCTGATACCAATTGAAAACGAACATCACAAGCGCGATTCAACAATGAAAACACAATGAAAAATAGAGCAAATATGACACAAGTGTTTATGAGGTATCTTTGATACCTCCCCCACAAAGGATGTTTTATTATAAAAGAATTCATTAATTACAATTATAATAAACCCCCTTATCTTAAGAACAATCTCTTAAGATTACAAATACTAATGCAAAGTAAGAACAATCCTCTAGTTTCTAAGCAATGCACTAGTATACTCTCAATGTGCGTTTGTGGTGATCTTATCTCTATGAATGATACTCCCTTTTATAGATGAAGTTGAGTGTCATTGATAGAGTCACACATTTATCACCATTAAAAACAATTAACATCACCAATTAAACACCAATAATAAGTATTATAATTAACACATCAATTAACAAGACATTTATCAATATTTGATGCCAAACACGAAGCAAAACAGAAACCAAAAGGCGACTGACCAACTACCGGTCGTTCGAGCGTATTTTTGGCTCGTTCAAGCGGGTACTAATGCTGCCCACTATTGCGTTCTGATGGTCTCTGACTTAGCTTCTCGGACGAGGCATGATTGTGCTCGAATGAGCAGCCCCTGCTGCACTCACTGTCTTGTTCTTCTTACGTTGCCTTGATCGAGCAACTTGAATCCCATGCCTTGACTCATTCAAGACATGGTGCCTACACTCTTAGTGAAGGTTTAAACACTCCACATCGAGTACCTCATGAACCGTTCCAAACCTTAATCCACTCACACTTGACACATCCTCAATGTAATTCTCAAAAGTACAAGCTAAGGCATGTTCGACTAAGTGATTAAAGTTAACGTTAATTTCACAAATATTGTCACCTGCTTTGACAATCTCTCCCTCAAGTGCAATATTCCTATCATCCTCAAATAAAACCTTCTTTGAACCAAACGCACCATCATTAACACCTTTGTAGCCTAGGTTACCACACCCAACTTGTAACTCATACAAGTTCCTTTTATTCCTTACTCCCTTTATGAGCACAAGGCTCCCCCTAATGACTTTCAAAACCCCTCCATTCGCTTTGAAAGTGCATCTTTTACTCTCTAGTCTAACCAATGATATTATGTTCCTCTCAAACTTAGGTACATACTTCACATCACCGAGTCTTCTCTTGACACCTCCGAGAGTCTCAATTACAAGTTTCCCAATACCTTCTACCTTCACCTTCTAATCATTTGGTATAGTAATAAGGCTATGATCCCTATAACTAAGCTTAGTAAATTTTTCTTTCTCAAAACATATGTGGAATGAGCAACTGGAGTCCATTACCCATTCCTTACTATGAACCACTCCCCCATCAACTAATAGAGCCCCATGATAGTCAACATCACTACCAATGCCTAGAGCGGCATTCCGCTGCTTTCATCATCATTTTTCCCATTCCTTAAGTTTTTCATTTTCCTAAGGTCATACTTAAATTCCTTGCACATCATTTGCATGTGCCCCTTCTTTTTACAATAGTAACACCCCTTGTCACTATGGTCACCTCTCCCATGAGACTTTCCCCTTCCTTGATATCCCTTGTCCTTGGTCCTACCCCTTTTAGAAGAAACCTCACCAAACAAGCTATCCCCTACATTCTTTTTCTCTTGCCCATCTCTTTCACCATGAACCTATCATTCTTTCTCAACGCCGCCAATGCTTGATCAAGGGTAATAGATTCCCTACCTTACCTATGAGCAATGTTTGGACTATGTTTCTATAGTCCTTGGGAAGTGAAGCCAAGAGTAGTAAGGCTTGCTCTTCGTCAGTCACTTTTTCTTTCGCATTTAACAATTGACACACCAACTTGTTAAATGTGTTAATGTGTTCTTGCATCGTTGTGTCCTAATCCTTCAAGAGTTGATAGAATTCCCACCTTAAGAAAAGTTTATTAGTAACGGATTTGGAAGCATACATCGCTTGTAGTTTTTCCAACAACTCATCGGGTATAGTCTCTTTCAAGTAGTAATACTTGATTTCGGGTGCAATGGCTAGTCGGATTGTGCTTACCGTCTTCTTCCGTATTTGTGTCCATTTTGCCTCCTCAATATGATTTGGCCTTTCTTTTAACAAAGCATCATCAATGCCTTGTTGCACCAAGTAGTCCTCCACGGAGCTTTTCCAAATAGCAAAGTTGATCTTTCCTTCAAACAATTGAATAAGGAACTTTTCCCCTTCACACATTGTGTTTGTTTTGTTCTTTTTACCTCACTTTCACACCCTAAATGCCCCAAATATTCTTCCCCCTCTTATAACAATTGAAAACGGACATCACAAGCGCGATTTATCAATGAAAACAAAATGAAAAATAGAGCAAATGTGACACAAGTGTTTATGGGGTATCTTTGATACCTCCCTCTCAAATGATGTTTTATTATAAAAGAATTCATTAATTACAATTATAATAAACCCCCTTATCTTAAAAACAATCTCTTAAGATCACAAATACTAATGCAAAGTAAGAACACTCCTCTAGTTTCTAAGCAATGCACTAGTCTACTCTCAATGTGTGTTTGTGGTGATCTTATCTCAATGAATGATACTCCCTTTTATTGATGAAGTTGAGTGTCATTGATATAGTCACACATTAAAATAATTAACATCACCAATTAAACACCAACAATAAGAATTATAATTACACAACAATTAACAAGACATTTATCAATATTTGATGCCAAACAGGAAGCAAAATAGAAACCAAAAGGCGACTTACCAACTACCGGTCGTTCGAGCGTATGTTTAGCTCGTTCAAGCAGGTACTACTGCTGCCCACTATTGCGTTCTGATGGTTACTGACTTAGCTGCTCGGACGAGGCATCATTGTGCTCGAACGAGCACCCTTGCTGCACTCACTGTCTTGTTCTTCTTACGTTGCCTTGATCGAGCAACTTGAATCCCATGCCATGACTCGTTCAAGACATGGTCCCTACACTCTTAGTGAAGCTTTAAACACTCCACATCGAGTACCTCATGAACCGTTCCAAACCTTAATCCACTCACAATTGACACATCCTCATTGTAATTCTCCAAAGTACAAGCTAAGGCATGTTCGACTAAGTGATTAAAGTTAACGTCAATTTCACAAATATTGTCACTTGCTTTAACAATCTCCCCCTCAAGTGCAATATTCCTATCTTCCTCAAATAAAACCTTCTTTGACCCAAACACACCATCATTAACACCTTTGTGGCCTAGGCTACCACACCTAACTTGTAACTCATACAGGTTCCTCTTATTCCTTACTCTCTTCATGAGCACAAGGCTCCCCCTAATGACTTTCAAAACCCCTCCATTCGCTTTGAAAGTGCATCCTTTACTCTCAAGTCTAACCAATGATATTATGTTCCTCTCAAGGTTAGGTACATACCTCACATCACCGAGTCTTCTCTTGACACCTCCGAGAGTCTCAATTAAAACTTCCCTAATACCTTCTACTTTCACCTTTTAATCCGTTGGTAAAGTAATAAGGCTATGATCCCTATAACTAAGCTTAGTAAATTTTTCCTTCTCACAACATATATGGAATGAGCAATTGGAGTCCATTACCCATCCCTTACTATGAACCACTACCCCATCAACTAATAGAGCATCATGATAGTCGTCATCACTACCAATGCCTAGAGCGGCGTTCCAGCTGTTTTCATCATCATTTTTCCCATTCCATAACTTTTTCATTTTCCTAAGGTCAAACTTAAATTCCTTGCACAACATTTGTATGTGCCCTTTCTTTTTACAATAGTTACACCCCTTGTCACTATGGTCACCTCTCCCTTGAGACTTTCCCCTTCTTTAATATCCCTTGTCCTTGGTCCTACCCCTTTTAGAAGAAACCTCACCAAACAAGCCATCCCCTACATTCTTCTTCTGTTCCCCATCTCTTTCAACATGAACCTATCATTCTCTCTCAACGCCGCCAATGCTTGATCAAGGGTAATAGATTCCCTACCTATGAGCAATGTTTGGACTATGTTTCTATAGTCTTTGGGAAGTGAAGCCAAGAGTAGTAAGGCTTGCTCTTCGTCAGTCACTTTTTCTTCCGCATTTGACAATTGACACACCAACTTGTTAAATGTGTTAATGTGTTCTTGCATCGTTGTGTCCTCATCCTTCAAGAGTTGATAGAATTCCCACCTCAAGAAAAGTTTATTATTAACGGATTTGGATGCATACACCGCTTGTAGTTTTTCCAACAACTCACCAGGTTTAGTCTCTTTCAAGTAGTTATACTTTATTTCGGGTGCAATGGCAAGTCGGATTGTGCTTACCGCCTTCTTTAGTATTTGTGTCCATTTTGCCTCCTCAATATGATTTGGCCTTTCTTTTAACAAAGCATCATCAATGCCTTGTTGCACCAAGTAGTCCTCCACGGAGCTTTTCCAAATAGCAAAGTTGATCTTTCCTTCAAACAATTGAATAAGGAACTTTTCCCCTTCACACATTGTGTTTGTTTTGTTCTTTTTACCTCACTTTCACACCCTAAATGCCCCAAATATTCTTCCCCTCTTATAAAAATTGAAAACGGACATCACAAGCGCGATTTATCAATGAAAACTAAATGAAAAATAGAGCAAATGTGACACAAGTGTTTATGGGGTATCTTTGATACCTCCCTCTCAAATGATGTTTTATTATAAAAGAATTCATTAATAACAATTATAATAAACCCCCTTATCTTAAAAACAATCTCTTAAGATCACAAATACTAATGCAAAGTAAGTACACTCCTCTAGTTTCTAAGCAATGCACTAGTCTACTCTCAATGTGTGTTTGTGGTGATCTTATCTCAATGAATGATACTCCCTTTTATAGATGAAGTTGAGTGTCATTGATATAGTCACACATTTATCACCATTAAAAACAATTAACATCACCAATTAAACACCAACAATAAGAATTATAATTACACATCAATTAACAAGACATTTATCAATATTTGATGCCAAACACGAAGCAAAATAGAAACCAAAAGGCGACTTACCAACTACCGGTCGTTCGAGCGTATGTTTGGCTCTTTCGAGTGGGTACTTCTGCTGCCCACTGTTGCGTTCTGATGGCCACAGACTTAGCTGCTCGAATGAGGCATCATTGTGATCGAACGAGCAGCCCCTGCTCTTACGTTGCCTTGATCGAGCAACTTGCATCCCATGCCTTAACTCGTTCAAGATACTCTTAGTGAAGCTTTAAACACTCCATATCGAGTACCTCATGAACCGTTCCAAACCTTAATCCACTCAAACTTGACACATCCTCATTGTAATTCTCCAAAGTACAAGCTAAGGCATGTTCGACTAAGTGATTAAAGTTAACGTCAATTTCAGAAATATTGTCACTTGCTGTAACAAATATAAAAATTCGTAATGTTATAAATAACTGATAAAGATTTAAACTCATTTCAATGAGGGACCTAAGGATTTGGATAACGTCCAAATTATAAGATCTTAAGGATTTGATTTTAATAATTATTTATTTATATGATGATTAGGGTAGATAAAGAATGAAGATTCTACTTTAATTTAGTGTCTACTTAGAGGATGTTTGGTATACTTTAGTCTAATGAAAAGGAAAATAGAACAGATAAAAGCTAAAATGGAATTCAATGCCATTACTTTCACAAAGTATTTGGTTTAGAAACTTGCAAGGGAAATAGTCGTAATGTATTTGTTTCCACTAGTATACGAGTTGTAACAAAGTAATTGATTTCATTAAATCATCGATTGCTTTTACAATAAACAAAAACACATAAACATTATTTGTTAGCTACTTGAAAAATTTGCTAACCAAACAACCCCTTAAATAACCCCCTAATCACATATAGGCAAAATTTACATAAGCTGGGAAATTGTTGCAGGAAAAAGAAAGGATAATTCGTTAGAGGTGAGGCACAAACATGGGCCCTGTTCGACATTAAAGTTGGATAAAACTAGCCGCGACCCAACACACGTGGAAATCTTAGAACACGATGAGGAACGAGTGAATTCAATTAGAGCGCAAGTTAGGCCCAAATCGGTGGAGGTTAACTCAGTAGGCCTTCCGGCAAAGTCTGGAACAACAATTGGGTCTGGAAATTACATCGTCACTATTGGGCTTGGAACACCCAAAAAACACCTTTCCCTTATTTTTGATACAGGTATAAATTCCTATCGTTATCTCTTTAATACTAGTGTAAAATATATTATAACAAATCTTGTGTTAGACAATATCACCATTCTCACATGTAAGTTGTTGCTTATCTTAAAAATTAAAAAAAATGATATGTCACTTTATAATCTTGAGAATCCCTCCTCTACTTGTCTCTTAAGAGTTCGTCTCTTTGAGAGACATATCTTAACACCAACTCATTAAAGATTAACTGCCTAGTTATATTATACTTAATGCTTACTTTTCGCATCATTAATGCTTGCTTTTTATATTTTAAATTTCTACTTAAATCATTCTTAATACCTAATTACAACATTTTACAAAATATATAATGGGCCGGCTCAATTAGAGATGATCTCTCAGAGAGACCGTCTCTCACAAGAATTTGTGTTCACTCCTACTAGAAGCATTACGTTTTAGCAGTAACCTTACTTTGTGTTTGTGTGTGTGTGTGTGTAATGTCTTCCTTTTGTTTTGGTTGCCCAGACTCATTTTTTGAATTCTAAAACAACCAACTCATTTCTGTAATTGATTACTATAAGATTGTAAGTAATCAGTTTAAAATTATACATGACCGCTGTAAGACAGCATAAAGTGATAAATTTAAGATAATAGGTAATCATTATACACTAGGTCAGTCCAAGAAAAAAATATTTTATCGTGAGACCTTCTCAATTGAAAATTTATGAATATATTAACCAAGTTAGGTAAATAAATTTGTTTTGATATTAACAAAGTTTCTCAACAAATCTAGGCAGTGATTTCACATGGACGCAATGTGCACCATGCGCAGTCAGTTGTTATCAACAAATAGAACCCGTGTTCAATCCTTTTGAGTCATCGACATATTCGAACATTTCTTGCTCATCTAGCCTATGCTTGGAGGTGGAATCAGCAACTAGTGTTAAGCCAAGATGCTTTTCGTCGACTTGTATATATGATGTCCAGTATGGGGACTCATCTTTCTCGACTGGGAACTTTGCAAAGGACACTTTAAGTTTAGGATCTTCCAATGATACAATTTCAAACTTTTACTTTGGATGCGGGGAGAATAATCAAGGACTTTTTAGTGGGTCCGCTGGGCTTCTTGGGCTTGGAAGGAATCAATTGTCTCTTATATCACAATGTGCACGCAAGTTTGGCAACTATTTCTCATATTGTTTGCCTTCAAAAGCTAGCTCTATTGGTCACCTCACCTTTGGTAAAGGGGGCACAGTAAGTTCATCCCTTTTTGGTGCTCTCATCGTATCTTTATATTTAAATTATTTTTATTTTTTTTGCTTTTTAGCTTCCAACTTTTATCGTATACTTTCTTCGTATCTTAATAGTAATTGTACTCTTATGCATTAGTAATAACCATTTTGTATGAAATGTTTTTTTGTTGATCATGTAAATTGTCGGCCATAGTTTGACAATCTAGTAAAAAATCAACATCGAACATAATACCTAAAGTCATAAAAATTAAGTTGAAAATTGATGATAAAAGCATGCAGATTTAATAACATTTTGATAGAATATAGAGCATATAAGCTATTCTCTTAAATTTTCTAATTAAAGGTCTAAATAGAACTGATTTTATTCTTTGTCTGATTATTGATTATTTCAAGCTTATAATATGTTATATACACCAACGAGATGTAAAATAAAGTTGAATTGTTGATAACAGAGCTCAAAGTCCATAACCTATACCCCTCTTTTATCAAGCTCAGCAGGACCATCCTTTTACTACATTTCCTTACAAGACATAACAGTTGGTGGGGAAAAGCTCTATATCTCACGTTCAGTCTTCTCACAAGGTGGAACCGTAATCGACTCTGGCACCGTCATTACTCGACTTCCACCGGACGCGTACTTAGCATTAAAGGCTGCCTTTAGGCAGCGTATGTCGTCGTATCCAAAGGCACCATCCTTATCAATCCTAGACACGTGCTATGATTTTAGTAGTTACAACACAGTCACAATACCTAAGATTGGATTTCTATTTGACGGAGGAGCTGAAATTGTGTTACCTCTTTCTGGGATATTTTATGTGAAGACATTGTCGCAAGTTTGTCTTGCATTTGCTGGAAATAGTGATCCTAGTGATGTGGGTATATTTGGGAATGTTCAACAACTTACTTTTGATATTGTTTATGATGTTGATGGTGGTATGCTCGGGTTCGGACCTGGTGGATGTGTTTAAAAAAGCATTACATATACATTATTGAACGCTATTTTAATTTATTATTTGATGCTAATTAGTGCAAGGAGAATCCTTTGCGATGATGTAATTTTATCTTAATTATGTATTTGTATATGAACAATCTTTTGAAATCTTGTAAGGAAAGATAATTCAACTTTAAAAACAAGTCAAAGAAATTATTTTTCACATATAAAAATCACTCTGTTATTAACTTAATTATACAATCACAATACAATTTTTTGTCTAAGCTTCCTTTCAAAAGTTCATCTAATAAAACTTTTTAGTCGTATTTCAAGTGTAGATCACAAAATACATCTTAATGAATCACATATGATACAAATTCGTAATCACACACTTGGATCCTTCAATTATCGAACAATTTTTTCTATTCCTCTTGATTTTGTATTGACTTTGTACACTGATTTCCACCTTGAAAGAATAAGGTAATCTTTATAGTTTATGGGTTACATACTTATAGCTCAAAAATTATTTTTAACTGAATCACCACATATGAAAAATTTTCAACATAGAGCACACAATTATTAAAGTTGTGCTTGTGTACACCCTTATGAATGTATTAATTTGATGATACATATGATTTTTAAAAGCATACGCATATGAATCCAAAATAAAACATCACATCCATATGCTTCTAAATAATAACAATATGTTTGGATTAAGAGAAATGGAGGGAAAACAAAGAGGGATTTAAAAGGATTAAAATCTCTTGTTAGATTACAAAAAGAGGGGAAAAGAGATTTGAAGGGCAAAGGTTTGGAGGGAAAACATGGGCAAGTTTTGTCAAGAATACAATCCTTCTTGTTGTTAGTAAGCGTGATTTGAGTGCACAAATTAATAGGTGCATTCATGGGTGACTTATGGGATGGAATCCTATGGAGGTCATGAATGGATGTTAAGTTGGTAACTTAATATGGTGTTGAATGTGATGATTAAAGCTGAATTAATGGGACTTAATGAAGAAGTGTACTGGATTAATGCAAGATGCTCTACTATACAAGTCGAGCAGAAACTGTTTAGGAGGGATCTGGTGGTCGCTCGACCTCCACTCGATCGGCCGCTCGACCCTAGCAAACTCCTTTTTTTGGTCGAGCAGCAAGTCAAAATGTATGCCGTAGCTTTTGTTTCTCCGCTCGACCCAAAGGCTCGACCACTTGGTTCGCTCGACCTGGTCGAGTGGACCCTCTAATAGCATAGGATGCTGTTTTTCGGCGGATCAAATGCTTGTGGAAGTTACAACTCATTTAACTCAGCTGATCAATGGTGTTTATTATGTTATTTACTCATTATAATAAGCATGTGTAAAAACTAGAGCATCTAGCACTATAAAGAGAGACCTAGTGTGGTCATCCAAATACATCCACAAAATACCCAAGCCAAACACTAGCCTTAATCTTTTCTCTACTTGTAATACTCTATACTTCGATAATATAAGAGTTACTACACATCAGAGGACGTAGCCACAATTTGGGTGAACCTGGTTGAGACAACCCCTATTTTAGTGGCTTAATTAATAGTAATTACTTAAGGTAATTTGGGGTTATTAAATTTTAAGTATGCTATTTTATTGGGACTTTAGAATAATATTTTATTGTTTAAGAATATCAGTCATATTAAATTTGAGACAAAAACAAGTTATACGATAAAATTTGGGTAAGTAAAACTAGGGTATTTGAATTAATGTGTGAGTGTATGACACATATGATGAATGTGTGTCAATCATTTGAGTATCCTACTCACCTCTCAAATTAGTCATCACCTCATATCAGGATAAATCCTGATACATTTCAACATCACAAAATTCATGAAAACTCATCCTTCCCATCCTCTTATTTCTTTCGATTTCCTCCTTTGCAATTTGAGGATATTAATTTCATTCAATTATAGTCTAATTTGTGCAAGAAGTATTTATGGGTTTTGATTGATCAAGTTTAGAGTTCGGGTTTGTGAATTAAGTATTCATCAATCAAAGTTAAGTCAAGGATTTCAAATTAATTTATTGAAGAACGAAGCAAAGCTAGGGTTCATCATCAAGTGTAATTGGGGATTGTTAGAAATGTGACTTTAATTTTATAAATCAACCATATAAAATAAAGTTACAAGTTTGTAGTAGAAAACCAAATTACATATGACAAGTTCAAACCTTTGCTTAACATACACCAAATGTAGATTACATCATCGGGAATCACCATATATCGAACAAAGTAACAAGAAGATTTTGTTGGATCTTGATATATATAAATTCTAGGCGAGATGCTCTTTCCTAAAACATCATTTCCTCCCTACTACGGTGCTTGGGAATCAACCGGAAATATGTTTTGAGATACAAAGAATTACACTAACTTCCGAGCACACGGAAATTAGAATGATTTAAGAGAAACTAAAGTGGAAGAAGATAATAAAATTACAAACGAGAATTTCAAGTCCTCGATGTAAAACGTTAGAGAAGAAGAGAAATCAGAAATTCCATGTATGTTCTAGATCTCTAAAACAACACACAAGCATTCTATATTTATAGAATAGCTCACACCGGTTCATGAAGCAACAAATTACTTCATGAAACACAAGGTTGATCCTTTAAACATGAGATCGATTCACGAACTCATATCACCTTTCACTCAACCCTTACATCCCAAATAACATGGCTAAAAATAACCATAATAACAGTAGGAAGTTATTATATAACCACCAAAACAAAGCAAAACGTCGCAAGAAAAAAATTCCAGAAATTTCAGATTTTCGCGGGTCGCGAAAATAGTCACTGGTCGCGAGTTGATTTTCACAAAACAGAAACATTCTGCCTGCATTTCGCGATCCGCGAATTCGTTCGCGACTAGTGACTTTTAATTTCCCTAAAATCACTTATTCCTTGTAACCTTGGGATATACTTAATTAATTTAATCAAATTATTTATTTAATTTAATTAATTAAATCATTTCCGATGTCCACTATACACTCTAAATTCCAACAATCCTCCCCCATTTAGAGTGTATAATCCTTTTCTTCTTTTGCGATCCATTATCTCCAACCCATTTCATGCATCAATGCCAATGTTCCTACGAATTGAATTGACACCTAGTACCACGCATCTTTACAATTGATCATATCCCTTAATGTCCCTATGGATTGAATTAAGTAGATATATCCAACCAATTGAAGGAGTAGTACACACGAAATAATTCATTAATCTTACATCCTTGACACGTTAAAGGCCCTGTGTCCATATCTATTCATAAGTTCATTGAAATCATAAGTATGCCCCTTGATTTCTTTAAGACGGCCAAATCTTGAACTTATATAGGTAGCTTCTCCCTAATTACCATGCTTTTCGTGAATAAAGCACTCAATCTAGAGATCTTCATAACTCTAGAAATGGAGACTTCGAGGAACGACTCTCACTACTACAAATCATCACTTGTGCCACAGTAGCAGTCGTGGCACAAGTAAGAATTTCCCATGGCTATGATGTTCAGCCACGGGAATTTAAGTTTGAGACTACCGTGGCACAAGTGATCGTGGCTAGATTGTTGCCACGGGAAAATTATGGTTGAGGCTGAAACTTTTTTTCTTGCCATGGTAGATCCCGTGGCTAATTATATTCTTTTGCCACAAGCCTACCCGTGGCAATCTTATTTTTCAAAATACATAAAAGAATCATTTAATGTTGACAATCTATAACATTCCTTCTACACAAATGTCTTGGGTAGGATTTGAACCCAAGACCTTCAAATTGATATACCAACACCCCAACCAATAGACCATCAGTTATTTACTGATTATCTAAGTAATGTTTGTATACTTATAACCTAACACTCCCACCACTTAGTGTATTATTATTATTATTATTATTATTATTATTATTATTATTATTATTATTATTATTATTATTATTATTATTATTATTATTATTATTATTTTTTTTTGAAATTATTATTATTATTATTATTAACTAGTTGAACAAAATTAGTTGCAAAATTACTTACAAATAATTTGTTCAACTAATTTTCACAAATGCAACAAAATTAATCCTATATTAGAATAATATTACTCGTATTAATATATATTGCTAACACTTATTAGTTATTAGTATATTACTATATTATTATTAGTCGTATATTCTTTTTTTTTCCAATTTTAAATTCCGACCATATATTGATTTAGTAGCAAGTTAGTCGTAAATTCCGACTAACGCTTGTCAGTCGGAAAATTAGTCAGAATGACTTATTTTAAATGTTTGAGTATATGGTAAGTGAAAAAAGCTTTTCAAAAATAATTTTAAATGTTTTTAGTTAAAATATATTAAATTAAATCATTGTTTAAAGAATTTTTTCTTATATTAAATTGAAAAATAAGGGAAAATAATGACTTATTTTCTAATAAATATAGAACTAATTAAGTTGGATAAAGATTTTTAATTTACATAAATGATAATTTTTTTTTATTTTTTTAAGTTTCTCTTAAATATACTATTTCCGTGGTAAAATCAAAACTTGCGGTAAAGTCAAATTCAGGTATCATAATTTATAATACAATCACACAATTGCTACCCGTAACCTATAAGTCTTTATTTGCCATGAGAAATATTTACCAGAGAAATAATTGGCGGCACAAATTTTTTGCCATGATAAATATTTCCTTATGACATAATTGTTGGTACAAGTTTTTGTTTGCCACAATAAAGTTCCCGTAGCAAGATTTGTGGCGCAAGTGCTTGTTTGCCACAATATTAATTTACCCGTGGCACAAGTGTTTGTTTGCCATGGTATATATTTACCTGTGGCAAAATTTGTGGCACAAGTGTATCTTAGCCACGGTATATATTTACTCGTGGCAAAATTTGTGGCACAAGTGTATCTTAGCCACGGTATATATCTACCCGTGGCAAAAATTTTTGGTATGATTGTGATATTGTCTTGAAATCTATTTTTCCCGTGGCAAGATCAAAACTTGCCACAGATTTTGAATTCCCGTGGCATAATTAGTGGCACAAGTGATGATTTGTAGTAGTGTCTACTACCGCGTTTGTCAACATCACGAATAAAGCAGCTTAGGATCACTTAAGTGTTGCTTTCCAACATCTGATGAGCGATCAATCCACATTGAATTCAAGACTAGATGTTTCTTCTAGCGTCGAATTGGGTCTCACTCATGGTGTTGAAGAATGGGCATATACCAATTTCATTAAACCATGAAATTCCTAGACTTTGTAAGAATACTTTGTCTAGCTTTGAACTTTGTTCACATAGTCAAGAAATGTGATCCCTTCTTTGATAAGCCCTAATTTTCGGCTTCGCCTAAATTAGACGTCATAGCATTATCAAAGTTACACTCGACTATCAATACTTTATACAAGCCACTTGTCAATCAAAACTAGATTGATTTTGTGCACACCCTTGGCTTAAGACATCACAAAGATGAGTATTTTAAACTATACAGTTCACATATTTGTCTAAATCTTGACAAATAACATTAATATTATAGTAGAATAAGTTAAAACTTTGTTTGTTCTTGGGTGATCAAAACTTGGTACCTCCCCCACAAACACATATTTCGATCAACATAGAGAATGGCCAATTCACTAAAGATCAAACTCATACTTGAGTACCTCTACAAACTTGAAAAACTTCTACTATAAGATTAATTAAATCCATGGTACAACATAAACATTTTGGACTATTCAAATAATTTCCTAATAAAGGAACTTTAAGTTGTAAGTAAAATTTTACTTGACAACTATAAAACAATTTGAATTTTGTATAAGTTAAAATTACATCCAATTTTATAATCATTCCAAATATCTAGGAAATAATTACAATTGGAAGACATGAGGGTAAACTTGGACTTTTACTTTAAGTATAACAAAATACTTATATTTCTTAGTCCTTAAACTTTATGTTAAAATTAATTTAACATTTTACCTCCCCCATTTCCTTCATAGAAGGAATATGACATATTACTTTGTCAACTTAACTTATACAATTATATTCCAAAACAAATCTATCATAATTTATAAAAATTTATGATATAACATACCATATGAAAATACAAACAATTATATAACCATTGTATTTTCGGTAAACTTATTGAAATAAATTCAATAATAAATTATCATATTAAGTATAATACCACTTAATAAATCTTGAACATTAATACATGCTCATCAATCTTCATATATGATATGAAAATCAATCTATAACATATTGTTATACTTGCATGGAGATTAAGTTACTAAACTTCAAACATTATTCCCATGATGAACACATCATTACTTACTTTCTTTAAGAAAGCTTAGACTTATATGATACTTAAGTATCAAAATACATAATCATGGGTAAACCTTCATATTAGAAATATGAATACAAGATATTAAAAACTTTTTACTTTGAAAACTTTAACAAAACCAAACTTCCTTAAAAACTTTCCTTAGTAAAACAAACTTTCATTTTCCTCTTTTAGAAATACATGCTTTATCAAAAGATTAGCAAGTCAATCTATTAAAGATCAAAATATAATAATCACTTATTTGTACAAATTTGTAGGTATTCAAACCTATCTATCATTGAAAATAAATTTCCAAATAAATATTGCATCACTTTGTATTATAATCAAATATCATTGATATATAATATCTCTTGTTCT
Source organism: Amaranthus palmeri (assembly GCA_019776075.1). Lineage (NCBI taxonomy): Eukaryota > Viridiplantae > Streptophyta > Magnoliopsida > Caryophyllales > Amaranthaceae > Amaranthus > Amaranthus palmeri. The sequence continues at coordinate 185,913 of JAAKBH010000378.1, forward strand.
AATAAATAGAACTCATAGTAGATGTTATAAATAACATAATCTATATAGATGCATCCTTATTTTGAACCTTTGAGATAATTCAAAATAAATATCCTTTGTACCAAAATGATTAAGATTTTTCTATAAAACAAATACTTTAAACCAAAGAAAACATTTAATATCAACTTTAACTTAAAAAGTTAAATCCTTCTTTATTGTCACACCAAATATATTTGGCGTTATCCGACAACATAAGATACCTAAACATACCCATTAACCGGAATAAAACTTATTTAGTACTTTTCTCCAAAATAAATATTAGTATAAAACTTTCGGTATACTCATGCAAATAATGCACATCTTGAAAATCAAAATAATAACATATTATGGAATTTTAATTGCCATAATAAAACTTAAAGCGTTGACACATACTCTAGATTAAGAGTAACATATGAATTTCAATTAATACATTAATCAAAGTAATAATAAATAAATTCATATCTTGCTTTACTTAGCAAATCAACATTTATTCCATATAAGATTAAACCATCATATATATCTAAATGAACTAGACAAACTTGTCTATATCATTTATTTGATATATAAAATCACTTATAAAACCATTAAACTCCTTTTATTTATTTAACATTATGGAATTTATTAACCTCCATAACAAACAACTTTAATAAATAAAATTCCGAGTTTAAAATAATGTTGACAACTTTCAACCTTTATTTAATAACATTATTAGATTTTCAAATTCTTGTTTATTCATCACTTTTATATTAAAAAAAAATTACTTTTAATGAATCTTTGATGATAAACCTTTAAATTTATTCATGTCATAAACTTTGTACCCATTTCAAATATTAATAAATTAATATAACCTTGGGTAAAAGTACACATATGACAACCCCATATAAAAATTATATATCCAAATTTAAACAACATTGGTAATCACCAATCAAAGAATATATCATAAAGACTAACTTGAATCATGCACAAACACATAGAAATAATTCTACACATGCATGAAACAAAAATGCAACATAAACTTTTGTTAAGAACAACATTGCAATAATATACTTTATACTTTAACTAACTTGATTGTTAATCAAACATGGATCATGCAACCTTTTAAAAACAATTCACTCAAAAGGTGAAATATACATCAATAACAAAAACATTATTGAACTTGGTCAAAAGATAACCACACATAACAAGCATATAATGTTCAACTTATAAGACAAAATAATTATCTTGTCATACAAAACATGCAAAGACCCAAATACTTAACATGTTACCATGAATAACCAAGGCCGGTCCTAAGATAATAGGGGCCCGGGGCGAAAAATAATTTATGGGCCCTAACTTTATCATTCCTTCATTCCATATTACTTGCAAATAATAATGTTATTTCATCAAATAACATCTCGTTATCAGATAGAAGTAAAATAGAACGAAGGAAATATAAAACGTAGATAAAAGAATTTAAATTTATAATGTTGGAAAAGAAAAATAAAGTAAGCACCCCTACATAATATAAAATCAAACAAAGACATTTTTTGATGCAAATCACTAACAACAGTGTCTAAATGAAGAGAAGTTTTTTATACTAATTATTGCTAAGCAATGAATCTGCATTATATTGAGAGAGACAAAACAAAAAATATATAATTTGAAAAATAAGGTTACACAACTTAAAATCCAGTTCTCCTTGCAATCAATCAAATATTTAATCAAAATAGTACGACTTCAAATGACCACATAAAAATCCATATGACAGCTTCACAATTTCATATATCTTCACATAGTAAAGAGAAAATATTAAACATTCACAAATATAGGTTAAATCAATAAATATAAAATTAGTTTAATAAACGAAAAATAATATATTATAATAGAAGTAAATAAATAGAAAAAATTATAAATAATAAATATTTAGTCACACAATAAGAAAATTAAAGATATTATAATTGTTAAATAATTTTTCAAATATTATACTCGTTATTTATTGGATGTGCGCGCCTACTTTGTGTTTATTACAACAATGTTTTGTTTAACTTTATTAAAGGATGAACAGTAGCATTAAATGATGATGCAGCTTGATGGTGAAACGCACAACCACTTTCTCACGCGTCCTGACTTCGAATCTCGGCAAAAGCAACAAATTAAGCAATTTTTTTTGTGGGCCCTGGGCGTAGGCCCAGCTCGCCCTTCCCCAGGGCCGGCACTGTGAATAACTATTAAAGCAATTATATTCAACTTGATAATAATACATATTATCTTTCATAATAAAACAAGACATGACATATATAAAATAAGATAAACATGTCAAAAAATATGTCAAAACATGAACATGAAATTTATCATCTTATCATGCATGAAACAAAACTTGTAAACACAAAAGATAGCAAACATTATCCATCTTTGATGATAATATTAATCATCATAAAAATCATGGTAAGTTACTTATACTTCCAACCATCAAATTTCTTTGATAAATAAAATGGAGTATCATCATTTACACCAAATGATAACCATGATCAAATAACCATGATCACATACTTTACCAAATTTCATCATGGATATAAAAACTTGTTTAAACATGTAACATATTGTACATCTCCATCATCATCATAAAAATAATAAACATATGAAATTGACATAGAAAACTTACATACTTGAGATTTATCATCTCTACCAGGTAATAATGTCCATCTCTCTTACATAACTTGATCAAGATAGAAACAACACAACTCTTCATGAAACAACGCATCCTTTCATGAACCAACGTGTCTCTTTATCAAATCAACGCATTCTTTGATCGAACCAATGCACCATTTCAAGAATCTCTACGATTATCTCGTCACCCGATCATGGTGTAATTTTCATATAAGCAAACTTAAAAAACTTTCCCAACAAATTTGTCAAATATGACAAAGTTTGTGGTAAACATTGAAACTTGTCATACTAATTTAAGAAGCTGATGTTTTAGATTGTTAGAAATGTGACTTTAATTTTATAAATCAACCATATAAAATAAAGTTACAAGTTTGTAGTAGAAAACTAAATTACATATGACAAGTTCAAACCTTTGCTTAACATACATCAAATGTAGATTACATCATCGGGAATCACCATATATCGAACAAAGTAACAAGAAGATTTTGTTGGATCTTGATATAAATTCTAGGCGAGATGCTCTTTCCTAAAACATCATTTCCTCCCTACTACGGTGCTTGGGAATCAACCGGAAATATGTTTTGAGATACAAAGAATTACACTAACTTCCGAGCACACGGAAATTAGAATGATGTAAGAGAAACTAAAGTGGAAGAAGATAATAAAATTACAAACGAGAATTTCAAGTCCTCGATGTAAAACGTTAGAGAAGAAGAGAAATTAGAAATTCCATGTATGTTCTAGATCTCTAAAACAACACACAAGCATTCTATATTTATAGAATAGCTCACACCGGTTCATGAAGCAACAAATTACTTCATGAAACACAAGGTTGATCCGTGAAACATGAGATCGATTCACGAACTCATATCACCTTTCACTCAACCCTTACATCCCAAATAACATGGCTAAAAATAACCATAATAACAGTAGGAAGTTATTATATAACCACCAAAACAAAGCAAAACGTCGCAAGGAAAAAATTCCAGAAATTTCAGATTTTCGCGGGTCGCGAAAATAGTCACAGGTCGCGAAAATAGTCACAGGTCGCGAGTTGATTTTCACAAAACAGAAACATTCTGCCTGCATTTCGCGATCCGCGAATTCGTTCGCGACTAGTGACTTTTAATTTCCCTAAAATCACTTATTCCTTGTAACCTTGGGATATACTTAATTAATTTAATCAAATTATTTATTTAATTTAATTAATTAAATCATTTCCGATGTCCACTATACACTCTAAATTCCAACAGGGATTTTATATATATTCATTATAATTCTGAGATTATGGCTCTTATTTATCAATTTGGGTTATTGAAATCAAGATTGAAGAGTCTAAAGGTTCTTCAATGGTGATTAAGGATTGTGTTGAAGTTAGCTAGTTCATCCATGTCTTTTGAAGCTTACATGTGTGTTCTTCAATTGTGATTGAGGTCATTCAAAAACTAATTTATTTAAACAGAATTGAATGGTTTAAAGTAGTTCTAAGTGTTGAATTTGATTCCTGTTCATTTTTTGAAAGAAAGTTGCTGTTTATGAGCAAGTTTCTGTCCGGTTATGTTTGGTTGTTTTCGAAATAGTTAGAGTCATTTCTGGATTTTGGTGTCTGCATGGGATTTATAGAGCTTTGAGTCGCGGTCGCGTAGGTACTTGAATCGCCCCAATATGAGTTCGTACGAGAGAGTTATGTTCAAAATAGTGAAATACCAACAGACTGTCATGAGAATCGAGAAACAGCATTTTGTTTTGGCATTTTTGGGGTAGTTGTGATTGTTACTGGGTTTTGGTATCTTCATAAGAATTGTAGAGCTCTGAGTTGCGATCGCGTAGACACTTGAATCGCCTCTATACGAGTTCGTATGAGGAAGTTATAAGCAAAATACTACCAGGTGTTCTGATATGGTACTAATACGAGATTTTTAATGTGGGATTAGATGCTATGAAACAAATTGGGTATTTGAGAACAATTTATGGTTATTATTCTTTCTTTATTAATTAGTATTGTTGAGTTATAATAAGAGTGTTTGGTTCAAGTATAGATTTGAGAACATAAATATCAATTGGGTATTGATTAGTTAATGTTAATTGAAGATAATCTAAGTTGGATTTTGGGATTTTAAATTTGTGTAAAATTGGTTAAGCTCCACTGATAGTAACTCAATGTTTTACATGTTGAAAGTTGATGATGAATTGATTGGTATTTTAATTATTGAATGCTATTTTTAGCGTGGAAAGGTAATCCTACAAACACTATTATCTTTTAAATTTAATTTATTTATTATGAAGTTCAAATTATGTTTTGTATGTTCACAACTTTATAAATATGAGCTTTTAAATATTGTACTATGAAAATTGAGTTATGATTATTGATTTTAAAGAAAATCAAGTGATTTATTAATTCGTTTTGTATGGAAATATTCGACATTGAAACATGTGCGTTTTTGGGAATTGGCAACGGATATTCATATCCGGATTATTATGAAATCCTATAGGTTAATAATAGGTAATGATTATTCGGATCGGTCTCGAGCCCCCGGTCCCGTTTCGTTCTTGCAAGAACCGTATTTCGGTGATGATGATCACCCGTATTCTCAGGATTTAGATCAAGCCTACTTCCTGACGCTCCATATATTCCAACGTTTTAAAGTGCTATTATATTATTGTTTTCATATGAGTTTTGAATAAATACGTTTGGTATATAAAGTTTTGTTTGTTTCGCAAATGAATTCATATGATCCATTTGCCGTATTTTGACTTTCGCTATTTAGTAAAGTAATAGGCGTATTTTGATTTCGCTATTAACATGTAAAGTTATGGCCGTGTTTTGATTCGCTTTGAACTAAAGGTTCTTAGTCGTGTTTATGTTGAAACCAATCGATCTTTTAGAAGAGTTTGAGTTTGATAAATTAATGTTTTATATAAGGAGTTACTAAATGAGCAAAAGATTAAATTGGAGATTTTTGTTAATGACTTGAAAATAAATGTAATAGTTTGTTGGATTACTCAATAATTCAATTGTTGACAGTCTTTGATGGGGTCTATCCTTTACGGGGGTAGATACTTTTTCCGGTTAACTCTGCTGTGGAGATGATGCGTTCTTGTGTTATGTGTTATGTGCGCGGAGAGGACTTCTTTTTGAAAATCATAATGTAAATTAGATATTTAAAAATAAATTGTAATATTTTATAACGTTTTGTAAATAATATTCACTTATTTAATGTAAATAGTTTTAAATACTCTGATATTAGTTTGTTGTGGCTATCAAGCCACGGGTCGGATACAGCCCAGACTTTTATAAGTCTTCCGCTGTGCTTTGTAGACAGTATTAAAATATTGTTTACGCCGGTTGGGCTGTTTCAATAGGTAAATCTTTGTGTCATTTTATTACATTTTTGTTTCCTACAAACATCGATTTCATATTGTTTGCGTAATTTGTCTCGCACAAATTCATATTTTCGATCTTGGTGATATTGGAGATTGAAAACACATCGTTCGGTCTCTAATACATCATTGTTTTAAATTGGTATCAGAGCCAAGTCGTTATTATTGTCGTTTAGAGGTCGTATGGTGTAACATGGTGATAACAGAGTTTCTAGCGCGTCGTTTAACGCTAGAAATGCGACTATGCAAACGATATGTATACACCCTAAATACAACAATAACGAGTATGGAGGTAAGTTGGGGATCGAATCACGAGGACAAGGACTATAAAGATTAGGTCCAAGGTGTAGAGAAATATGGTGTGTGTATGTAAGGAGGGTGTTTTGAGTACACTACGAAAGCAATAAACAAGATTAACCAAAGCAATGGAAGACAAACGGGGATGGTAAGGATCCGCCCTAGGTCGATGAAATGTTCTCATACAAGGTTTGGTCAAGGGATATTAAGCTTGGCTCAATCGAGACACTCTAGATAGCGAGGGGAAGTTGATGACCTATAGCCATGCGAACGACCCATAATCGCCCTATGTCTCACTAGGGAGTGGCAGGACAAGATTCGCATCGAATATCAATCAAACAAACCACAACAAACTCAACCCTAATCTAGCACATGAACAACATTCACCAAGCCTAGGGTTTCACTAAACCAAAACCCCTAAGAAATCTACTCTAGCATAGTGAAAGCAACTAAAACTAAGAACAAGAAGGAAAACATGATCAAAAGCATTAGGGCAAGATGAAAACAAACAAAAAGGAAAGATAAAGCAATAACTCTAACTATTAACTACTCTACAAAGCAATAAGAACAACAAAGACAAGATTGAAAGACAAATAAGCAAGATTCAAAACAATAAACAAAGCATGAAAGAACAAAACATTAAATAGCACGAATGAAATATAAAAAAAGCAATAAAGAGATAAAGAAAGATAAACTTACATAAAATAAAGTACTTGAATGAAAGGAATTGAAATTACAAAGCTTGAATGTAAATGAAAGCATAAAAATCTGATCTAGGGCAAGGAAATGTAAATGAAAGCAATAATGATGTTCTTAATGAAAGAGAAGGTTTCTATCCATCAAGGCATGAACGTTTAATTCAGAAAAGTGCCTTTATATAGGCTACAAAAGGTGAGGGCAAAAACCCTAAAAGATCCTACGTGGATTGGACTTGCGAAGAAAACACTACGCTGATTTTAAGCGAGATTCGCCTGAAGTGGGCTCACATTCGACCGAAGCTGGGTCAATTTGACCGAAGCTGGGTCCAATCGCCATTTTCAGAGAGTATTGAAATCTTGACTTTGGGTAGCAAATTTAGCTTCGGCCGAAGCTATGATAGATTCGCCCGAATCCCTAAATTCGACCGAATGGCATGCTAATTCTCCATTTCCAGAAGGTTGCAAGACTTGAACTTGGGCTGCAGTTAGGGATTTGATCGAATGGGTACTAGTTTCGACCGAATATAGGTCTTTTGGTCCATTTGAGACTTCAATCAATCATCAAACGATCTCCGACCTTCGCGATATCTTCGGGAATGACCCGAAACACTTATGAGTGCCTCAAAACACGTGTTGCTTCTTCGACTTTGATGTCTAAGACTCAAACTCGATCCGTTTTACCTCGAAATCTCTCAAAAATACCTGAAATAACCTCAAAGCACCGTGGAGACAAGAGCAAGGTAAAATGAGTATAAAACGCATAGAACCAATGGAAAGCGACAAGACTCGACACTAAATTAGGGACTTAAATGTGCTCTTAAATCGAGCACATCACATGGCTATAATGAAACTTGATATTAAAAAGTTTGATAGGAGTGTGAATTTCGGCTTATGGCAAGTCAAAATGAAAGCAATTTTGATACAAAATGGAGTGCATAAAGCCCTTTATGGTAAAGAGAAGATGCCCGAAGGCACTAGTGAGGTGAAATGGGAAGAAATGGATGCAAAGGCTCTTTCCGCCATACAACTTTTTCTCTCTAATGAAGTTTTGAGATAAGTTGTAAAGTAGGAAACTTCTAAAGGCATTTGGGAAAAATTGGAATCACTCTACATGGAAAAGAGAATACCAATCGACTTTTATTAAAGTGTCGTTTGTATGATCTCCGATTGTAAGAAGGAAAGCCGATAAACCGCACCTGGATGAATTTTACTCAATAATTATGGATTTGCAAAATATTGATGTCAAAGTGGATGATGAGGATTTAGCCATCTTATTGTTGGTTTCACTACTAACTTCTTTTAAGCACTTTAGGGAAACATTATTATATGGAAGAGACACATTGAGTAGTGAGGATGTTAGAAAGGCCTTAACTCAAAAGGACCTTATTAATTCTCAATTTGCTCAAAAGGAGTCCAAAGATTCCAATGATGGTTTGTTTGTGAAGGATGCAGGTAGGAACAAAATGGGCATGCAGGACGCTGTCGTACACGCACAAATTTAAATTATATCTTACCCTATTACAACTTGCTAAATATAGTAAGTGGTAAGTAGGGGTCGATCCCTCAGAGATAGTGATTACTAATTTTAAAGATACTTCTAAAATATTTATAAAATATGCAAAGTAAAAAGATGGGGGAAATGAGTTTTGATTACACTACTTAAAAGCTAAAAATAAAATAAGCTTTAAAAGTAAAATATGTAAAGCAAATAAGAGAATAAATCAATAAGATCGAAAGTAGTAGCAACATGTATTTTAGTCATCGACAAGATTATTTTTAATCATTGATTAATTACAATTTTATATGAATAGGCAGCTGTAGAATTTATAGTACCCTCGTAAATCCAGTATCAACCCTTTTATATTAGCTCACTATTTGTACCTAAGATAGTAAGCCCTAGTGTTCATTAATCCGATTTTAATGAATTGACTGCTTTAATATTTGGAAGACTTCACCAACTATTAAATTTAATTAAGAAGATACCCTATAACCCAACTAAATTTAATATTATGTCAACTCTAATAATAAAACTAGATGCATTTATTATCACTAGTTGTTTCTTTAATAAAAATAACTAAACAATGTTTAATTGATTTTAAAACATTAACTTATACAAGAATAATAGTGTACCCAACAAAATTAATCTTATGTAAATTTAAATATAATACTAGTTTACATAAATACTCAATAACAAATTTGTATAAATTAAAGGAAAATTTACCTAGAATAATCCAACCTATTCACGATTTTCCTAGAATAATCCCAACTATTGATTAACCATGAATAATCCCAACTATTGACTCACTTAACCTGTGGTGTTGTTGCTCTTGTTTTGACCGGTGCAGCAGGTCATTTTCTGCCCTTTAGTCCTCTTCAACCTTCATTCCCTTTATATTTTGAAGAACTCCATTGATGGAGAAGCAACATTCTTAATCTTCCATTTTTTTTTAAGTTTTCTTTTCCATTAAATTAATCAAATTAATCCATAATTTCTTTATATTTTGAAGAACTCCATTGATGGAGAAGCAAAAATTTTGTCCGGGTCTACACTAATTTTTCTTGAACACCCCATCATACCACCATTTGAGAGTAACTTCATCAAATAAACTACCCTATTAACAACAAATAAATTTTTAAAAAAATCAGAATTATATAAGGTTGAAATAAATTTAACAACAAATATACTACCCTATTAACAACAAATTCTAAAATTTAAAGCTTTCAATTACCATTTGAAAGGTCGACTAGCATCAAGTATCTTGATGATGAGAGTATTCGATTTTTCCTCCACGAAATGGTGCGTTACTGGGTTAAAATTTCAGAAATGGAGATGATACTTGAATGGGTTTTACAAGAGAGAGAATACTTGAAGGTATTGATGTGAGTAGTTTTGAAGTTTTTATTATTTTAAATTATAAAAAAAAAGGAAAAATAATAAATTAACCTACTAAAACCGGTTGTAGGTAGAGCAACAACAGCACAGGTTAAGTGAGTTAATAGTTGGGATTATTCATGGTTAATCAATAGTTGGGATTATTGTAGGAAAATCGTGAATAGGTTGGATTATTCAGGGTAAATTTTCCTACATTAAAAACCGATTTAAAATCTCATAAAAATAATATGCTAAGACATTAATATATGTTTCTACAAAATAAAATTAATCTAAATTAAACTTGATGTGGGGAGAATAAGAAAAATTCATTAAGTAAATAATTTTGTAAAACAAAAGACTCAAAATATTTTTCTATCACTCTACTTAGTAGTATATTAGAATATTGCACACCATTTTTATGGGAAGTCATGACCTCTATTTATAGAGGTGAGAATAAGTAAAATACAAAAATATAGAAGTCAATTATAATTAAACTTCTTCTTTGATCATCCAAGTTGCAAAATATTGTGGTGGAGAATTTAACACATAAACCATAGAATAGGGGAATTTTCCACCTAAGAGCAAGAGAATTTGAGTTGAAATTTGCTTCTTAACATTTAATAACACTTATCAAGTTGAGTTGTGTCTTGAAAATACCACAACCGACTTCAACAGCTGTTTTGTCATATTTATAAGCTGATTCAGGCTTTCTACAGAACAGAAAAGTTGTAGATCTTTTCGAGTAGATGTCCGTAACCTCAAAAAACGCCTGATTTGGAGTCCGTATGAGTGAGATATGGCCATTTCAAAACTGCTGCGTCAAATACTTCGCGAGTAACTATTTTTTTTCGTTCGGCTCTAATTTTCTTATTTTGTCCAACTCTATTTTTGATCAAAAATCCTACAAAATATTAATAAAATTATATAAGAGTAGATATTAACTCATATATTAAATATTCACTAAATATTAAATATTATTTAATAAAGGTAATAAAATTAAAAGCAAAGAGGAATAAAAATAATTTAACTTTTAGCACTTAACAGAATTCTTAGCTTCTTAGATGAGCACTCTTGTTCAGATCAACCAAATACTCATGCAACAAATGTAATAGCTCCCAACGCAACAAAAGTTGTTTGAGTCTCAACTTCCCCAAATGTAAACACCTCCTCCACCATTGCTATTTCCACCTGACCCTCAACCTAACCCAACTACTCAACATCCACCACCAAATCCCAACCCATACCATCATACCGCTAAAGCCATCCATTTCAGATTGGAAACTCAATATGAAGGGTCGTCGATAACGATAGAATAAAGGGGGAGTACAAATGGAGTTGATGGAGAACATGAAGAAGAGGTGAGAGGAGATGACTTAAGGGTGGTGATGATTCTTGGATTTTGGATTCGGGATGTTCAAGACACATGACTTTTAACTCAAATTTCTTCTCAACTTATCTGAAGGTTGATAGAGGGAAAGTCACTATGGGCAATGAGGCTAGTTGTCCGATAGTTGATAGTTGGAGATGTTAAATTTATCATGTTTGATGGTTATATAGAACATTCACCAGAGTCCTTCATGTTCCAGGTATGAGTAGAAACTTAATTTCCCTTAGTATTTTGGATAAGGAAGGTTATAGATGCATTGGTAAAGGTGGAGTTTTGAAGGTTGTCTAGAGTCCTAGTTTAATCATAAAAGAATCCATAAAAGATGACTTGTATATGCTTGTGGGTTCAACCTTAATTAGTTCGGCATGTGTGTCCACTATTCAAGCAAGCACAATGATGATAATGTTGATACTTCTTTAAACAATGAAGGTTGGAGAATAATTCCAACATACCCCAATGAATCCATGGGATATGTGGATTTGATTGGTAATTGAATTCATACTCTTTTGAGAGCCCTATGAGGGCATTTTAGTGCATGTGCTATGTTTGTGAACATGTGTTGTTTTTGTTTTATGTTTTTATTTTGAGTATGTAATTGTGTAAGTTGTTATATTATGTTTGGAGTGAATTAGAGGATGCCATTGACTTGGGTGAACCCAAGTCAAGGTGGAAATTGTTATGTTTAAGTGTGACTTGAGTGCACAAATTAATAGGTGCATTCATGGGTGACTTATGAGATGGAATCCTTTCGAGGTCATGAATGGATTTTAAGTTGGTAACTTAATATGGTGTTGAATGTGATGGTTATAGCTAAATTAATGAGATTTAATGAAGAAGTGTAATGGTTTAATGCAAGATGCTCTACTATGCAAGTTGAGCACAAACTGTCTAGGAGGGATCTGGTGGTCGCTCGACCCGAGCAAACTCCTTTGTTTGGTTGAGCTGGTCGAGCGAACCCTCTGATAGCATAGGATGCTGTTTTTTCGGCGGATCAAATGCTTGTGGAAGTTACAACTCATTTAACTCAGCTAATCAATGGTGTTTATTATGTTTTTTTACTCACTATAATAAGCATGTGTAACTCTTAGAGTATCTAGCACTATAAATAGAGACCTAGTGTGGTCATCCAAATACATCCACAAAATACCCAAGCCAAACACTAGCCTTAATCTCTTCTCTACTTGTAATTCTCTATACTTGAGAGTTCTTTGAATTCCTTCTTTGATAATATAAGAGTTACTACACACCGGAGGATGTAGCCACAATTTGGGAGAACCTCGTTGAATCTTTGTGTCATTTTATTTCCTATAAACATCGATTTCATATTGTTTGCGTAATATGTCTCACACGACTTCATATTTCCAATCTTGGTTATATTGGAGATTGAAACACATTGTTCGATCTCTAATACGTCATCGTTGTCAATTGGTATCAGAGCTAAGTGGTTATTATTGTCGTATAGAGGTCGTATTGTTGTAACATGGCTACAATCAAACTTTATATTGAAAATTTTGATAGGAGTGTTAATTTTGGCTTTATGGCAAGTCAAAATGAAAGCAATTTTGATAGAAAATGGTGTGTATAAAGCACTTGATGGTAAGGAAAAGATGCCCGAAGGCTCTAGTGAGGCGAAATAGGAAGAAATGGATGCGATGGCTATTTTTTCCATACAACTTTGTCTCTCTAATGAAGTTTTGAGATTAGTTGTAAAGTAGGAAACTTCTAAAGGCATTTGGGAAAAATTGGAATCACTTTTTAAGGAAAAGAGTGTTACCAATCGACTTTTATTAAAGAGTCGTTTGTATGATCTCCGATTGCAAGAAAGAAAGCTGATAAAACCGCACCTTGATGAATTTTACTCAATAATTATAGATTTGCAAAATATTGATGTTAAAGTGGATGATGATCGAATTTGGCCATCTTATTGTTGGTTTCACTACCACCTTCTTTTAAGCACTTTAGGGAAACATTATTATATGGAAGAGACAAATTGAGTAGTGAGGATGTTAGAAATGCCTTAACTCAAAAGGACCTTATTGATTCTCAATTTTCTCAAAAGGAGTCCAAAGATTCCAATGATGCTTTGTTCATGAAGGATGGGGGTAGGAACAAAAGGGGCATGACTTGCAACTTTGTGGAGTAGTTGGTAGTCTCACTTATTGCTTTGGTCTTATTTTTTGCTAGTATACTTCTTGTTATTTTATGCTTTCAATCATGTCTACATATACTAGCTGTGTTTTGGTAGTTTTTATTATGTGTGAGTAGTTCCCTTAAGGGTTGTAGTTTGGTGAAACATGGGGCAATTATGGATCGTTCGCATGGGTTATATAGTCACCAACTTCCCCTCGCTCTCTAGAGTGTCTCGATCTCTCACCGTTCGATCTCCCTCGACATAGCTTTGCATGAGGCCATAGAAACTGACCTATAATGAATCCTTATTATGCCCGTTTGCCTCTTATCGTTTCTAGTCATCTTTATATTTTCTTGTTTATCACTCTAGGGGTTTAGACCATACACCCATTCATCCTTTAACTCACCCACGTCAAGTTTTTAGTCGAGCATCCCTTGTCCTTTTCGTTCGACCCCGACTTACCATTAAACTCATTGTAGTTGTATTAGGGTGATTATAGATATTGTTTGCAGAGCCTTGGTTCATAGTATTAACGACGTGCTAGAAAGCGATTATCAAAATGGCGCTAAGCCAAGGAGAAGGCATTATGTTTAAATTTTGAGCTTGTTGTAGTTCATCTTTGTTTTCTTTCAATTTATTGCATAATAATCTTGCGTATCAGTGCTTACACTTGGTTTCTAGTGTTGTTTTGTATGAGCCATAACAATAGGAGATCATAACTGGAGTGTAACACTTCGGGCCACCTGACCGATGGTGACTACTCATGGAGACTGTAGACTAGCCCCACAGACCAACACAAGTCTTTCCAGCGCACATTGGCTTCAGTCGTGCACACTTGGGAAAACATCACAAGAGGTCACCCATCCTAAAATTGCTCCCCACCAAGCACGCTTAACTGTGGAGTTCTTAGCACATAGATTCCCTAGAAAAGAAGATGCACCTTGTTTATATGAGTAGTCTATCAATCCTTTTTAACGCTAAATCTGGGATATCACACTCACCCCCACTTAGGATTACAACGTGTTCGTTGGACCGTAGTTTAAGCATCTTTCCCCCGCTAGGTGCACTGAATGCACAATCAGCCACGGCCGTAAGGTTGCTCTGATACCATTTCTAACACCCCACATTTTTACACGAATAAAATAATAAACACAATAAGACTTGAATAATATCTCACAACAACGGAAAATAAATACGGGGTGTCCGCCACACTTAGAAAGTGTAAGGCGTCAAAATTTAAACTTCTATAGTTTTAAATAAAATAAAGGAAAATTTACTCTTAAACATACAAACTTTGACCCATTTGCTTTTAAACATACAAACTTTCGTTTATTATTTAAACATACCAACTTTGGGGGGTAAATTCCCAAAAAGTTACAAGTGACCTGTTACCGGTTGAAATTTGAAAAACTCTTAACTTGCTTCTTTAATTCTTGAGCGCCATTAATGCAACCTGTAAAATGCTTCCTCCCTCCCTCTCTGATTGAACCCCCATCATCATCACCCATTAACTTCCCTTCTCAGCGCCATTAATCCCTTTCTTTAATTCTGTAACTTCCTCTCTGATTTTGGCTATAAAACTGGGCATAATCTTTTCACTAAGATCACACTGACTGAGGAGTAGGACTGAGATGCGCAGGAAAGGGGTAAGTCACTTTGTTTGGCTATTTTAAGCAATTTCGTTCTTCCATTTCTGGGTTGTGTTTAAGTATTTATGCTTTCTATTTTCTGAAATTTAGTTTTTTTTTTTTTTTTTTTTGTGTTTGTTGGATTGTTGTAGAAAATGGAAACAAAATTTACATTTTGTTATTGGTATGGTGGTAAATTTGTTGAGGATACTGCCGGTGTTGTTTATGTTGGGGGAATGGGTAGAACTTTTGATGTTAGTCCTGTAGATTGTTGCATGAAGTACCTGTTGAATTTGGCTGAAAGTTGTGTTAATGGCAAAATTATTGATGGTTTGTATTACTGTGTTCCTGGGGTTCCTTTGAGTGTGGGTTTGAAATTTTTTTTTTCTGAAGATGGGGTTTTTGAACTTAGTCAATCAGCAATACTTAATAGGTTTGTGGATGTATATGTGTTAGCTAGGATTCCTGTGTCTCCTCTTTCTGTTATTGGCAGTCCATCACTTTCAAAGGTTGAAAGTGGAACTTCTTCCCTTGGGGTCAAAACAGTACCCAAGAAGTTGACCATAAGAAGGAGACCACAAAGTGGTATGGGGGGTAAAAAGCAACCATCCTCAAACCTAGATATGTCTTTCCATGTGGACACTACCCTTGATTCTTGGTTAATAAATGAAGCACTTTCTGAACCCCCAACTTCTAACCTAGCAATTGATAAGCCTTCCACCTCCTCTATTAATAAAACCACACCTGCTGTAGATCTAAGAACCAAAAATAAAGGGAAGGAACCTTGTAGGTCTGAGGGTGGTGAAGACAGTAGTGATGATTCTGATGAGGAAGATGAATCTGTAGATCTAGGACTAGAGGCTGATGTATTATTACATGAGAATGAGTTCTCGAATGAAGAACATGGGATTGAAGAATCCAGTGATGAGGAGTATGTACAGGCTAGAGAAACAGTGAAGAAAGTATGTAGTAGGTTGGCTGACAATACTAAACAAGTAGAAGAGGATGTTGTTAAGACTTGTTTAGCTGAGAGTGGTGAGGAAGTACAGATTGGGGAGGACAATGAAAGAATTCAGAATACTTCTGAATATGAAGAAAGTGGGGAGGAGCAAGAAAGTCCCCTTTCTTCAGAAGGTGAAGATGATGAAGGGAAGAGGAAGAAGACAACTTTAGTTCCTGAAACCACAGATTTCAAAACCTTTGAATGGGCTGTGGGTCAAAGGTTTGGTAGCAAGAAGCATTTTAAGCAGGCTTTAGCAAAATATGCTGTATATCAAGGTAGGAATGTAGGAATTAGATCAAGTAGCAAAAAATTTTGTCAAAGAACAGTGGTGAAGTGTGTACCTGGTTGTTCATTTTATTTGTATGGTAGTTGGGATAGCAGGAGATGTACTTTTGTTGTTAAGACAGTGCAGGGTGAGCATAGTTGTTGTAGGAATATGGAAAAGAACAGACAGCTGAAAGCAATGTGGGTTGCACGTCAGCTTTTAGATGTGTTTAAGACAAGGCCTCATTGGCCAGGTAGGGAAATTATGGATGCAATTAAGAGGGCTTTTGGTGTGATTGTCAAAAAAGTTTTTGCATATAAGGTGAAGTACAATGCACACAGATTGCTGCATGGTAGTATGACTGAACATTATAACAAATTGGGAGTTTATGTTCATGTACTAAAGCAGGCATGCCCTGGTAGTTTGATAGAGCTTATGACTGATGGTGATAATGGTGAAGTATTTAAGAGGTTGCATATTTGTTTTGAGGGTTTAAAGCAAGGCTGGCTTGATGGTTGTAGGAAGGTCATTTGCATAGATGCATGTTTCCTCAAGACATTCTTGGGAGGTCAGTTGTTGGTTACAATTGGAAGGGATAATAATGATCAAATGTTCCCCATATCTTGGGCAGTTGTTGAGGGGGAGAATAATGAAAGCTGGGGATGGTTTCTAAGTGGATTGCAAAGGTATTTGGAATTGGGTGCTGGTGATGATGTTGTTATTATTTCTGATGAACACAAGGTATGTTTTATCTGTGAATGTGTTCTAGTCCTATTTTTTTTGTTTTAATCACTACACTTACTATTGTTTCTTGTATGTTATTGTTGTTTTGAAGAGTATTATTAGCTGTGTTGCACAAATCTTACCAAAGGCAGAGCACAGACACTGTGCTAGATATGTTTATGCCAATTGGCATAAGTCATTCAAGGGTGATGAGTTGAAGATGCTGTTCTGGAAGGCTGCAAAGGCTTGGAATGTGGCAGACTTTGAACAAGCATTGGAGGAGATGGGAGTGATTGATGATAAGGCTGTGGAGGTGTTTAAAAGTTACAACCCATCCTGTTTCTGTAGGGCCTTTATGAAGTCAAGTTGCAGAGTTGATGTTATTGTAAATAACGTGGCTGAGACTTTCAATGGATATATCATCAATGCTAGGACAAAGCATGTGATGTCTATGTTGGAGGATATTAGGACAGCTGTGATGCAAAGGTTGTTTACAAAGAAGATTGAGTCAGAGAAGTGGAAGTCTAACTATGGTCCAAGAGTCATTGCAAAGCTGGAGCAGGAGAAGGAAAAAGCAAGATCTTGTGATGCAATTCCATCAACAAGTACAATCTTCCAATGCACTGATCCAATGGGAGATGTCTTGTCAGTGGACTTAGAATTGAAGACCTGTTCTTGTAGGAGGTGGGATTTAACAGGAATCCCATGCAGGCATGCTGTGGCTTGCATCTCATTCCTCCATCAACAAGTTGAAGACTACATTGATCCTCTCTACACTAAAGATAGGTATTTGAAGGCCTATTCATTCTCCATACCACCCATTGAAGGGCCTAAGTTTTGGCCTAAAATCAGTAGCTCCTTGATCCCTCCACCCATCAAAATTGGTCCTAGAAGACCAAGGAAAAAGAGAAGAAGGGATCCCCATGAAAGTCCCAAGAAACCAGGCAAATTAAGTAAGCATGGGACAGAGATGACTTGTGGGATATGCAGTCAAAAGGGCCATAACAGGAGAGGATGCCCAAATAAGTCAACATCAGCTGCTGCTCAGCCTATTAATCTCAATGAGATCCCAGAGCATACTCAGACAACTGAATGTCAAGGGTCAACACCAAGTTTGTCATTGCCTTCTGCTCAACCTACAAGAACTGGGAGACATGGGAGGAGCATCAGGAGTGGTGTGGGTGCAAGAGGAGGAGCAAGGGGAGGAAGTGCAAGAAGAGGAAGGTCTGCCAGCAAATCTACTCAAGGGTCTCAACCAGGTCAGTCTTCACAACCAACTCAAGGATCAAAAACCTAATTTCTTTTCTTAGTAATGTATGTCAGTTTTTAGGAAGGAATGTATTATGAAGAAACATTAATGTATTTTGATGTATGAAACATTAATGTATATGTATTTTGAAGGGATGTATTTTGCATAAAACAATGATAATTTGACATTAATATGAAGAAATCAGTTCTATGAAACTGATATTTATATAAATTTTTAGTAGTACATTGTCTTGCACATTACATTACAAACTCCCTCTTAATTAGGGATTCTAATTCTTACTAAGAGCTACATACATTACAAACACAGTCCAAGACATACACAACATTAAAAACAAATTCTTCTCTCTAATTGCAGCTTTCTTCAATTCCAGTTTGAGGCTATCAATTTGTGCTTTGTATTGTTGTTTCTTGAGTTCAGATTTCTTCTTCATTTCAGCCAAATCCTTCATCAATTGATCTGTCTCTGTCACCTTCAACTGCAATTCATCTTCACAATCCTTCTCCCATTTGAAGAAAGCACAGTCATCATTCTTTAAAAAGGAAAAATACAAAATTTAGAACAATTTTAACTTACAAATTGATAAACCCTAAAAACTTAGAAAACACTTACAGGCCAATTAGGGCAACCATAAAATCTTGCACCCAAGTTGGGACCCTTCCTGACTGTTCAGATTTTAGCCATAAATCCATGGAAGCATTGAATGTTGTGTGAGTTAGAGCTTCTCAAGCTTGAAGAAGATGAAGCCATTGAAGGGGATACTGATTAACCTTGCCTTCGACAATGGAGAAGAGTTTATAACATAAGGATGAAGGGGATAACCGGTCACAAAGGAGGTAAAAAACCTGCTATAACTTTTTGGGAATTTACCCCCCAAAGTTGGTATGTTTAAATAATAAACGAAAGTTTGTACGTTTAAAAGCAAATGGGTCAAAGTTTGTAGGTTTAAAAGTAAATTTTCCTAAAATAAATGTTCAAACACTAATTTATCTAAATACACTTATGACCTATGATCTACATCGTCCAACCTTAATGCATTAAATACGTCAAAGAACTTATCAATACATGTGGAAAATAAAAACACATATAACATTAGCCACAACTCAGTTAATAGTTACTCGAACGTGTCAAACAGTTTATACTTGAAAACGTTTGACTTTTAAAATCATATCGGTTTATCATTTTCGAAATCCACAAAATCGTAAGGTACTTATACATTTTGTGTAAATCAAAATACACTCAAATAGTGTAAAACACTTGAATTGTCACACACACTTTGTAAATTTTGTTTCACAATGAACATTTATATAATGTTACAAAAATAACAACTCCCCTTTCATGTACTCCTTCCAAATGACTGATCCGCCAGACACCTTAGGGAGGTAATTTGCCCTTAGCAATATAAACACATGTCATGTTTAGGTGCATCAAGGGTTGACCTACCCTACACCTAAAACGTTTTACAAAATATATTTTTTAACTTATGCAATTGATGAGGGAAAGACAAAGCTGCAAAGTTAACCTTTCATGGCTGCCAGATAAAACGTTCAGTCGTTTCATTCTACTTCTTATGTCAAGAGCTTCAATTTATTATTATTATTATTATTATTATTATTATTATTATTATTATTATTATTATTATTATTATTATTATTATTATTATTATTATTATTATTATTATTATTATTAAGTTCAATTACCAACTACAGCCTTGAAGTTTAGTCTTTTTAGAATAAACAGCGTCAAAGTTTTTTTACAAACAACAGCCTTCGAATTACCAAACACGACATCTATACAACTGATGTGCTCGATTTAGAGCAAGTTTATTTCCCCACTTTGGTGTTGAGTCTCGTCGTATTACATTGGTTTTATGCATTTTACACTCAATTTTACCTTGTTCTTGTCTCCATGGTGTTTAGAGGTCATTTCAGGTGTTTTCGGAAGATTTCGAGGTAAATCGGATCGAGTTAGAGGCTTAGACATCAAAGTCAAAGAAGAGGCACGTGTTTCGAGGCACTCAGAAGTGTTTCGGTTAACCCCCGAAGTTATCACGAAGACCGAACGTTACTTGATGCTCAATTGAATGCTCAAATAGCCAAAAAGGCCTAGATTCGATCAAATCTAGGTGGCCTTCGGTCGAATCCTTGCCCAGCAGCCAAGTCCCAAAGCACAACTCACTGTTTATGCTGAATGGAAGCCCATTCGGTCGACTCCTTCAAGATTCGGTCGAATTGACCTTAGGTTCGGTCGAATCCAAGACAAGCCTCCCAAAGCCAAATTTTCATGTTTCTGGAAATGACGAATTTGGGATCCATTCGGTCGAATGGACCCAGATTCGGTCGAATGTGCCTTCAAGTTCGGACGAATGCTGCATAACTTTGCGATTTCTTTTCTTCGCTTGCTTATTCCACGTAGGATCTTTTAGGGTTATTTCCCCCTATCTCTTGTAGGCTATATAAAGGCACTCTTATGAACTAAAACCCTATGCCTTGATGGATAGAAACTCCCTCTTTCATTAAGATCATCACTTTAATGTTTTCTTTACATTTCTTGCCCTAGATTAGATATATTGCTTTCTCATTTACATTCTAGCTTTGTACCTTTCATTTCATCTTCAAGTTTATGTAAGTTTTTACTCCCTTTTATTGCTTTCTCTCTTAGTTTATCTTTCATTCATGCTATTTAATGCTTTGTTCTTCTTAAGTTTGATTATTGCTTTGAATCTTGTTCTCTTACTTTCATTTCTTGTTATTGCTTTGGTTATTACTTTCTAGTGTAGTTGATAGTTAGTTTTCTTGCGTTGTCTTTCTTTATTGCTAGTTTCTTTCTTGCCCTAATGCTTTCAATCATGCTTTACTTCTTCTTCTTAGTTGTTTTCACTTTCAATATGCTCGAGTAGATTTCTTAGGGGTTTTGGTTTGGTGAAACCCTAGGTTTGGTGAATGTTGTTCATATACTAGACTAGGGTTGAGGTTGTTGTGGTTTGTTTGATTGATATTCGATGCGTATCTTGTCCTGTCACTCCCTTGTGAGACATAGGACGATTATGGGTCATATGGCTATAGGTCATCAACTTCCCCATGCTATCTAGATTGTCTCGATAGAGCCACACTCAATCTCCCTTGACCTAGCTTTATATGAGAACGTTATATCGATTTAGGGTGGATCCTTACCATCCCAGTTTGTTTCTCATTGCTTTTCTTAACCCTGTTTATTGCTTTCTTAGTTTAGTCTAAACACCCTTCTTACATGCACACACCACATTTCTCTACACATAGCACCTAATTTTCCTTATCCTTGTTCTTCGTGGTTCGATCCCCAACTTACCTCTATACTCGTTATAGTTGTATTTAGGGTGTTATAAATGTGTTTGCATAACCAAGTTCTCTAGCGTTAAACGACGCGTTAGGAACCCGGCTATCAAAATGGCGCCGTTGCCAGGGAGCAAGGCGTTATAGTTAAGTTTTGTGCTTGTGTAGTCCATTTTATTGCTTTCTTTAGTTTTTGTTCAAATAATTCTTGCTTGTTAGTGCTTACGCTGGGTTTCTAGTGTTGTTTGCATGACCTATAGCATACAGAGATCACAACTACAGCTTGTTCCCTATAATCCCGAAATACAAAGGGTCACTAGACATTCTCCTCCTCCCATTCAACGTCAACCGTTTAGACCCAACTCGCCTCCACCAATGGCCGATAATTAACCACTCTTTGGGCAATTTGGGGCCCCGGGGTCAAGAGAATTTCAAGGGGGCGTGGTGCTACCGGATGCTCCACCAAACTTTCGCATTGACCCACAGTACAATATGATTATCAAGGCTAACCCCTTTAGTGGCTTGAGAAATGAATGCCCTCTCTAATACTTGGATGCATTCACGGAGACTTGCCGATTCATGTGTCAATGCCCCAATACCCTGATTATGTCAAGATGTCCTCATTGGTTTTGCCAGGGACGCCAAGGATTGATATAGATGTATAGAGCTCAACTCCATTACCACATGGGCTCAACTTAGAACGGCGTTCCTCGAAAGGTTCCATCTCACTAACCGCACACAATATTGCCGCAAAAAAATTGCGTCATTCACACAAGACGAGGATGAGAGCCTAAGTGCCGCCTAGACTAGATTCAAGGGTATGCTCCGAGCTTGCCCTCATCATGAGCTTGGCGAGAATCATGTCAACACCTTCTTTTACGACGGGCTTGATTATTTGACAAAGGCACTATTAGATTCCGCATATGGAGGGAAACTTTCTAAGGTCCCATGCAACCCAGTGACGGAAATGATTGAAGAAGTAGCTAAGAATAGTGCTTGGGGTGGGACAAGAAGAAGCAAGCAACCAAAGGGTATGATTGACGAAGCCAACCTTGACTCATTCGGTGCAAACATCGAAGCAATCATGGACAAGAAATTGTCCTAGCTTAAGTTAGCTTAAGGAAGTTCCAACGTCTCCGCCGCTAGTGAAGCCAAAACTTATGAAGGGGCCCAAGCAACAAACCTTGATGGGTATGGGTTCTATCCCGAACATGTAGCGGCTATGGATTATGGGAACCAAGTTCAAGGATACACGCAATACACCTTATTCAACAATCCGGCCTTTGATGTGCTCGTTTTAGAGCACATTTATCTCCTCATTTTAGTGTCAAGTCTCGCGTAATTCTTACAACAGTGAGTTTTAGGTTTTACTGCTTTGGTAGTTTTGTTTTGTTTTGTTTTTGTAGTTAGTTTGTTTTTGGGTGCCCTTGCGCTTTCATGTCATCCTACCTAGTCTCTTTACTAGGGACTAGCAAAGGTTTAGCTTGGGGGAGTTGATGTGCTCGTTTTAGAGCACATTTATCTCCTCATTTTAGTGTCAAGTCTCGCTTATTCTATTGGCTTTTGCCTAATTTACGCATGATTTTACCTTGATCATATCTCCATGGTTGTTTAAGATGTTTTTAGGTGTTTTAAGGAGATTTTGAGGTGTTTTCGTTGCGTACGAGACTTCAACGCTTCAATCGAAGTTGAGACACGCATTCCGAGGCATTCCCAAGCATTTCGAGTCATATCCAAAGGCCTCGCAAACCCCGAATGACGTTCGATGCTTGTTTGACGATGAAAAGGAGCCAAATGAGCCCAAGTGCCCAGCATTCGACCGAAGCCCATACCATATTCGGGCGAAGGTGCTTGAGGAGACAAGAACAAAGCAGCCTACACGCCAATTCGAGCGAAGAAAGCCCACATTCGGGCGATTGGGCCTTAAACTTCAATATCTAAGCTACATCCTACACATTCGAGCGAATCTTAAATACCATTCGGGCGAATGAGCCCATTCAGGCGAATGGCTCACTAAATTCGGTCGAATGGATGGAAAATCATGCGTATTGGTTTTGCGAAGTCTCTGGAAACCCCGATTGTCACCAATTCGAGCGAATGGCGTGTATTTGGGCGAATGGGAGCCAGGATTGGACCGAATGGTCACTTAACTCTACGCAGCGTTTCGGTTTCGCGAGCTATTTTCGTAGCATCCTTAGGGTTTTTGTTCCCCATCTTTTGTAGCCTATATAAAGGCATTTTTCTGAATACTTTACCCATGACTTTAGAGGGAGCAACCCTCCCACTCTTGTTCATCATCTTTAATGCTTTTCTTCTTTATTTCTTGCCCTAGATTAGTGTAGTTCTTCATTTATTGCTTTGTTCTTCACATTTACCCTTTCATTTATGTAAGTTTCCTTTATTTATTTCTTCCCTCTCTTTAATGCTTTTTTTAATGTTTTCATTTATTGCTTTTGTAGTGTAGATTTATTGCTTTCATGTTCTTCCCTTCATTTATGCTTCTTGTTCTTCATTTCTTCTATTGTTTTATTTATTGCTTTGTTTAATGCCTTCTATCTTTATTGTTTTCACTTTCACATGCTAGAGTAGTCTTTTAGGGTTTTGCGTTAGAGAAATCTTAGGGTTTTGGTCTTGTGTTTAATGTTTAGGAAGATGGTTGAGATTCATGTTCTTCCCCTTGATGTCTAGAGTGTCTCGATTGACCTTCGTTTGATCTCCCTCGACCTAGCCTATCTCTATTTCCAATAGACCTACCTAGGGTGGACCTAGCCTAAGCCCGCTTTCTTTCCTTGCTCGTTCCTATCATTAGTTTAGCTCACCCATCCTCCTACCTACCAACCATCAACCTTTCCCACACCAAACCTTTAGTCTAACAACCCTTGTCTTTGTGGTTCGACCCCCGACTTACCGCTACACTCGTTTTTGTTGTATTTAGGGTGTTTATAAATGTGTTTACATAGCTAGGTCCTTAGTGTTTACGACGCGCTAAAAATCAGCTATCAAAATGGAGTCGTTGCCGGGGACAAGGCGTTTGTTTAGATTTTAGTTTCGGTGTGGTTTGTGAATAGTTCTTGTTTTTGTTTTCCTGGTCTTTCTTCATGGCTAGTGTCATAGGTCAAATTGAGCAAGAACCTTTTAGGAGCTTCTTAGTTAGATATGGGCTATTCTTCCTCCCTGGGCGTTATATTAATAGTTGGAAAATGTGTCATCAACTATATGGAGGTTTGAATAGTGAGACTAGGGGGCTCGTAGATGAGTTTTACCAAGATATGTTCCTTGAACAAACCCTGGTGATTTGTTTGAACTTCTTTAAATGGTTGGCCAAGAACAACTATAGGAAAGAGTACCCCTGCCTCCTTCCCCTTGAGGTTCCACTAGCCTACCCCTCTAGTTATGATTGGGTTGAAGAGGGGACTGAGTTGGAGAGAGTGTGGAGTGTTAACACTTTTCGAAGGGTTTTTGAGGAGAGATTAGAATTCCATGACCATGACCTAGACTCCCCTAACCCTATCATTAGCTCACCTCCTTCTCTTGATGATTAATGTTCTTGTGTATATGCACCACTCACCGATGAGGTTCATGATAAGGTTCCTTGTGCACCTCAATATGATACACCTCTCACATATGTGCATGATCATCCGACCAGTGAACCCTATGACCTAGAGGTAGACTTGTCCGTTATTGAGGAGTCTTAAGTGCATACCCTTAGTGTGCCTTCTTTTGAGTCTCACCCTACTCCTCTTTGTCATCTTGAGAAGTTCCCGGTAGTTCATGTTCAAGTTCACCTTGACCCATGTATTGCTATTCCGCTTGCTTCCCTTCCCCGTCCCTCCGTTTGTTCTTCTCCCGGCTTTTCATCATGTCATGGAAAGTCGGTCTTTGTTGTGTTTCTGTTTCTCTTCTTTCTTCTCTCCCTCTTTCACTCCCGAACTTCTGCTGTTGTGGGGTGTGAGTTCGACAAACTCCTACGGAGTTTGACTCGCTACTACATAGTGAGTCAGGTCTAGCTATAGACCTTAAAGAAGCGCTTGTTGGGACGAAACCCAATTGTACATTTTGTTTTTTGTTTCGTTTTTGTTTTGAATTCATTGCATTGCATTTTTGCTTGTCATTGCTCACGTTTGGTTTGTAGTATTGTTTGTGAAAGCTTGCAGGTCCAAACGACCCTTAGAATTGACCCTCCACAAGTTTGCTTATGTTTTAATTCAATGATTTTGAGAGGGTCAATGCTAACGGTCCCGCATGGGTGAGTAAGAGAAAGAAGGCTCAATAGTGCGATTGAGCCAAACATGAAGAATATAGCTTCACCCTAGCTTGGGGGAGGTAATTGCTCTAGCTTCGCGCTTCATGGCTCCACTCCTTTTGAGGGGCAGAGAGTTATTAGACCACTTCATTGTGGTGATGGTAATGCTAGGAGTGAAAGTCCTCCTATCCTATGTGTGACCTTCTTCTCTCTTTATTATTGGCTAGCTTGTGTTTGTGTTGGGTGTTGCGACAATCTTGTTGACCATGATTCTTAAGGTTTCATCTTTCTCCTCTCCTTCTTTGCTAGAGGCTACTAAAGCTTTAGCTTGGGGGAGGGATGGTCAACTCCATTGTCGCCCCACCCATTTGCTTGTGCATTTCGTTTCATATAGCTATAGTTTAGTTCCTTGCATGCATCATTTTGTATATTTTTCGAATATTCATCATCTTGCATTCATGACATAGTATATATATTGCATACTCATGTTTAGTTTTCAATAAGATGGTTGAGTTGTGAAACTGGCATGCTTGCTTTTGGTGTACTTCTGTGGTCTTACCTTATGCAAACTCATATTTTCTTAGCCTTGTGCATGTTTTAGGACATAGAGTCTGACCTATTTTCCACATAGCTTGGAGGGAACTTGGTTTGCTTGGTTGGTGGCTTGGATGACTACCTTTAGAGGCACATTTCGACTGGCCTGTAAGGATTGAGCCTTCTTCGACTCCTTACGAGCTCCATTCATTGTGAGTGCTAGTTAGGGGATCTAAGTATTGTGTCGGTTCTTCTCCAGCGTAGTCGGCTTTTCTTGAGACCATGAATGATAACACGTTCGCTAGAATTAAGCTACATAGCCATTTAACCTACCTTGTACACAATCTGACATTAGGATAAGCCAAGTTTTTGCCTTTTCCTTTTCTTTTGTAGCCACATTGTATAACCTCCACATGAGCCAAATTGTTCTCTCTTCTTACTTAGACGATAACTTTGTGATGGTGGGGTTGTTGTGTGTTACAGTTATTAGTGGGTTATTGGTTATGTTGCTGGTTGTTGGTTTATATGACTCTATCAATTTCATGTCCAGCTCATATTATTTTTCTCCTATTTTCTCTAGTGCTTTCTTTTTTATTATTCATACACATTCCATGTTTCGAGGAGACCTTTCACTTGTGTTTCATAGAGATTTTATATACATACATATTCATGTGAGTGAGAAGGTCTATATTCATTTTGGGAGATGAGCTTGGAGACACCTGTTTTTATAAGAATTCATATTTTTGATAGTGTTTGATGATGGTGTAACACCCTTGAATTTCCGACACCTTAAACGAAACCAAATTCGTTAAGGAGCGGAGGAAATTCGGGTGTTACATAAAAAGAAAAAGAAAAGAATTTTGATAAACATTAAAGGTTAACTTTAAAAAGGTGAGTGAAAATTTTGGCAGCATCTCTGCTAAAACTCGACATGTAGTAGTAAAAATATTAAACTAATATAAGGCATCATTGCCTTTTAAAATCTCACACCATGGCGGAATAGTTCATCGCCGGCTTCTCGATTCGACATACCAAGCATAGATCGTGGTTCCAATGTCAACGCTTGCGTTTAAAAAAAAAAGAATTGACTCTTTAAAACCATACAAGTTATAAACTACGCAGCGGAAATACAAATATACAAAGGAGGACACAAGGCCTCATAACAACACGTATACAACCAAAGTTTACAAAAGATACACGAACTACAAAATCAGAAGATGATGGTATGACACATGTTATGCTTCACCCTCATCACTCTCTCCCAATGCAATGCAAATGCAAAAGAAGCTCCAAAACCTGCTACAACTGTCCATAATCCTCCTGCTGCTCGACATCAGACCAAACGCCAATGTGTCATAGCAGGACAATCATAGAAAGTCATCAAACAATCAAGCATAAACACAAACACGTACACGTCAGTAATTAGCATCAAATAGAAGAAAGTCAACAGAATAGCTAACATTATATTATAAAACTATATAAAGATGATGTCGTAAAACACAAGGCATAACTAGTAACTATTTATCATCCATTTAGACTTGTTCATCTCATTTCTCCCTTTCCAACCCTAACAATGCATTCCGGGGTGGAATGTAAGTCTTAACACTCCTATTTTCAAAAACATAAACTCTAATAAACACGCGTAGTGTCAACTCATATAAGGAATCAATAGACTACTTAACGCCTGACCTTAAGAAGTTTGTCTACCTTAAAGTAAATTTAATCATAATATATCCTTGGGATCATTATCTCCCATAAGGATTCTTCACATAGGCGTAATCTTTTTATGATGGAAAACCCTTGGAGTTCGCAAGACCCATAGGGAACTTCTCACTATAAATATTGTACCAACGAATAAACTCTACTAAAAACTCAAACTTACTCTTGCTATCAATGAGAACCATGGGGTTTGTAAGACCCACCAGTAACTCATATACACCTTTACTATCAATGAGAACCATGGGGTTTGCAAGACCCACCAGTAACTCACATACACCTTTACTATCAATGAGAACCATGGGGCTTGCAAGGCCCACCGGTAACTCACATATATCTTTGCAATCAATGAGAACCATGGGGCTTGCAAGGCCCACCGGTAACTAACATATACTCTTGCTTTAAATGAAAACTATGGGGTTTGTAAGACCCACAGGTCACTCATATATACTCTTGCTTTCAATGAGAACCATGGGGTTTGCAAGACCCACTAGTAACTCACATATACAACTTGAATTCATATATAAAGGAATAATTCCGACTCCAAGTAAACACAATGTAATTATATCGATAATTTTCAACTTCTATTATCTTCATTCTATGCATCTATTCCATTTTAAGCTATAGAAATTCGCAAACTGAAAGCTATTCATGTATAAAAATTTACTTGTTAGTACTTTATACTTCTAACACAATGCTTCTAATCACAACTATCGATTATATTTTAAGCAATAGCATATAGTAGTTAGTTACTGCGTGTGCGTACCTGTAATTGCAATTGCAAGACAAAAAGTTATCGTAACCACCAAATGTGAGGTTCTTAAGCTTCTCTAATGAACAGAGCACCTATGCACGTTCAAAGTATGACTAATAAGTCTATTTAACCTCATATAAAAGTCACTTACTCTAAAAGAAAGTACTCTACTACCATAGAGTGAGTTCTATTTCATGTTATCAAGCTAATTAACCAAATGTAACAGTTTCAATTCTAGGTTTGCTTGCTAATACACTAATAATTCTAATCTAATCACAACATACACTTTTCACACTATATTTACGACAAGGTATGTTCTAAGGAACAAAACTTCACTATATATATTTTGCATTGTCAAATTACTATGAATTAGTAGACATAAGATTGAATAAAATATTGTATTACATATAATAGAGGCAATACCCAAGGTAGTAAGCTAGTAATGACAAAAACATCCATTTTACCACATTATTCAAGGCTCGTAGAGACTACAAGAAATTACTTATATCACTCACAACATCAAGAATCCCTTTTTTTTGTACCAAGAGTGTACAACATACAACAACGATTAATTTAAGTAATAACAACAATTAATTTAATTATCAAGTGCAATGAAAACAATGTCAATTCATAGTAACAATCGCAAAAGCCCATTTACAACTCTTAGCAATCAATGAAAATTAATTAACAACCATTATTAATAAACACCTCTTAATGGCATTAACAATATAAACCACCATGAACAAAAATAATAATGATAATTAACAATCACTCTTGTGAACAAGAATCATAACAATAACTAATAACTAATACTACCACCATTCATCAACAATGTCACATACACAAACCTTATACGAGATTTTCAATTAATAAAACACCATCCAAACCACAAAAATAGTACATACTACTTTTAAATTCATCCTTATATCAACCCTAACTAATTCAAGTTAAATTCACAATTTCTTATACTTACCCACTTTAAATTCTATCAAGATATAACTTAATTTAAGCTAAGATTCATGAATTTCCCCAAAATACTACTTTTAAATTCACCATAATATAAACCCTAACTTGTCTATATTCAAATCACCACAATAATCAAACCCATAACAAAAATTCGAGACATCATACTCAAATTTAACAAGTATAAACTCTAAATAACAAGAAACTAAATATCAAAAACATACAAAATTAAATTGGGTAAGAGATTGCTCACAAAGGGTTGAGAAGATGATGAAAGAAAACAGAAAGTTTTAAGCAATGTAAGAAGGGGTGCCGGCGGTGGCGGCCGCTGGTGGCTGCCGGCGGTGTCGCTTGGCGGCAACTACTGGTGGTGGTGGTGGGTGTTCTTGATGTTGAGGAGGGAGGTGAAGAAGAAAGAGAGAAAGAGATGAAAAATAAGGATTATGGGATTGGGGTTCTTATTTATTTCTTTACTTTTTTTTTTCTTTCTCTTTTTCTTAATTCAACACCCTTACTCATCTATATAATCATATTTTTACTTACAAGCCCAAATTAAGACAACTTTCAATATGCTAGAAAACTTTTGAATTACAAGTATAAGTTTAATTTGAACATCTTGATTTGATTAATTATAAATATGCTCTTAATATAAATATGTAGGCACTCATTATTTATATAATGACTGATTCAAAAGGATTATTAAAATAAAAAGTTATTGTAACTATTGTTCAGTTCTTCTTTTAGTTTTTCACATGTTTATTTTGTTTATTTTTTGCTTCATGTAGTTTGTGTAGTTTCATGTTTAGGTTGTACAGTTGTGTTTTTATCCGCGCTTTCAACAAATGGTTGAGTTGTGAGACATGCATGCAAGCTTCTGTCGTGCACATTCATGTTCCTAGGCAAACTCGTATTTCCTTAGCCTTGTGCCTGTTTTGGGACCTAGAGTCTGACTGTTTTCTACATAGCTAAGGGGAACTGGGTTTGCTTGCTTGGTAGCTTGGTTGTTTACCTTTAGAGGTGCATTTCGACTAGCCTGTGAGGATTGAGCCTTCTTGGACTCCTTGCGAGTTCCATTCATTTCGTGTGCTAGTTAGGGGAGCTAAGTATTGTGTCAGTTCTTCTCCTGTATAGTCGGCTTTTCTTGAGACCAAGGATGATAACACGTTCGTTAGAATTGAGCTACATAGCCAAATAGCCTACCTTGAACGCAATTGACTTTAGGATGAGCCAAGTTCTTGCCTTTTCCTTTTCTTTTGCAGCCACATTGTTTAGCCTCCACATGAGCCAAATGTCCCCTCTTCTTACCTAGAGGATAGCTTAGTGATGATGAGGTTTCTTGTGCGCTATAGTGATTGTGGGCTTTTGGTTATGATATTACGGTTGTTGGTTTGTATGTCTCTATCCAGTTCATGTCCAGCTCATATTACTTTTCTCCTATTGCCTTTGGTGCTTTCAATGTTATTATTCATACACATTATATGTTTCTAGGACACCTTTCTCTTGTTTTACACCGAAATTTTATACACATACATATTCATGTGAGCGAGAAGGTCGATATTTTTTTTTGAGATGAGCTTGGAGAAACATGTTCTTACGAGATTTCAGATTTTTGATGGTGTTTATAATAGAGATCATCTGTGCTTATATTAGATATTAGGTTATTATGGTTGCTGGATTTGATTTTCATTGGTTCATCATGAGATGTTTTTGGTAGTTTTGTTTAGAGTCACTTGCTATCCTCTTCTTAGCTCCACATTCCCGAATGTATCTCACCTTAACCCTAAGCCAATGTTACAACCCTTTGTGCTAACCTGTTCGACTTGGTCCGAATAGCTTGTTCTGTGCTAGAGTTATATATGACACAATCCCCATAATTCTCCTCTACTAGGTGTTTGATTCCCGACTCATCTTTAGTCGGACGATTATGAGCGAAACACGAACCATAATCAAACACATGAGCGTCATTGCATTTTTCTCACATCTTTTGAGAAATAACCCGGGGAGCGTAGACTTGTGACCTCTCTAGGTAGTGGGTGGCATAGCCTGTGATGTTGCTTACCCTAGTGATCTCGAGCTTGTGGAATTGGTCATTCTCTTTGGTATTGCGCTCATTGAGACCATTGTACTTGCACACCTATGGCTAGGGAAGAGTTTTGCTCACGCACATGCTTGTAT
The DNA here is from genome assembly GCA_019776075.1 of Amaranthus palmeri. Lineage (NCBI taxonomy): Eukaryota > Viridiplantae > Streptophyta > Magnoliopsida > Caryophyllales > Amaranthaceae > Amaranthus > Amaranthus palmeri. The sequence goes on from JAAKBH010000378.1 coordinate 217,925, forward strand.
TGTTTTATTCTTCGCTTACCATGTTTGTGTGCTTTGCATTTGTGGGTCTCCTTCTAAAAACCCCTGCGAGACCTTACTCGTCCTCTTTCGGAGACCTTGAGGTTTAAAAAGCTTGTCGTACGTGCTAAGTATGACCGTGATTTCTACGACAGTGAGTTTTAGGTCTTTTTGCTTCGGTAGTTTAGTTTAGTTTTTCTTTGGTAGTCAGTTTGTTTTTTGGATGCCCCCTGTTTTCATGTCGTTCCTACCTAGTATCTTTGCTAGGGGCTAGCAAAGGTTTAACTTGGGGGACTTGATGTGCTCGATTTAGAGCACATTTATGTCCCCACTTTGGTGTCGAGTCTTGTCGTTTTAAATTGGTTTTATGCATTTTACACTCGATTTTACCTTGTTTTTGTCTCCACGGTGTTTAGAGGTCATTTCAAGTGTTTTCGGGTGATTTCGAGGTAAATTGGATCGAGTTCGAGGCTTAGACATCAAAGTCGAAGAAGAGGCATGTGTTTCGAGGCACTCACAAGTGTTTCGAGGCACTCAATTGAATGCTCAAATAGCTAAAAAGGCTTAGATTCGATCGAATCTAGGTGGCCTTCGGTCGAATCGTTGTCCAGCAGCCAAGTCCCAAAGCATAACTCACTGTTTATGCCGAATGGAAGCCCATTCGGTCGAATCCTTCAATATTCAGTCGAATTGACCTTAGGTTCAGTTGAATCCAAAGCAAGCCTTCCAAAGCCAAATTTTCATGTTTTTGGAAATACCGAATTTAGGATCCATTCGGTCGAATGCTGCATAACTTCGCGATTTCTTTTCTACACTTGCTTATTCCACGTAGGATCTTTTAGGGTTATTTCCCCCATCTCTTGTAGCCTATATAAAGGCACTCTTATGAACTAAAACCCTATGCCTTGATGGATAAAAACTCCCTCTTCCATTAAGAACATCACTTTAATGTTTTCTTTACATTTCTTGCCCTAGATTAGATTTATTGCTTTCTCATTTACATTCAAGCTTTGTACCTTTCATTTCATCTTCAAGTTTATGTAAGTTTTTACTTCCTTTTATTGCTTTCTCTCTAAGTTTATCTTTTATTCATGCTATTTAATGCTTTGTTCTTCTTAAGTTTGATTATTGCTTTGAATCTTGTTCTTGCTTTGGTTATTACTTTCTAGTGTAGTTGATACTTAGTGTTCTTGCCTTGTCTTTCTTTATTGCTAGTTTCTTTCTTGCCCTCATGCTTTCAATCATGCTTTACTTCTTCTTCTTAGTTGTTTTCACTTTCAATATGCTAGCGTACATTTCTTAGGGGTTTTGGTTTGGTGAAATGCTAGGTTTGGTGAATGTTGTTTATATGGTAGATTAGGGTTGAGGTTGTTGTGGTTTGTTTGATTGATATTTGATGCATATCTTGTCCTACCACTCCCTTGTGAGATATAGGGCGATTATGGGTCGTTCGCATGGCTATAGGTCATCAACTTCCCCACGCTATCTAGAGTGTTTCGATTGAGCCACGCTCAATCTCCCTTGACCTGGCTTTATATGAGAACGTAGTATCGACCAAGGGTGGATCCCTACCATCCCCGTTTGTTTCTCATTGCTTGTCCTAACCCTGTTTATTGCTTTCTTAGTTCAGTCTAAACACCCTTCTTATATACACACACCACATTTCTCTACACCTAGCACTTAATCTTTCTTATCCTTGTTCTTCGTGGTTCGATTTAGGTTCTTATAGTTGTATTTAGGTTGTTATAAATGTGTTTGCATAGCCAAGGTCTCTAGTGTTAAACGACGCGTTAGAAACTTGGCTATCAACAGGCTTCACCGGATGACCTCCTAAATGACAGTTGACCAGGGCAAATTACCTTTGACTTTCAATTAAATTAATTAATTTAGCCTAATTACCCAATTACCCCTAATTAGACCCTTGTTCTCCAACTTCTCTCTGCCCCTCCTCAATCATCATCATTTTCCCACCCTAACACCACCACCACCACCACAACACCACCATTAAAACCCTTCTTTTTCTCTCTCTTTATCATTTCTTGTTTTATCCTCTTTATCACCACCACTACCATTAAAACCCTTCTTCTCCAACTTCTCTCTACCCCTCCGGTTGACCAGGACATGTGTGTGCTCATACAAAAAATAAGGAGTTATCAAAATAAGAAATATATTTCATTCTTTCGTTTACCAATTAACTTAGAATATTTTCTTACGTAATTTATTAGTTTTTATCTTTTTAAGAAAAACTATATTTGTATGGCTTTTTGAGAGAATTTGTTGTAACTAGAGTTAAGGGAAGTCTAGGGGAGAATAGAAGCTTTGATTGAAACGTGACAAAGAGAAAGAGAAAGAGAAGGAGAAAGAGAAAGAGATAGACAAATAGAAGAGAAGAGAAGTGGCCTAGTTGAGAATTGTTTTAGGTAATTCTAACTAATTGCCTAAGACATAGTAAGAAATTTTAAAATCCCGAGTGATCGTGGTTTTTCCTTCTATTAGGTCTAGAAGGTTTTCACGTAAAATCGATTTCTCCTTTTATCTTTCTTGCTTTATGTTTAAGTGTTTATTACTCATTTTATATTCCACTTCTGATTTCTTAATTTCCCAATTTCCCAAATCAATCCAAACCTTTAATCAATCCATATTTCTTCCACTTAATACCTTCTACATTCATTATTCTTCATCTTCTTTCACCAAACTTATTCCAAGGAGAAATCCACACTTCATTAACCTTCAATCTTCAACAACAATGGCAGCATCCCTTCATTAAAGACAATCACACACTCTATTAACAAACCCATATTCTTTCTCCTCCTTTTATGTCCCTAAACAAAAGATTTGTTCACTTCTAAATCGCACTAATCTCCTCCTCCTTTTATCACTCCTCATAATTCAAGGTTTTCTTTACCCTTACTCGGGTATCTCTCAATCATTTTTGTCAAATACCCACTTTCAATTTCAGTCTAAATGGAGGAATCACTCCTTTAAAGATGCAATTACATTACTTGTGTCTCTCAATTTTGGAGAAGGATGATGATTGATTGGGTTCCATTTTGAAGGGATTGGTTTTCTGGAAAAGCTTAAAATTGTATTGGCAATGGCTATAGCTGATAATGTTAGATGTGGCTGTATTTGCACATATTTTTATTTTACCACAAACGTCGGAAAACAACGTCGAAAATTTGTAATTCAAGTAATGTTATACGACGCAAAAAAAGGTCATTTAAAGTATTTGACGCAAAACAAATAAAAAGTAATGGTATATGGTTAATTAATATTTTCCACAAACGGCAGACTAACGGAATTTATCCATAGTTGTATTATGTGCTAACGAACTAAAACTCAATGGCATATGGTGATCTACAACATTTCTTGTGGTATATGATGAATTATGAAGAAAAGGAGACTTCTTTTTCATTTCATTTAGAAAAATTTGCTCAAAATAATCCCATTTATCACCCGTTGGCCAAAAATAATCCTAACTATCAATTATTTTTTAATAATCCCAACTATTTTCATAATTTGTTGAAAACATACCCACCTCCATGTTACCGAACAGGTAACTTTTTCACTTTTTTTTTCTTTACTTTTTTACTTAACTATTGGAAATAACCTTTCCCCTTTATCTATTAATCATAAAAGAAAAAAAAGTGGAAAATTTTCATGTTATAGCCGATTAAAAAGGATGTGGGTATGTTTTCAACAAATTAAGAGAATAGTTGGGATTATTAAAAAAATAGGAAAATTTGCCAAGAATAATCCCAACTATCACCTGTTGGCCAGAAATAATCCCAACTATTGATTATTTTTAAATAATCCTAACTATTGATGAAGTTTGCTGAAAACAGTCCCATTTGTTTTTCAACCGGTTGTAGTAAGTTTAGTTAAGTAATTTTTTTACCTTTTTTTTAAGTTTCCTTCATCAAATTAGGTAAAATTACTTAACTTAACCTGCTACAGCCGGTTGAAAACCAAATGGGGTTGTTTTCAGCAAACGTTATCAATAGTTAGGATTATTAAAAAATAATCAATAGTTGGGATTATTTCTAGCCAACGAGTGATAGTTGGGATTATTCTTGGCAAATTTTCCTTAAAAATAATTGATAGTTGGGATTATTTTTGCGAACGGGTGATAGTTGGGATTATTTTGAGCAAATTATTCTTTCATATAAAATTAAAATTGACTTTTTATGAGATAAAAGGAGACTCTATTTTCATTTCATTCTTTCAAAATTATATCGGATAACTTGATTGACCACTTTGTATATGATCGATCTCATCGATCTCTTCAAAATCTTAATTGATCAATTTAAAGTCAAATTTGAATACTAGAAACTAATTGATTTATTTAAGGAAAAATTATAACAAACTACTTAATCTATACACCTTGTTTTTGAAAACCTATCTTATCTTAAAAAAATTTATAAAAAAACTACCTAATATAGCACAAATATTTGCAAATGACTACCTTTTAAGTAATCACGTGCCACATGCGTGCTGGTCAAAGTGTTAACTAATGGTCAACTGACGATATTCTTTAAAAGGTAGTCATTTGCAAACATTTGTATTATATTAGGTAGTTTTTTACAAAAAATTTAATTAAGGTAGTTTTTTTAAAAAGGTGAATAGAGTAGGTAGTTTCATTTAATTTTTCCTTATTATTATTATTATTATTATTATTATTATTATTATTATTATTATTATTATTATTATTATTATTATTATTATTATTATTATTATTATTATAATTATTATTATTATTATTATTATTATTATTATTATTATTATTATTATTATTATTTTTATTATTATTATTATTATTATTATTATTATTATTATTATTATTATTATTATTATTATTATTATATTTGGCAAAGTAAGTATTATAAAATGCCATAGAAAAAGATAGTCGAAGCTTACAAAAAGTCTAGGAGACTAAGAAGTAAACCCAGGCAAAGCTTCTAAGGGACAAGCCCCTCGTCATTCGCTTTGATGGGCTGACAACTCCAAAAAAGGAAAACAAGTTCCTAAGACTTCAAAAGAATGCTAAGACATATGTTAGCACATACTAAGGACATTGCTAGGCTACCTAAGCAATAACTATACAGTTCATACATGTACAATCCAATTAGGCGCTATCCAAAAAACAAAACAGCAGCAGCAATAGCTCCATTTCAGCGAGCCTTTTAGCAGCTTTGAGCAGAGACCCATTGATGAACGCTCCAAAACCATAATCCCACATAAAGTAAACCCAGTGCTTTAGGGAGTACATGCATTTAGAATTTGCAGCAGCCAAGGAGAAAACACTGACCCATAACAAAAGAGCCAAAAGACGAGTCAACATGACAACTAAATAGCCCATGACAACAATTCTGGCAGCAAGCAGCAGTGTCTAAGCTAATGCAAAACTAGATAAGTGCATCATATTTAGACCAAAATAATTAATCATATATGCATCATCTACTATAAAACACCCCACAAACTTGAAATAAGTTTTGTGTGGAAATCCAAGGAGGAGTCAACGATCACCCATTTGGAGGGTCGTCTCGCGTTCCAAAATCAGTGTTTACTTCTACGGCTTAGCCAACATAGCATATTACTCAATCTCATACTTCCTCAATGGTGGACAATTGTTTGAAAACCAATTTGCCCTTTGAAGACCTGAGGGTTTTAAGAACAGACTTGCCAAGAGTGTACATTCCACTCTTCATCATAAGAGCTAACTTGTTGTTTATGCTCTCATTAATTGTAAGCCGACAAGAGCATCACATTGAACTGATCGAACTACCAAAAATACGTCTACAAAGAAACAGATCAAAAAGACCAAAACCAGATTCTTTCATAACTGTGTTCTGTAAGGGCACTAGAAAAACCACCAACAGACTGCAATTTGATGATATCTGAATCACATGGGTCGATGATTCCCGTAGGCAGTTCCAAGATCAACAATATTTCCGTTGTAAGGAGATTCACACCCCTAACTGACCAGATACCAGCCAAAGCGGTATCGCAGTACATCCATTCAAGAACAAAAGAAGGCAACAAGCTACCAGTACCCAACTGCAGCACCTTGTTTCAAATCATAAGACTCAAAGATAGGAATATCAATCCAACTTGACATCCTCAAATACATAACTGTTTGTGCATTTCAAAGACAGAGATAGAGGAAATACCTCACTTTACAATGGCTTGGGTTCCAGTGAAATGGGTCAATCGACTTACCTAGTCGATTTCATCACTGGGCACACCATTATTTTAGGCTCTTGAGACTACTCAAGCATTGAGGGCAATCCGTACAAGCTACGAATCCTAAAACACCCTTTGAGAACAACTAAGATGCAAAAACAAGAATATTCATGGAATTTGAAACACAAACATGGTACGAATACCTGCATATGCACGGAGTCGTGTGAATTTAGTAGTGAAAATTGACCCTTCAGCAGTGATCGATCAGCATCTACAGCCCCTAATTCAATTAGGGTAGAACACGGGACTAATCGAAATCTCAGATTAGGGTTTGAGATATTTCGAACTCTCAAAATTGGATTATACTCTTTCGAAATTGAATCTTAATTACAATCCTTAGGCCAGCAGCTTGAATCAAAGTTGCATTTTAGGGTTTCTTCGCACAACAGTGACAATGATGACTTTAGAGACCCTCAACCCCAATTCCTCGCCTTAAGCCATCATAATGGACAAGAAGCACACCCTGCTAGCCCTTTCCTCGGTGGTCGACCACGCCTTCTACGCACCATGTCTTGGCGATTGGAGATCGGTAACAGAGAGCGGATCGTAGAGAGAGAAAGAGGAGAGATGTTGGCTCTATTATTATTATTATTATTATTATTATTATTATTATTATTATTATTATTATTATTATTATTATTATTATTATTATTATTATTATTATTATTATTATTATTATTATTATTATTATTATTATTATTATTATGATTATTATTATATTTCATCATTATCATTATCATTATTATTATTATTATTATTATTATTATTATTATTATTATTATTATTATTTACTTTTATCATTAATATTCCTTTATGTATGAGTTTTGGGTTAACCTGTTTTTTTCAAGTTTTGTTTTAATTATTATTATTATGGTCATTTGCTATTTCAAAAAAAAAGTCAATTAATACTATTGGAATTCACCATATAAAAATTTGTATTAATTATAATATAAGGCTAACTAGTCATATAATAATTCATAGCTTTAACATAACAATAATAGTACATTATCTATTATAAATAAAAAGTGGCTAAGGAATAATTCATTGATGAATAGTGAATTGCTTAGTCATACTACACTCCATCATCCATGTGAGTAATTCCACGTATGTTGGGTTATTTTATTGTTTTTGCATGTAGGATGGTTATGTAGCTTTGTCATGTGCATTAGGTAGTACACATGTCATGTGAGTGCTGCATGTAGGTTGTTGTTGCATGTATGTTAGTGTCTTTGCATAAATATGAGTGCTTTGCTTGGACACATGTCTTGTTAGTGAACACACATATTGACTTGTTGATGTGCAAATACGAAAGATTTGTTATGGAACGTAGAGAAAGCATCCAAGAGATGTTTACTAGGTTCACCAATATTACGAATGAACTTGTCTCTCTTGGAAGTCTATTCCCGCAGATGAACAGGTCAGGAAATGTCTAAGGAGTCTCCCTCAAAATGAACGCTGGAAAGACAAAGTCACAACCATTCAGGAATCGAAGGATTTCACTAAATTCAATCTGGAAGAGTTGGCTGGTTCCTTTGTGACCCATGAATTGCATCTGGGAACAAACTGACAGTTCTCGAAACAAAGGCTTGGCTTTGGCAGTGAATGATCAAGAAGAGTCAGAATGTGATGAAGCGGAGCCTGCCATGTTGGTTCGAAAATTCAAAAAGGCCTTCAGGACAACAGATACACCAATCAAAGAAACAATAAAGAAAGAGGATTTGCAAATACAAAGACCAACTACGATTGACATAAGTGTGGAAGTACTGATCACTTCATCAAGGAGTGCCCTCAATGGAATAATGAGAAGGGAACAGGGAAGGCAAGGGAAATCGAAAGACAACCGATGAAAGGAAATTTCAACAAGACGGACTTTCGCAAACCTATGATTGCTGCATGGGGAGAATATGAGAGCGAAGCAGAGACAGAAGCCCCTATTGAAGAAGAAACTGCTAACCTGTGTCTCATGGCCACTCATGACGAAAAGTCAAAAGAAAAAAAGGTATTGTCTTCTAACTGACCATCTAATCACATATTTAAATGGGAGAAATATAAACTAAATAAATTGCTTATGGAGACACAAGAAAAACTAGATGAAAAAACTGGCACCTGTCTCCAAATTGAAAATAGGTTCTACGTACAAAATAGGTTCTTTAATCTATTAGATGATAACGTCATGTTAAAGGAAGCATTGGAAAAAGTAAAAGAGGAAAACATTATTCTTAATGTTGAATTAAATCAATATAAATTGCTAGGCTCAAAAAAGCACATAAATGATCTATTTATTCGTGAGTTTAGTACCGAATTCCAAAAGATAAAATTAGACCTAGAATCCACTATTATTTAAAATGAGAAATTGAAACTTGAAATAAATTCAAGTAGAAAAGGGGAAATCAAAAAAATTCTGATAGCGGGTTTCTACGCACGTCGTTAAACACTAGAAACCAAAGCAATGCCAACTATATTTGTAACACCCTATTACTACTATAACGAGTATAGTGGCAAGTCGGGGATCGAACCTCAAGGACAAGAGCTAAGCGAGGCTAGGTGCAAGGTGTAGAGAATGCAAATGGTGTGAATAGAGGGTGTGTGAACTATACTATGAAAGTGATAAATAAGATTAAGACACGCAATGAGAAAGAAACGGGGATGGTAAGGGTCCACCCTAGGTCGGTGCTAAGTTCTCATACAAAGCTAGGTCAAGGGAGATCGAACGTGGTTTGATCGAAACACTCTAAATAGCGAGGGGAAGTTGGTGACATATAACATGCGAACGACCCATAATCGCCCTATGTCTCACTTAGGAGTGGCAGGACAAGATTCGCTTCGAATATCAATCAAACAAACCACAACAAACCTCAACCCTAATCTAGCACATTAACAACATTCACCTAACCTAGGGTTTCACCAAAACCAAATCCCCTAAGAAAACTACTCTAGCATATTGAAATCATCTATAACTAAGGACAAGAAAAAAGACATGATTAAAGCATTAGGGCAAGAAAGAAACTAACAATAATGAAAGGCAAAACAAATAAATCTATCTACCTACTATACTACAAAGCAATAAGGAAAGTAAGAACAAGAATGGAAAGCAAATGAACAAGAAACAAAGCAATAATCAAAGCGAGAAAGAACAAAACATTAAATGGCATAAATGAAAGATAAGTAAAGGAATAAAACAATAAATGAAAGAAGTCTTACATAAGCTTAAAGGGATTAAAAGATTTCTATACTTGAAATGTAAAGGAGAAAGCTTTAAATCTAATTTAGGGAAATAAAGTAAAGGGAAAGCAATAAAAGTGATGTTCTAATAGAAGAAAGGGTTTCTATCTATCAAAAGCATAAGGTTTACATTCAGAAAAGTGCCCTTATAGAGGCTACACAAGGTGGAAACAAAAGCCCTCAAAGAATCCTACGTGGCAAGCTTTAAGAAGAAAACAATTCGCGAAAGTTACAGCCATTCGACCGAATAGGGGACATATTCGCTCGAATGTTCGCATTCGACCAAATGGGGGAAGCTTTCGCTTTTTCCAGAACCTTGCATTTTATTGCACTTGATTTGCCAAGCCATTCGACAAAATGGTCAAAGGCCTTCGCCCGAATCTCCTATAATTCGCTGAATTAGGCATCATTCGACATTAACAGAGGCTTAGAGCCTTGATCTTTTGGGTACAACAGCTCATTCGACCGAACCAAACATCCATTCGACCGAATGGAGGTCGAGCAAGCTTGGACCTCCTTCGAAATGCTTCTACAAAGTACCGGAATGTCTCGAAACTTTGCGAGATGCTTGGGAATGACTTAGAGCAATTGAGAGAGCCTCTTAACGTGTGGCTCTTCTTGACCTTGATGTCTAAGCCTCGAACTTGATCCATTTTACCTCGAAATCTCTCGAAAATACCTGAAATAACCTCTAAACACAACGGAGACAAGAACAAGGTGAAATCGAGTGTGTAAACGCATTAAACCAAAGTAAACATTGAGACTTGACACCAAAGTGGGGACATAAATGTGCTCTAAATCGAGCACATCAACTCCCCCAAGCTAAACCTACTAGTCCTAAGCAAAAAGACTAGGCAGGAACGACATGAAAGCCCAAGGGAACCCAAAAACAAACTAATTAAAGAAACAAAACAAACTAAACTACCAAAGCAATAAAACCTAAAACTAACTTTCGTAGGAATCACAGTCGTACATAGCACGTACGACAAGCCCTTTAAACCTCAAGGTCTCCCAAAAAGGACAAGTAAGGTCTCGTGAGGGTTTTTAGAAGGAGACCCACAAATCCGAAGCAAACAACATGGTGAGCGGAGAACTAAACAATACAAGTTGCGCATGAGCTAAACTCTTCCTTGGGCATAGGTGTGCAAGCAGATGGTCTCAAAGAGCGCAATACCAAAGAGAATGACCAATTCCACAAACTCGAGATCATTAGGGTAGGCTACATCACAGGCTATGCCACCCACTACCTAGAGAGGCCACAAGTCTATGCTCCCCATGTAATTTCTCAAAGGTGTAAGAAATATGCAATCACGCTCATGTGTTTGATCATGGTTCGTGTTTCGCTCAAAGTCTTCTGACTAAAGATGAGTCGGTAATCAAACACGTAATAGGGGCAAATCATGGGGATTGTGTCATATATTACTCCAGCACAGAACAAGCTAATCGGACCAAGTTGAACAGGTTAGCGACGGGTTGTAACATTGGTTTAGGGTTGAGGTGGGATGCATTTGGGAATATGGAGCTAAGTAGAGGTTAGCAAGTGACCCTAAAAAAACACCCACAAACATAACATCTTGAATCAATGAATATCATATCCAACAACCATCAATAACCCAATAATCTCATGAAAGCACAAATGATCTCTATCATAAAACACCATCAAAAATATGAAATCTCATAAGCACACGTGTCTCAATGCTCATCTCCCAAATGCAATATCGACCTTCTCACTCACATGAATATGTATGTGTGTAAAGGCTCAATAAAGAACAAGAGAGAGGTCTCCTCAAGCATAAAACATGTATGGATAATTTCTATTATAAGCACGAGAGGAAATAGGAGAAAAGTGTATGAGCTGGACATGAAACGAATAAAAGCCATACGAACCAACAAACAAAACTATAACCAATAGCCCACAATCACTATAGCACACAACAGACCCACCATCACTAAGCTATCCTCTAGGTAAGAAGAGCGAACATTTGGCTCATGTGGAGGCTAAACGATGTGGCTACAAAAGAATAGGAAAAGGCAAAAACTTGGCTTAACCTAAAGTCAATTTACGTTCAAGGTAGGCTATTTGGCTATGTAGCTCAATTCTAGCGAAAGTGTTATCATCCCTAGTCTCATGAAAAGCTTACTGCACTAGAGAAGAACCGACACAATATTTAGATCCCGTAACTAGCACTCATAGTGAATGGAACGTGCAGGGAGTCCAAAAAGGTTCAATCCTTACATGCTAGTCGAAATGCGTCTCTAAAGGTACACATCTAAGACACCAACCAAGCAAACCCAGCTCCCCCAAGCTATGTGGAAAACGGTCAGACTCTAGGTCCCAAAAAAGGCACAAGGCTAAGGAAATACGTGTTTGCATAGAGAAATGAATGTGCACAACAGAAGCTTGCATGCTAGTCTCACAACTCAACCATTTATTGAAAGCAAGACAACTATACAACCTAGACAAAACAAAAACTAAACAAACTAAACATGCAAAAAGAACTAAAAGAAAAACTAAACAATAGTTACAATAATGCAAATGTTTTGGGGTTTTGAAAGTGTAAGCGCATCCACCCCCAAGCTAGCTCAAGAGCCGTCTTGGCGTTGGGGAAGGCGAAAGAAAAATCAAAAGAACGAAAGATATGAATTATTGGAACTAATGAGAACATAAAGCAAATATCAACAGATTACACCAACACCGGGTTATCTACCGCAAGTACTTTTGCTTAACGTTAAGTTCGACATAGCTAACCACTAGCTCAAAAAGAAAATGAAAAGCTTGGGAAAGAAACCATACCTTAGCTAGGAGCAGACTCATAGCATCACAATCGACTCGTACACGGTGACCCAAAACCCTCCACCTAGCAGCAGTGGCAGAGGTAAGCAATGTAGAACCGGGGTCACCCGGTGGTATACCCAGATATGGGGCTCCTCCAAGCTTAGGTGGTACCATCTTCTTCTTTTTGTATTCTTTTCTTTTTCTTTTTCTCACCCGCTTCCTCTTGCGGGGTTGCTTGTCAACACCTTCAGGTTCATCATCTTCTTTGTCATACACAAGAACAAACCTCTTTTTTCCCTCATCATTATCATCCTTCTTCCTCATCTCCTCATCATCAAACTTCACCACACCATCATCGAAAATCACCTCAGCATCAAACACATAGGCATCAAGAAAATCAAGCCCCCCAAGTTTATTGCTGGCCCATTTGGTTTTGATGATAACATAAACTTTAATAAACAAACATATTACGTTTTGAGATTATTGTGTTAGGTTATATATCCGATCCTTAAAAGGTCGTTGATAGAACCATTAGAAGTTGAAAAGGGCATTACTACTTTACCTGTTTCAAGATCAAGTTGTTGGCCCATTTGGTTTTGATGATAACATAAACTTTAATAAACAAACATATTTTGTCTTTGAGATTGTTTTGATAGGTCAAATATCCGATCTTTATAAGGGTCGTTGATGGACCATTAAGCGTTGAAAAGGGATTACTTAGTAACTGTTCCAAGATCAAGTCAGAGTTCGAAGATTGGTCAATCGGAGACAGTGCAGTGTTCCCAGAATCAGCGGTCAGAGGAGGAGTCAACAAAAATAATTAGGAAAATAATTTTTAATTTTTATTTTTCTTTTTTAGATTTGTTGTACGGATAAATTAAGTCTAGGATGCACAAGGAAATTAATTAAAAAATTAAGATAACTAACTCCTAAAAAGACTCCTTAAAATTAGGATCTTAAAATTAGTTTTCTTAAATTGTCTTAGCTATTTTTAGCTAAAATACAAGAAAACTTGGAGTTACTACCAAGCTTTCCTACCACTCTCACGCGTAAACTAGCCCTCAACTCCCACTATCTTTGATCATGGGATTATGGGCAAATTAAATCTAAAAATCTATATAAAGGATTTTTATACAACTGGCACACTTGGTGATCATTTGAGAGAGAATTGTTTTTCCGAAAATATTTGTGCCCAAAATATTTCGTGAGGTTTACAAAATAAAGAAGAGGAAATCTTGATTGATTTTAATTGCTAATTAATTTCAAGATTTTATCCTTGTGCTATTCTTGATTTGATTCATCCATTTTAGATAAATCTTGTAAAGGGTTTATTTGAGAGATTTTGTTATTTAGACTTGGGTAAGTCTAAAGAGAGGAGGAGAAGAGTAGAGAGAAGAGAAACGGTAAGAGGTTACCGTGAGTAGAGAAACGGTAAGGAGTTACCGAGAGAAGAAAAAGAGTAGAGAGGAGAAGTTATTTTATGTAATAGAGGAGTGATTTACATAAAATAATAGAGAAGAGAAATCCCTAGTGGGTCGTGGTTCTTTTTCCCACGTTAAATCTTGGTGTTCCTTTTATAGTTTTCTTTTATATTGTCTTGAGTATTTTTGTTATTCGAATTCCGCAAGAAAAAGGGCTAAAAATACTCTAAAAGCGAAAGTAACAATTCACCCCCCCTCTTGTTACAGTTCATTGTCTCTAAGTGTTTCTACACAAGTAAAATTCGAAGAATTGTAATTCAGAGACAGTGCAGTGTTCCCAAATCAACAGTCAGAGAAGTAGTCAACGAATTTATTAAGAAAATAAATTTAGTTTTTATTTTTCTTTTTATTTTTGTTGTACGGGTGATTAAATCAAGGAAGCACAAGGGGAATTAAGATTAAAAACTAACTCTTAAATTAAAATAACTAACTTTTAATTTAATCTTAAAATAGATTTCTAAAATTAGGTCTTGGCTATTTTTAGCTAAAAGACAAGGGAAGACTTAGAGTAACCACCAATGCTCTTACCCACTAACTCACAGTTATTGCCCACTACCCCCACATCTAAGGATCATGGGATTATGGCATAATATGATCTAAAATGGTATTTAAATGCTTTTTGATAACCGGCACAATTTGGTGATCAATCAAGAGAGAAAATATTTCCGAAAAATATTTTTGTGCCCAAGTTATTTTCGTGAGTTCATAAATCAAGAAAAGGAAATCTTGAGTGTTTTAATTAGCTTATTAATTCCAAGATTAATTCCTTGTGCAAATCTTGTTTTGTTCATCCATTTGAGAAGATTTATTTTGTACGGGTTTTTGAGAGAAGTTGTAATTAGACTTGGGTAAGTCTAAGGGGAATTGAGAGAATTTTTGTAAAGAGAGAAAGAGAAACAAGAAGGAGAACCGAGAAGAGAAAGAGAAGGAGAAGAGAGAAGAGAAGAGAAGGAGAATTAGTTTTATGTAATAGAGAATTATATTTACATAAAATTAGTAAGAGAAATCAAATCCCTAGAGGGTCGTGGCTTTTTCCCACGTTAAATTCTTGTGTTTCTTTTTAGTTTTCTTTAAATTGCTTAGAGTATTTTTATTATTCAAATTCCGCAAGAAAATTAGGGCAAAAAAATACTCTAAGGGCAATACGACAATTCACCCACCCTCTTGTTGCAGTTCATTGTCTCTAAGTGTCTACAATTGGTATCAGAGCCCTGTTCCTCATTTGATCAAGAAACCCTAGAGTCGTTGTAACACCCGAATTTCCTCCGTTCTCTTCCGGTTTTGGTGCCGTTCAGAGGGTCGGAAATTCACCCCTGAATTTCCGACCCTCTGAACGGCACCAAAACCGGAAGAGAACGGAGGAAATTCGGGTGTTACAGCCGTATCTTGGTGTATTAGAGATACTGAAAATGAACGGACGCATGGAAGAAGGTTACTCTACCTAGAGACCACCAATGTTGGATGGCAAATTCTACACGTATTGGAAAAATAGAATGGAGATCTTCATCAAAGTCGAGAACTATCAAGTTTGGAGAGTCATCGAAATTGGAGACTTTGAGGTAACAACTACCAACTCCAATAACGAGACTGTTCCCAAACCTATTACAGAATACGAGAAAGAAGATTTTTAAAAGATGGAAATGAATGCTCTTGCTATCAAATTGCTTCATTGTGGGCTTGGTCCAAACGAACATAATCGCATTATGGGATGCAGAACCGCCAAACAAATTTGGGATCTGCTGGAGGTAACTCACGAAGGAACGAGTGAAGTAAAGTGTTCCAAAATTGACTCGCTCATGTCTAAATACGAAAGATTTGTTATGGAACCTAAAGAAAGCATTCAAGAAATATTTACAAGGTTCACGAACATTACAAATGAGCTTATCTCTCTAGGAAAGCTAATTCCCTCAGATGAACAAGTACGAAAAATCCTAAGAAGCCTACCTCAAGATGATCGTTGGAGAGCGAAGGTGACAGCCATTCAAGAATCTAAAGATTTCACAAAGTTTAATCTGAAAGAGTTGGTTGGATCCCTTATGACTCATGAATTACATCTGGGAACAGCTGACAGTTCCAGAAACAAGGGTCTGGCTCTGACAGCAAACGATCAAGAAGAATCAGAAACTGATGAGGAAGAGGCAGCAATGCTGGTACGTAGATTTAAGAAGTTCTTCAGGAACAACAAGTATAAAAATCAAAGAAACAACAAAGAAAGAGGAACTTCAAATTCCAAAACCTATGAATGCCACAAATGTGGAAGTACCGAGCACTTCATCAAGGATTGTCCACTATGGAAGAATGAGAAGGGTAAAGGAAAAGAAAGAGAAACAGGAAGACAACCAACAAAAGGAAACTTCAACAAAGCCGATTTTCGCAAAGCCATGATAGCTGCATGGGGAGAATCCGAAAGCGAGCCCGAAACCGAAGCTCCCTGTAACACCCGAATTTCCTGACCGAAATCATAATCGTGAAAGACGAAAGGAAATTCGGGTGTTACACTCCCGTTGAAGAAGAAGAAGTAGCCAATCTCTGTCTCATGCCAACGCATGATGAAAAGTCTAAAGGAAAAGAGGTACTGTCTTCTGATCCATTTTCTGATTACTTATTCAAATTGGATAAACATAGATTAATAAATGATTTTAGATTCTCACGAAAATTTGGAAAAACAAACAGCCATCTGTCTCAAGACTGAAAAAGACCTTAAGGCGTGCAAAGACCAAATATCCTACCTTAATTCTTTTAGGTCCGATGTGCAAACTCGATTCTTTGAATTGCTTGATAATAATGTGATGTTAAAAGAAGCTATAGTAAAGGTTAAAGAAGAGAACATCATGTTAAACATTGAATTAAATCAACTTAAGTATCAAGAAATGGAATTGAGTTATGATTCTAATAAAGAAATTAAAAGTGTCCTTCTTCAAATGAAATTAGACCTAGAATCCGCCTTAAAAGAAAATGATCGACTTAGGCTTGAATTAAATTCAAGAGAAAAAGGGAAAAACAAAGAAGTTCCCAAATGGATTCTTAATGCTAAAACCAAAGAAACCGAAGGTTTAGGATATAACAAACATGTTAAACACAACAGTAGCTTTATCCACTGCAAAAGCTGAATATGTAGCAGCAGCAGCCTGCTGTTCCCAAATGCTTTGGATTAACAAACAGCTAAGAGATTTTGGTATTAAACTTGAATGTGTTCTTATTTATTGTGATAATACTAGTGCTATTTCTAGAGTTAAACATATTCATATTAGACACCATTTTCTTAAGGATAATGTAGAGCATAAAAATATTATTGTTAAACATGTCAATACTAGTGATCAAGTTGCAGAAATTATGACTAAACCGCTTCCAGGGGAACAATTCGAAAAGATGAGGTTGGAGCTAGGTATGATCAAGCTTCACTAAAGTTTAATGCTAGTATTCCTCCTCAAAACAACTTGAAAAATTGGAAGGGTTCAATCAACCACAACAACCAAGATTGATTATTCAATCATTGCGAGATTTGGGTATGCATCTATTTAAGTACGTGTCTTAAACTTTATCTTGATTGCTTGCTTTGAACTGATTAGACCAAGTAGCATAATTTATTTTATATTATTATATATGTATTATATTATCCACATATTATAAATTTTTTCTCTTTCAAAAAATCACAAAAATTTATTTTTATTTTCCACAAATTCCAGCATTTCATTTTATTTTATTTTATTTATTTCGGTGAGCCAACATTATTTATGAAATGGAAGACGGAACATCGAGGTGTTTCGGAAAGTAGTTGTCTAAATCGACATAGTCAACAAACTAGGCTTAATTAATAACTAACCTTACACCTCCTAAAACCGCCAATGTAGAAGTAGCACAAACCCTTCACTAACCGTCCCTTCACACATTTATAACCCTTACACTCCATTGTCACATCCATCATTCACAACCCACCTTACTTGTACTACTCTTGCAAACCGTCAACTCCATTCAAAGCATACATTTTTCTTATCCCTAATTCCTCTCATCCACACCATGATAACCCCAAAATCATCCTCATCTAGCAAGAAAATACCGAAATCCTCTCAACCCAAACCGTTACAAGTTATCTACCCTGATATACCACCTTCATCTTCACAAGAACCACCAAAGACTAACACCCCAAAACAGCCAATGCATGCCGGAGTTAAGAGAACTCGTGGAACCCCAAAAGGTGCATCTTCATCCAAACCACCGAAAAAGATCAAGCGAGTGGATCCCGACAGCGCGGAAGAAGTAGCAAAAGAAGTGTAAATTGGGTTAGGACTGGATAAATATTGGTATGACTCTACATCTTTTCCACAATTTCATGCTATTTTACAAAATCAGGGGTGGGAAAAGTTGATGTACGATCACTCATGCAACCCTATTTACCCCAATTTGATGCGTGAATTTATTCACAATTTCACTATAGAAAACGGTGTCTGACTGTCTGCTCCAGTACAGTTAAAGAAATTAAAATCGAGTTTAGTAGCTTAATGATTGGTGAATGGTTTGAAGTTCCTACTATAGGTTTTGATACTTATTACGTTGGGTCGAAGATTGTTTTTTCTGGCATTACCGAGAAAACCGTTTTGAAATTTCTTGGTCAGGAAGATAAGAAGAGATTTAGTCACATGTCTTTGTCTCCATTACACAAACTACTTTACAACATCGCCCGTAGATTCATTTTACCCCGCAATTCATAGCGGAGTGAAGTCAATCAATTTACGCGATGCAACGTTGATTTATTGCATGGCTAATCACATCAAAATTAATTTTCCGTCGTTGATGGTGTCTCATTTGTCTGAGTGTGTTGAGAAGGGTCTTATGGTTGGTTACGGAGGATTGTTAACTTGTATTTTTAGAAAGTTTGGTGTACCGCTTGAGGGTCTTCATTTTCCCATGTCCGCCAATAATCAAATAGGCGCAAAGTGCCTTAAAAATTTACATTTAAATGTGAATGAAAAGGGAATTTTGGAGGACCTCATAGATGTTGAGGAAGTTGATTCTGATGTAGAGGAGGTTGAAAAAGAAGAAGAAGATGAGGAGGAGGAAGGAAAGGAAAAGAAAGAAAAAGAAAAGGAGGATCAAGGTGTTGTTCCCTCTGCCAGTACTAAGGAGGCAGAGGTGAATGAGGAAAAGAAGGAAGCTTGTTCTGAGGGGGAAGCTTCAAAGGAGGAACTTGAGGAGGTGGACTCCAGTGATAGTTCAAGTGATGAGGAAGTTACCAAACCGGTTAAGGAGGATTCAAAAATCGCTCCTAGGAAGAGTACGAGGCTCGCTTCTTAGGTCACAGTTGGTAAGGATGAAGCCACATCTACTCACCTTACCAAACAAACAATTGATGCCCCGTCCTCACCTAAACCAGTGTCACCTATACCATCATCACCACCATCACCAATAGCAACTACTCCACCAACATTTCCATCACCACCATCACCCACTGGTTTTGATAGGGATTCCTCACCATTTCCTCCTACTCCAATTGATCTTATCCTCACCAAATTTGATTCCTTGTAGTCCCAACTCAATGCTTTCCAAAGTGAAGTTCGTGCCTCACTCTCCAGTCTTGAAGAGCAGCTGTCCCAGATGGAGTCCCGTCTTGGTGCGAAACTCGACACTGTGGAAGTGCAGACAGAATATGTAGATGAGGAGACTGCTGCATGATCCCTCCTGTTTCTGTTCTAATATTTAAATTAATGTTTGTTGGCCACATTATTTGTAATCTTTAAACAATTTTTTTTTGCTTTATTTTGCGTACCTGCTGGGGTACAAGACAGTTATTCTATGTTTATGCTACTAACCAAACCTTTTAATCCTTCATATTATCTTTTCTTCTCTACCTTATATGGTCTATGATGTTTGAATGCATGCTTTCTTGATTCATGTTTGGGCATTTGCTTTCTTAGTTTGCTACTTACTATCTTAATTTGTCTAACGCTTGCCTTAGAGTTGTGGATTGATATATACCCCTGCTTTTTGATTGATGTCAAAAGGGGGAAGAAGGCAAACAAACATAAGTGCTCTTGTGAATACTTGTGCTATTACTTAATCTTTATCTTTGGATAATTGGTTCTCTGTTTGTGTTCTAAACCTAAGACTAGTTTGTTCTAAAACTTTTAAAATGTTCTTAGTATATGTTTGATATATGGACTTACTGTTTGATATACCTAGGCTTAATATGCTTAGTATAGGACTTATTGTTTGCCTTTTATGGGATAAATTGGTTAATTGTTGTTTGACTTTAAATTATTGGTTATCACTTTTGTTTACTTTTGATTCTTACAACTCATAATATTTTGAAGTACTTAGATTGTTGTGTTTCTTAATATTATGGTTCTTTATGTTTCTTAGTTTATAACTTCTTAATTTATAAGTTTTTGTTATTATTATATTTATGATTATGTCTTGTTTTATTTTTCCTGTACTTGATGTTAAAAATTTAAGTCATGTTTAACCACATGATTTTCGAAAAAAAAAGGTTTTAAAATTTAATTATTAGAGTAATATGATTGCTTTAGAGTTTAGTAAATTATTTGTGACGATTTAATTTACTAGATATGGTTGAACGTGTGTTAATCTCAAGCATGTTCATTGTATTTGTTTTACTCTATTTTTATTAAGTTTGTTTATAAAGTTTGTCATCATCAAAAAGGGGGAATTTGTTGGCCCATTTGGTTTTGATGATAACATTAACTTTAATAAACAAACATATTACGTTTTGAGATTATTGTGTTAGGTTATATATCCGATCCTTAAAAGGTCGTTGATGGAACCATTAGAAGTTGAAAAGGGCATTACTACTTTACTGTTTCAAGATCAAGTCAAATTCGAATAATTGTAATTCAGAGACAGTACAGTGTTCCCAGATTAACAGTCAGAGTAGTCAATGAATTTATTAAGAAAATAATTTTAGTTTTTATTTTTCTTTTTATTTTTGTTGTACGGGTGATTAAATCAAGGAAGCACAAGGAAGTTAACTTGGAATTAAGATTAAAAACTAACTTTTAAATTAAAATAACTAACTTTTAATTTAATCTTAAAATAGATTTCTAAAATTAGGTCTTGGCTATTTTTAGCTAAAAGACAAGGGAAGACTTGGAGTAACCACCAAGTCTCTTACCCACTAACTCACGGTTATTGCCCACTACTCCCACATCTAAGGATCATGGGATTATGGCATAATATGATCTAAAATGGTATTTAAATGCTTTTTGATAACCGACACAATTTGGTGATCAATCAAGAGAGAAAATATTTCCGAAAAATATTTTTGTGCCCAAGTTATTTTCGTGAGTTCCATAAATCAAGAAAAGGAAATCTTGAGTGTTTTTGATAGCTTATTAATTCCAAGATTAAATCCTTGTGCAAATCTTATTTTGTTCATCCATTTGAGAAGATTTATTTTGTACGGGTTTTTGAGAGAAGTTGTAATTAGACTTGGGTAAGTCTAAGGGGAATTGAGAGAATTTTTGTAAAGAGAGAAAGAGAAACAAGAAGGAGAACCGAGAAGAGAAAGAGAAGGAGAAGAGAGAAGAGAAGAGAAGGAGAATTAGTTTTATGTAATAGAGAATTATATTTACATAAAATTAATAAGAGAAGTGAAATCTCTGGAGGGTCGTGGCTTTTTCCCACGTTAAATTCTTGTGTTTCTTTTTAGTTTTCTTTAAATTGCTTTGAGTATTTTTATTATTCAAATTCCGCAAGAAAATTAGGGCAAAAAAATATTCTAAGGGCAATACAACAATTCACCCCCCCTCTTGTTGCAGTTCATTGTCTCTAAGTGTTTCTACATTTATCATCGTGAGCATCTTCCACAACATCAAGAGAGCAAAGTTGCTCGGCCATAGACTCCTTGGAAGACTTAGCAAAGCCAAAAACCGCTTGCTCTTGGGCTACCCTTATAGGAATGGTCTTGGATTTGCAATCAATGAGGGCACCCAAACTCTTCAATGCATCTCTCCCAAGTATGAGGGGAGTGTAGGAATCTTCTACCATGTCTAGTAAAACAAAATCACATGGGATAACAACTTTTCCCACTTGAATAGGAAGATCCTCAAACTCCCCATATGGCACTTTAACACTACAGTCGGCAAGTTGGATAGATTTCTTTGATTTCTTAAGCTCAAAAGCAAGATGTTTAGCATTACTCATCGGTATGAGGCTAATTGAGGCCCCTAAATCAGCAAGTGCTCCCTTGGGTTTTTGGTTCCCAAGATCTGTGTTTTAAAAAGGGCGCCTAAGGCGTGCCTAGGCGCAAGGCGCTAGGAGGCGCAAGCCAAATCGCGTAGGAGACTCTAGGCGCAGTGGATACACAAAAGCGTGGGAAAAGGCGCGCCTCACATGCGCCTCCGTCGCCTCTCGCCTCATGCGCCTCTTGCGCCTTTTGGTGTTGAGGCGTTGCCCTAGGTTTGAATGGGTTGGATTAAGAAAACCCATTTTATTACTTAAATACACTTTATTTTAAATGATTTAAAATTAAAAAAAACTAATGTCTGAAATCTGAATGCTACCCATCCATCTCCTTCGAAGTTGTTGCTACTTTGCCTCCATCTCTTTTCTTCGCCATCTTCAAAGTTCGAACCAGGTATTAACTTTTTTTTTCTTTTTCTTCTACTTCCTTTCTTCTCCTTCGTTCTTCTTTCTCTTATCATCTTCGAAGCTGCTTTGCCCTAAATTATTATAGTTTTTTCTGTTTTTTTTCCAATTTTTTCCTTTTTCGTCCATCGCCATTTTTCTGCTCCTCTTTTCATCTTCTTTTTCGAAGTTGTTGCCTACTCCAGAATGTTCCTTTTTCCTTTTTTTTAAAACCATTTTATAGCTACTCTTCTTTCCATTTTTTTTTTGCCTGCTCTAGAATATTTGAACTCTTTTTAGTGTTAATGTTGTTATCATACTTATCAACCTATATTATTAGTATTGTTATTTTATTATTAATTGTTGTTAGTGTAATTATGTGAGTAATTGTTGATTATTATTTTTTGATAGCTTGAATTTTGAACAATGAGTTCCTCAAATTCCTCCGACTCGGTAGATCCCGCAAGAAAATATAGAATAATAGATTCCAATAATAGAAATAACTTCACTTGTTCATTTTGTGGAAAATGCACTAAAGGAGGAGCATACCGAATGAAACAACATTTAGTAGGAGGCTTTAGGAATGTGACAAAGTGTGAAAAATGTCCGGACCATGTGCAAGAAGAAGTTCGAAATTTCATGATGAAGAAAACTCAATCAAAAATGGATACTCAAATTTTCCAATGCCCATGAAAACTCAAAATGATGACTACGATGAAGACTTTGTTGATGAAGAAACTATTCCATCTAGTGGAAAGGAAGGTAGGAGTGATAGCCGGTTTTTAACGCGTCGTTTAACGCTAAGAACCAAAGCTATGCAAACACATTTGTAATCACCCAAAATAAAACTATAGCGAGTATAGCGGTAAGTCGGGGGTCGAACCACAAGGAACAAGGGATGTTAGACTAAAGGTTTGGTGTGGGAAAGGATGGTTGGTAAGAAGGTGGGTGAATTAGACTAAGGATTAAAAAACACAAAGAAAACAGGCTTAGGCTAGGTCCACCCTAGGTAGGTCTATTGGAGATAGAGATAGGCTAGGTCGAAGGAGATTGAACGAAGGTCAATCGAGACACTCTAGATGACATGGGGAAGTTGATGACCTATAGTCAATACGAACGACCCATAATCGCCCTATGTCTCGCAAGGGAGTGGCAGGACAAGAAAAACAGATCGCGAAGTTTCCAGCCCATTCGCCCGAATCTAAGGGCACATTCGCCCGAATGGAGCCTCATTCGCCCGAATGAAGTCCATTCGGGGTTTCCAGAGAGTT
The DNA here is from genome assembly GCA_019776075.1 of Amaranthus palmeri. Taxonomy (NCBI): domain Eukaryota; kingdom Viridiplantae; phylum Streptophyta; class Magnoliopsida; order Caryophyllales; family Amaranthaceae; genus Amaranthus; species Amaranthus palmeri. Next base: position 241,495 of record JAAKBH010000378.1, read on the forward strand.
TCGAAGCCATTCAGCTCACTTCATGAACCATTCACCCGAATACTTGGGCCATTCGCCCGAATCTGGAGTATTCGCCCGAATCTATGGGCTGGTTCGCTCGAAATTGGGGGCTGCAGATTTGGTCTTTGAAGTTCAAGGCCCATTTGCCCTAATTAGGGCTTCATTCGGCCGAATGTGGGCTGTTTGGCCTATTTTGCTTTTGTTCCAACTTCGAACAAGCGTCGAATGTCTTCCGGATTTTGCGAGGGCATTATGTATGACTTGAAATGCTCGGGAATGCCTCGAAACGCGTGCTTCACCTTTGATTCAAATGCCGAAATCTCGTACGCAATGAAAACACCTCAAAATCTCCCGAAAATACCTAAAAACGCTAAAAAGCACATGGAGACAAGATCGAAGTGAAATCATGCGTAAAGTGTGTAAAAACCAATATAAAACGCGAGATAACGACACATAAATGGGGAGATAAATGTGCTCTAAATCGAGCACATCAAGGAGCCTTTCAAAAAAACCAAGAATGAAAGGTCCAATAGACATGTTTGTCACTCTAAAGGCTAATCCAAACAAGCATGTTGGAAAAGAGATTAATAAAGTGGTTTAAAGAGAGGTAAGAGAAAAAAGTTGTAGGAAAATTGCTAGATTATTTTATGATGCCGACATTCCTTTTAATGCGGCTACTTATCCTAGCTTTGGAGAAATGTGTGAGGCCATTAGACAATATGGACCGGGATTGAAACCACCAAGCATGCGTAAGCTAAGGGTTCCTCTTCTTAAGAAAGAAGTGCAAGCTACGGAGAATGCAATGAGTGAGCATAAGAAAGAGTGGACTCAAGTTGGTTGTTCAATTTTATCGGATGGTTGGCGTGATTCAGTTGCATCTAAGGATATTGTAAACTTTCTTGTAAACTCTCCAAAGGGTTTTATGTTCGTAAAATCTATGGATGTTGGTGAGCACAACGTAGTTCAAGTTGTGACGGATAATGCATCCAATTATGTCAAAGCCGGTAAGAAAAATTATTTTAAAGAATTAATATGCTTTATTTTAAATATAATAATAATAATTATTATTGGCATAGAAAAATTACTTGAAGCCGAAAGACCTCATCTTTACTGGACTCCTTGTGCGGCGCACTGCATAGATTTAATGTTTGAAGACATTGGTAAAATTCCTCCAGTAAAGAATGTACTTAAGAAGTGCATCTACATGAATGGTTATACATATAACCATATTCCACTTGTGAACTTGATGAGGAAGTTCACATATAACCATATAACCAGATTTGCAACTTCTTTCATCACGCTTTCCCAATGGCATAAGCAAAAGGGAAATTTAAGAAAGATGGTTATTTTCGAAGAGTGGAATCAATCCAAATGGGCAAGGGATACAGGGGGAGAAAAGATAGCATCTTTCATTTTGTAACCTAATTTTTGGAGAAATGTACTTTATGCTCTTAAGTTGGCTGGGCCACTTGTCAAAGTTCTTAGGATGGTTGACAGTGAGAAGAAGCCGGTTATGGGGTGTATTCATGAAGTCATGGATAGGGTTAAGGAGGCTATTTCCAAGACTTTTTCGAACAATGAGGAGTATTAATGACCGAATGGAGGTCGAGCAAGCTTGGACCTCCCTTGAAATGCTTCTACGATGTGTCGGAATGCCTCGAAACTTTGCGAGATGCTCGGGAATGACTTTGAACAATTAAGAGAGCCTCCAAATGCGTGCCTCTTCTTCAACCTTGATTTTTAAGCCTCGAACTCGATCCATTTTACCTCAAAATCTCCCGAGAATACCTGAAATAACCTCTAAACACAACTGAGACAAGAATAAGGTAAAATCAAGTGTAAAACGCATAAAACCAAAATAAAACATTGAGACTCGACACCAAATTGGGGACATAAATGTTATCTAAATCGAGCACATCAAGTTCCCGAATGGATTCTTGAAGCCAAAACTAAAAGTACTGAAGGCCTAGGTTACAATAAGAATAATAAAAAGAAAAAGGTCTATGTTGATCTCCCTAGTAGTACAGTCTGTTCCTTTTGTTGAAAAATCGGGTACTTGAAATCTGAATGTATAAAAAAGGAACAGCATGACAAAGCGAACCAAATTTACGTCGATAGGATTTGGATCAAGAAATATGATTCATGCATAATCGACATGGAACCCAAGGATGACTAGGTTCCACCTTCTAACAATTAGTTCGTTTTGCAGGTTCTAGTGAGGGAGAACAACTCATGGTATCTCAACAGTGACCTTTGGTGATAATATGAAAGGCGAAATCATTGCCAAAGGAAAAGTAGGAAGGTCAAGTTCCCATGCAATTGATAATGTATTTTTAGTCGAAAATTTAAAGCATAATCTACTAAGTATTCACAGTTTTGACAAAGGTAACTCTGTAAACTTTACTTTTGTAAAATGTATTATTTCTAAGAATGACACTGTAGACACTATTCTGGAAGGAATCCGTAAAGGGAACAATTATGTTGTGGACCTCCACACTGTTCCGAAAACCAGTTTCACTTGTCTTAGTGTTATAGAACATGACCCTCTTCTTTGGAACAACCGATTAGGTCATGCAAGATTTTTTTGCTTAATACCTTAAGATCAAAAGACCTAATAAGAGGATTGTCGTCTCTTAAAATCCAAAAAGATGAAGTTTGTGATCCTTGTGACCACCTCAAAGCCACTTGAATTAATTTATATGGATCTTTGTGGACCTATGAGAATCCAAAGCCGTAGTGGAAAACATTATGTATTTGTTATTTGTGATGATTATAGTAGATTTACTTGGACTATATTTTTCGTTAGGAAAGATGAGGCTTTCAATGAATTTGTTTATTTTGCGAATAAAATACAAAAATCTAGTAATTGTCAACTTGTCCACATTTGATCAGATAATGGTAAAGAATTTGAAAATTCAAGTTTTATAGATTATTGTAATGAGCATAGTATAAGTTATAATTTTTTTGCACCTAGGACACCACAACAAAATGGTGTAGTAGAACATAAAAATAGAACATTAGAGCAAATGGCTTGAGCCATGTGGATTGCTAGTGGTCTCCCAAGAAATTTTTGGGCCGAAGTTGTTAATATTGCATGTTATATATTAAATCATGTGTTAATTAGACCTATCATTTGTAAAACACCTTATGAATTCTTTGTAGGTGTTAAATTGAATATTTCTTATTTTTGCGTGTTTGGATGTAGATGTTTTGTTCATGTTAATGGAAAACGTAATATAGGAACATTTGATGAAAGAAGTGATGAAGTAGTATTTCTTGGCTATTCATCTTAAAGTAAAGCATATAGAGTATATATAATAAGAGAACTATATGTGTTTAAGAATCTGTTCACATTATTTTTGATGAAACTAACTTTATGACATGTGAACAAGATACATGTAATTTTGAATTAGGTCTTGCTAACTGGGAAGATGATGAAAATATACATGGAGAGAAAGATCCCAGTAAGATAAGAGAACAATAGGATCAAGAAGAAACAGAAGAGCCTAATTAAGACAGGAATAGCCGGGAAACCAGTACCAGCAAGGTGTTCCCAATAATTTTTAGAGTTCCTGTTAAAAGTTAGTTATAAGAGAGTAATTAACTTAGTCTTATATGCAAAGGGCTCTACCTATACAAATAGAAACTCTTTGTATTATTGTAATTCATTCATTGAGTGATTAATAGAATCAATTGTTTATTTTCTTTTTGTGTTCTATCAACAAAAAAGTTAACATTTTCTTAAGCTTCTGTTTTACGAGCATGACTTCAGAGTTGTCTGCTTCTCAAGATGATGCACCTTTGGGTGATTTTCTGTTGCCGGTTTGGAGTGTACCACTGTTCGCTTGGTGTAGATTAGGTGCACGGCTGAAGTAAATTATTGTTTTAGTATGGGTGTGCAGTTTGGCAATGTGATCTAGTGTGTTGTTTAGTGTATCAAATCTTCTGTGGCTACTGTCTTGTGTATGGTGTATAATTTGTGTGCAGTAGCAACGTATCTGCATCTGTGAGATCTTGAAGTTATTACTGCTGTGGGAGAGCGTAAACGGCTTCTGAATATTCCATGCAGCTCAAAAAATGTTGTAATCATCCATATTTATTCCAAGTTAGTGAACCTGGTCCACCTGACACCATAGGAGACCACTTGATTACTAATGCTGATAAGTTTTGGATCCCCAAAAGTAACAGTGCATGGCTTCTTTTAATAAGACATCAGAGATTGATAGCTCCAACCTGTAGAAAAAATGGTTTTGCTGGATAAGTTGCTTCCTAAGTTGCTTCCTATGTTAAAAGGGTTTTAATCTTTTAACAAAAGTTTCCTTTTTTTTTTGAAAATCTGGTTTACTTTGGTTCCCCTATCAGTCAAAAAAATTGTTTGTGTTCTGCAATGAACATCAGATGACATAATTGACTGTCAATATCGGGTGGGGCTAGAATTTTCAATTTGACGAAGCAAGTCAAAGCCACTTGAACAACCCCTACTTATAAAAAAAATCCGTTGAGTGATCTTTTAGACTAAGAGTTTGTTTGTCTAGCTTCTAAAAAACAAATTTTGTTTCTTATAAGTAGTTTTGTAGAAACTGTGTTTAGGGAAATACATTTCAAACACAGAATTGTTTGCCCTTATTTTTTTTAAACATGGATCTAGAGAAGTAGCAACAGTTTTGGTTGTTTGGCCTTTTTTTATTTTAACAGTTTTGGGGAAATACTTTTGAAGGTTTCCATTTCTCCAACTTTAGAACTTTGAGAATTTCTTTAAATTACATGAAAATGTTGAAGAAAAGCTTCTCATGATGTCATCGTCACTGTCTTTCATAACCCACTTCTTCAATTTCATTTTTCAGTAGTTATTTTTTATATTTGTTGACTTTTTTTGTGAAACAACTTTATCAATCAGACATATTACATCCCTATACAAACCATGAAATGCATATTACATTCCTATATTTTATCAATCGGACATAAAAATTTCAATAAAATATTTTGAAATTACCTTGAAATTATTAGCAAAAATTAAATTTGTGGGAGGGCAAAATTGCGAGGTTGGGGATCGTGGAGCTTCATGGTCCATAAAATCAGAAAATAATGCTTGAGAATGGGGATGATGGTGGCCGCCAAGAATTGTGGTACAGTTGATGAGGAGAGAAAGATACAAAGAAGTGGGAAAAAAAGGAAACAATTATTTTTGGTAACAGCTCCCCAAAATTCTTAAGAGTAGAAGTTGCAATTTCTAGCTTCTCCTTCCAACCCTTTGAAAAGTTACTTTCGGCTTCTTTTTTTTTTTAAGTTTTTCTACTTTTTAAAAACTACCTGTTTGGCCAAAAAGTCATTTTTATTTTTCCGAATCCCTATTAGAAACTAGGCCAAACACTACCTAATTTTGTTCTTGTGGATATTTTTGTTCTAGCGTCATATATGAATTGGCATTGTGAGGAAGAATGGAGCATGAAAAGCTTATATAATGTTGTTGGACAAATCAATACTTTAATGATATCTTTCTGTTGTTTAATCTTGTCGAATGTCGTTTACTGTTGTGCACTTAATTGAATATAGGCCAGACTATTTGCGATTGGTATTTATTGTACTTTGCCAGTTATACTCACAAAGCACTTACCAATTTGAAATATTTATTGAGCATTTTGGACAAATGTTTAGTTTGTTTAATTTGTAATTATTACAATTCAGAGTATCAACTTCAGCGGTCCAAATCAGCAGAACATAATACATCAAGCCTTATCAGAATTGTACCAACAAGTAGTTGCATTAAACATGCACATACCAGCAACTGACATCAAACCTGCTATGTAGACACAATCTGTTCTTGTTTTTGCATTTTCATTTCTAACCATGCACAGTTCAACTGCAGGAAAACAACAGAATCACCGTTCTGCACATCAGCATAGTTAATAGAGAATTTACATGAGCTCTATGATTTACATGAACCTTTACACTTAGTTTGCATTGTTCTTTCTTGTGTGCTGACTAAGTATTTTGTCATTTAAATACAACAAAATAACATTAACATAATGATGAATATAGCAAAATAAAACTTACTGATCATACAAAATCTTCAAACAAAGCCTACAAGATTATGAGAAGAACTTAGGGGTCGTATAGTTTGGTATAAACTTAACATATGTAACGAATTGGAAATAAAATTAGAATGGAAACGAAAACATTAAGCGTTATTGATAATATTTCTTTGTATAACCACGGAAAAGGAATGATATTTCTTTTCTCTTGTTGTATATTCGTGTCACTACCGATCTTTGCTGATATATTTGACACTACTAATCCCAAAGAACCAAGGTGACGTCTCAAGATCACGTACCAAACGAACCGAAAGAAACAACAATGCAATGCTATATGAAACTTAAACAACAAAATTAAAGCACACCAATGATTTAGAGTGGTTCACCCCTAAAAAGATGGGCTACATCCACTATCTAGCCTAGATGTCTTATTGATACCTTTAATGTTTCCCAATGGAGGAATCCACAAACGATGTATACAATTAAGGAAGAGAGAATATTATAGAGAGTGATTTGATCTTTGTAAAGAGAGATTAGGTAATGAAAAGCTATCTTTAATAACTATGTGTTAGTCCTATTTATAGGTTATAGGTCATAACACTTACATATATAACCTAAGGCAATATTCAAGAAACCCGCAAAAAGGAGCAAAAATATTCCACCCCCTACAGCCGACTCGGCTGCCCTAGAGGCACAGGGGACAGCCGAGTCGACTTTTTCTTCTGTCTCCAAAACCGTTTTCTGTAAATTACTCTTTATATGTGTGTCGGAAACACCATTTTTCCCTTGGTTATAAACCACCTTATTAACCCATAATAAAAGGACTTTAAGTCACATATAACACCACAATCTCCACCTTGACTTAAGTCCGCAAACATCCACTTAAACACGTAAACAGCCATTACAAAAATAATCGATCAATAAGACATCATCCTTAGCTAGATCTTTGTGTAAATCACATACACGATTCTTGGTGAGGAAATCACATCCTCCTATATTCAAATCACATGTATCACCTCAACTCCACCTTAACCTCAACACTAACATTATCACATGCTAAATGAGGCTAACCCAACCAAGTCCACATAGACTAAACTTTGGATATGGCAAAGGTTTAGTCATCATATCGGCCGGATTGTCCTCCGTTGCTATTTTAGCCAACAACACTCGTCCTTTTTCAACATCATCACAAACGAAGTTATATTTTACATCAACATGGTTTGTCCTTCTATGAAACATATTTTGGTTCCTAGCCAAATGTATTGCGCTTTGACTATCACAATGCACACATATTGAGTTCAACCATGGACACAATTCCCCCATGAGACCCTTTAACCACTTTGCCTCCTTAAACGACTTCGCCGCTGCAATATACTCCGCTTCCGTAGTCGATAACGCTGTAACCTCTTGTAGTGAAGACATCCAACTTACTGTCGTACCACCCAAAGTGAATACCATACCGGAAGTTGATTTTCTACTATCAAGATCACCCGCAAAATCAGAATCGCAATATCCAATGAGTCCGGTGTCGTCAATCGAAACTTGAGGCATACATCCGATGTACACTTCAAGCATCTAAGAAGCCATTTGACCGCCTCCCAATGCTATTTTCTAGGATTTGCCATGTACCTACTCACCATACTCACCGCTTATGCAATGTCCAGTCGGCTACACACCATAGCGTACATAATACTCCCTACGACATTTGTGTATGAGATGCCTCTCATGTCTTCTTCTTCTTGCTTGGTCCGAGGGCATAACTCTTTTAAGAGTCTAAAATGAGAAGCAAGCGGAGTCGAAACCTTCTTAGCATCATCCATTGAAAAACGCTTCAAAACTTTTTCAATCTATCTCGATTGATGTAGATATAAGTGCCCTTTGTTTCTATCCCTCACTATCTCCATTCCTAAGATCTTCTTAGCATCTCCAAAATCATTCATGTCAAACTCTTTTGACAATTGACCTTTTAGCACCTCCACCTCAAGCAAACTCTTACAAGCAACCAACATGCCATCGACATATAAAACTAGGTAGATCAAGGGCCCTGCATTCGTACTCCTCATGTAGACGCAACTATCATATAAGCTACGAGAAAAATTATGTGCCATCATAAAAGCATCAAACTTCCTATACCATTGTCTTGGAGATTGCTTCAAGCCATACAACGACTTCTCCGATTTGCACACATAATTTTCCTTTCCGATCACCTCAAATACTTTCGGTTATTGCATGAATATCTCCTCGTCTAAATCACCATGGAGAAAAGTCGTCTTTACATCCAATTGATGTAACTCTAAGTCCTCCATCATCACCAAAGCAAGAAGGGATCTAATCGAAGCATGTTTCTGATGTGCTTGATTTAGAGCACATTTATCTCCTCATTTTAGTGTCGATTCTCGCGTTTTCAATTGGCTTTTGAATATCTTACGCATGATTTCACCTCGATATTGTCTCCATGTGCATTTAAGTGTTTTTAGGTATTTTCGAGGAGTTTTGAAGGTGTTTTCGTTGCGTACATGATTTTGGCACTTGAATCGAAGATGAGACATGCGTTCCGAGGCATTCTCGAGCATTTCGAGTCATATCCCAAGTCCTCGCAAAGTCCGGAAGATGTTCGGTGCTTGTTCGAAAAAGGAAAAGAGCAAAATGAGCCAAAAATGCCCACATTCGACCGAAGCCCTGCACCATTCGGGCGAGTGGATAGCAGCCTACTAGTTTCGATGCCAACCATGCTGATTTGGACGAAACCAAGAGCCCATTCGGGCGAATGCCCAGGCGGATTCGGGCGAATGGAGTAGAAAAGTACTCGTTTGATTCTCGAAGTCTCTTGAAACCCCGAATCCAAGCCATTCGGGCGAATGACATCAGATTCGGGCAAATGCTTGTCCCATTCGGTCGAATGGCCCTTATTTGAAAAGGATGACTTGAGAGGGATCAACCTTCTCACTCTTGTTCATCAACTTTTATTGCTTTTCTTCTCTATTTTTGCCCTAGCTTAGTTAGTTCTTTATTTATGTCTTGTTTCTTCTTTCAAGCACTTTCATTTATGTAAGTACTCTTTATTTATTGCTTCTCTATCTTTCATTGTGTTCATTTAATGCTTTCTTTTATGCTTTCATTTATTGCTTTTGTAGTGTAGATTTAATGCTTTCTTATCTTTCAAATCCTTTATGCTCTCTTTCTTGCTTTCATGTCTTTCATTTCATTTATGCTTTCTAGAATAGTTTTATTGCTTTTCTCTCTTCTTGCTTTTACTTTCAATATGCTAGAGTAGTCTTTTAGGGTTTTGGGTTAGAGAAACCTTAGGGCTTTGGTCTTGTGTTTAATGTTTAGGAAGATGGTTGAGGTTGATGTTTGTTTGATTGATTGATATTCGATGCATATCTTGTCCTGCCACTCCCTTGTGAGACATAGGGCGATTATGGGTCGTTCACATTGACTATAGGTCATCAACTTCCCCATGCTATCTAGAGTGTCTCGATTGACCTTCGTTCGATCTCCCTCGACCTAGGCTATCTCTATTTCCAATAGACCTACCTAGGGTGGACCTAACCTAAGCCCGCTTTCTTTCCTTGGTTGTTCTTACCATTAGTTTAGTTCACCCACCTTCCTCCTACACACCATATACCATTCCCACACAAACTCTTTAGTCTAACATCCCTTGTTCTCTGTGATTCGACCCCCGATTTACCGCTACACTCGTTGTAGTATTATTTTGGGTGATTATAAATGTGTTTGATTGACCAAGGCTTCTAGCGTCAAATGACGCGTTAGAAACCCGTTATCAAAATGGCGCCGTTGCCGGGGACAAGGCATTTGTTTAGATTTTAGTTTTGGTGTGGTTTGTGAATAGTTCTTGTTATTGTTATATTTGTTTTTCTCTTCAAGGATTGCCACATTTATCAACTCGAGCATGAATCTTTTTGGAGCTTCTTATTTAGATATGAGATGTTCTTCCTCCGCATGTGTAGTGTTGAAAGGTGGCAAATTTGTCATCATCTTTACAGAGGATTGAATGTTGAGACAAGGGAACTCGTAGATGAGTATCACGAAGACATGTTCCTAGACCAAACCCCTGTGATTGTATTGGACTTCTTCAAATGTATGGCCAAGCATTTCTATAGGAAAGAGTACCCTTATCTCCCTCCCCTTGAGATTCCACCGGCCTACCCTTCCCGTCACCCTTGGGTTGAAGAGGGGACCGAGTTGGAGGGTCAATGCTAACGGTCCCGAAAGGGTGAGAAAGAGAAAGAAGGCTCAAAAGATCATTTGAGCCAAACATGAAGAATACAGCTTCACCCTAGCTTAGGGGAGGCAATTGCTCTAGCTTCGCGCTTCATGCCGCCACTTCTTTCGAGGAGCAGAGAGTTCTTAGACCACTTGATAGTGGTGATGGTAACGCTAGGAGTGAAAGCCCTCCTAGCCTAGGTATGACCTTCTTCTCTCAATTTGGCTAGCTTGTGTTTGTGTTGGGTGTTTCGACAATCTTGTTGACCATGGTTCTTGATGTTTCATCTTTCTTCTCTCCTCCTTTGCTAGAGGCTAGCAAAGCTTTAGCTTGGGGGAGTAGGGATGGTCAACTCTATTGTCGCCCCACCCATTTGTTTGTGCATTTAGTTTCATATAGCTATACTTTAGTTCATTACATGCATGATTTTGTATATATTTCGCATGTTCATCTTGCATTCATACATAGCATTCATACATAGTGTATATATTGCATATTCATGTTTAGCTTTCAATAAGATGGTTGAGTTGTGAAACTGGCATGCTTGATTCTGGTGTGTACTTTTGTGGTCTAACCTTACGCAAACTCGTATTTCCTTAGCCCTGTGCATGTTTTGGGACCTAGAGACTGACCTCTTTTCCACATAGCTTGGGGGAATTGGGGTTTACTTGGTTGGTGGCTTGGATGACTACCTTAAGAGGCGCATTTCGACTAGCCTGTGAGTATTGAGCCTTCTTGGACTCCTTGCAAGTTTCATTCATTTTGTGTGCTAGTAAGGGGATCTAAGTATTGTGTCGGTTCTTCTCCAGCATAGTCGACTTTTCTTGAGACCAGGGATGATAACATGTTTGCTAGAATTAAGCCACATAGCCAAATAAAGCCTACCAGCTGAACGCAATTGACTTTAGGTTAAGCCAAGTTTTTGCCTTTTCCTTTTCTTTTGTGATCGCATTATTTAGCCTCCACATGAGCCAAATTGTTCCCTCTTCTTACCCAGATGATAGCTTAGTGATGGTGGGGTTTGTTGTGTGTTACAGTGATTTGTGGGTTATTGGTTATGTTGTTGGTTGTTGGTTTTCATGACTCTACTCATTTCTTATCCAGCTCATATTATTTTTCTCCTATTTCCTCTAGTGCTTTCAATGTTATTATTCATACACATTCTATGTTTTGAGGAGACCTCTCTCTTGTTTTTCATTGAGTTCTTATACACATTCATATGTTCATGTGAGTGAGGAGGTCGTTACATTATTGGGAGATGAGCTTGGAAACACTTGTTATTATGAGATTTCACATGTTTTGATAGTGTTTGATGATGGAGATCATTGTGCGTATATGAGATTTTTGGGTTATTGATGGTTATGGATATAGTTTTCATTGGTTTATTATCAGATATTTGTGGGTGTTTTGTTTAGAGTCACTTGCTATCCTCTACTTAGCTCCACATTCCCAAATGTATCCCACCTTAACCCTAAGCCAACGTTACAACCCTTTATGCTAACCTGTTCGACTTGGTCCGTTTAGTTTGTTCTATGCTGGAGTTAGATATGACACAATCCCCATGATTCTCCCATATTAGGTGTTTGATTCCCGACTCATCTTTAGTCGGAAGATTTTGAGCGAAACACGAACAAAAATTAAACACATGAGCGACATTCCATATTTCTCACATCTTTTGAGAAATTACCCGGGGAGCGTAGACTTGTGACCTCTCTAGGTAGTGGGTGCCATAGCCTGTGATGTAGCTTACCTTAGTGATCTCAAGTTTGTGGAATTGGTCATTCTCTTTGGTATTGCGTTCTTTGAGACCATTGTACTTGCACGCCTATGGCTAGGGAAGAGTTTTGCTTGTACACAGCTCGCGTTGCTTTGATTTCAGCTCACCTTGCATTGCATCATACTAGATTTTGTATTATAGTTTTTAGTTGCATATAGTTTTCAACCTTACATTTGCATTGCATAGGATTTGTGGGTCTCCTTCTGAAAAACCCTCACGCGACCTTACTCGTCCTCTTTGGGAGACCTTGAGGTTTAAAGGGCTTGTCGTACGTGCTAAGTACAACCGTGATTCCTACGACAGTGAGTTTTAGGTTTTATTGCTTTTTTAGTTTAGTTCTGTTTTGCTTTTGTAGTTAGTTGTTTTGGGGTGCCCATGTGCTTTCATGTTATCCTACCTAGTCTCTTTGCTAGGGATTAGCAAAGGTTAAGCTTGGGGGTGTTGATGTGCTCGATTTAGAGCACATTTATCTCCTCATTTTAGTGTCGATTCTCGCGTTATCTTTTGGCTTTTGCATATCTTACGCATGATTTCACCTCGATATTGTCTCCATGTGCATTTAAGTGTTTTTAGGTATTTTCGAGGAGTTTTCAAGGTGTTTTCGTTGCATACGTGATTTCGGCACTTGAATCGAAGATGAGACACGCGTTCCAAGTCGTCGTAAAGTCCGGAAGATGTTCGGTGCTTGTTCGAAGAAGGAAACGAGCAAAATGAGCCAAAAATGCCCACATTCGACCGAAGCCCTGCACCATTCGGGCGAGTGGATAGCAGCCCACTTGTTTCAATGCCAACCATGTTGATTTGGGCGAATCCAAGAGCCCATTCGGGCGAATGCGCAGGCAGATTCGAGCGAATGGAGTAGAAAAGTGCTCATTTGATTCTCGAAGTCTCTGGAAACCCCGAATCCAAGCCATTCGGGCGAATGCTTGCCCCATTCGGTCGAATGGCCCTTATTTTCAGCGCTGTTTCGTTTTTCGCTTGCTTAAAACACGTGGCATCTTTAGGGTTTTATTTCCCCGCTTTGTACAACCTATATAAAGGCTCTAATCTGAATGTATTAGGCATGACTTGAGAGGGAGCAACCCTCCCACTCTTGTTCATCAACTTTTATTGCTTTTCTTCTCTATTTTTGCCCTAGCTTAGTTTGTTCTTCATTTATGTTTTGTTTCTTCTTTCAAGCACTTTCATTTATGTAAGTTCTCTTTATTTATTGCTTTTCTATCTGTCATTGCTTTCATTTAATGCTTTCTTTATGCTTTCATTTATTGCTTTTGTAGTGTAGATTTAATGCTTTGTTGTCTTTCAATTCCTTTACTATTCTTTTTGTTCTTGGTTGCTTTCACAATAGAGCAAGTACCATTTTTCTCAAGAGACTTCATCTCTTGCTTCATGGTTCCAAGCCACTTACTCGCATCTACTAAACTCATGGCTTATTTGAAAGAACTCGGATCATCACTACCTTCTACCTCACTTGCGACCGTGAGAGCATAGGCCACGTAATCACACTCCTCAATGTACCTTCTTCTTTGCTTTATTTGCCTCTTTGACCGATGTACATTGTGAGATGTTGATTCCATCGGTTGATTCATATCATTCTCAACCCTAGGCTCTTCATCATCATTAGGTGACTCCAACTCCTTACAAGCATCATGTGTTGTACCTACATTGTTAGTCTCAACAATATCCAAGGGACAAGCAAAAATAGATGACTCGTCAAATTTGACATCTCTAGAAGTTATAACCCTTCTAGTCTTGTCATACCAAACCCTATATCCCTTGACACCCAACCCATAGCCAATGAAAATACATTTTCTGGCCCTAGGTTCAAGTTTCCCTTTATTCACATGTATATATACATTACATCCAAAAATTCTCAAATTAGAATAATCAATTGGAGAAGAATGTCATACCTCTTGAGGACACTTGAAGTCCAGAGCGGTGAGTGGAGAACGATTGATCAGATAACATGCCGTTGAAACCGCCTCGGCCCAAAACTCTTTTCCAAGTTTTGCTTGACTCAACATGCATCTTGCCCTTTCTAACAAAGTCTTGTTCATCCTCTCGGCCACCCCATTTTTTTGCGGCCTACTTACACATGTGCCATGCCTTGTGATACCCTCTTTAGCGCAAAACTTGAGAAACTCTTTCTCAACGAACTCAAGCCCATTGACGGTCCTTAATGTATTGACCTCACGCTCCATCTTCTTCTCTACCATTGTCTTCCACTCAATGAAGACACCCATCACCTCATCCTTAGTCTTTATAAAGAAACACCAAAATTTCCTTGAGTAGTCGTCAATGAACGTAAGCAGGTAACTACACCCACCTAAGGATACCTTTCTTGATGGACCCCAAAGATCCTAATGTATGTAATCAAGAATGCCTTTAGTATTACAGACAGCGAGTTTGAAGCTTACACGTTTGTGTTTCTCATAAACACTATCTTCACAAAACGGTAGCACACCAAGCTTCTTTCCCCCAAAGACACCCTTCTTACTCAACACATTCATCCCTTGCTCACTCAAGTGCCCAAGTTTCATGTGCCAAAGTTTGGTTTCTTGCTCACTCATAGTGGAGGAAGATACGTTCGCCGAACCGGTAACTAAAGAACCTTGCAACACATACAAACGGCCCACCATGCTACCCTTCATCAAAATCAGCGACCCCTTTGAAACCTTCGATTCTCCACCTTCAGAAGTGCACCTACATCAAAGAACATCTAATATACCCAAAGAGATAAGATTCTTTTTCATACCAGGAACATGCCTAACATCACTAAGCACCTTAATCACCCCATCATGCATCCATATGGATATACTCCTAATACCCACAACCTTACATGTGTCATCGTTACCCAAAGTAACGCTCCCCCCATCTACTTTTTCATAAGTAGAGAAATACTCCTTATGGGGAGTCTTGTGAAAGGAACAACCCGAGTCAAAAATCCACTCACTATCCCCTTTGTACCCATGCGTAACCACCAAGGCTCCACCATCGTTGCTATCATGCACATAGCTCGCTTCACCGGATGTAGTCCCTTTAGACTCTTTCTGCATTCTCTTATACTTCCAAAAATCCTTCTTAATATGCCCCTTCAAGTTACAATAGTGGCATGTCTTGGCCTTATATGAAGCCCTAGACTTAGACCTACCCTTGATCTTTCCCCCAAAACTACTATCATTCATTCTACCCCTTACAAACAACCCATCATTGGTATTATGTTTTTTGGGTTAATTGCCTCTCAATTAAATCCCTTTGTACCAATGCCTTTCTCACTTCATCACTACTAAGGAAATCTCTCCCATAGAGTAGTGTCTCCCTGATGTTCTTGTAAGAGGAGGGTAAAGAACAAAGCAAGAATATGGGTAAGTCTTTAAAGAACCACCTTCTTCAAGCCTAAGGTCATAGAGCCTACTCTTTAATAACAACCTATTTGTTACACTCTTGGCCATGTACAAAGACTCAAGCTTATCCCAAATACCCTTTGTAGTAGTCTCCTTCACAACCTCCCTAAGCACTTCATTTGATAAGCACAATTGAATTGCACTCAATGCCTTTGAGTCAATTTATTCCCATCTTGTCATAGTCATTCCTTGTGGCATCTTGTCCACTCCATCCAATGCCATTTGCACTCCATGTTGCACCAATATGGCCTTCATATTCACTTGCCATAATCCGAAATTTTGATTCCTATCAAACTTTTCGATATCTAACTTCATGGATGCCATTTCTAATGCAAGAATGATCAAGAAACCTTCTAAACACCTTCAAGAACTCTTTGCTCTGATACCAATTGATATATTTTACACTACAAATCCCAAAGAACCAATGTGACGTCTCAAGAATACGTTCCAAACGAACACCCACAAACAGAACCGAAAGGAACAACAATGCAATGCAATATGAAACTTAAAGAACAAAATTAAAGCACACCAATGATTTAGAGTGGTTCACCCCTAAAAAGATGGGCTACATCCACTATCTAGCCTAGATGTCTTATTGATATCTTCAAAGTTTCCCAATGGAGGAATACACAAATGATGTATACAATTGAGGAAGAGAGAATATTATGAAGAGTGATTTGATCTTTGTAGAGAGAGATTAGGTAATGAAAAGTTATCTTTAATCACTATGTGTTAGTCCTATTTATAGGTTATAGGACATAACACTTACATATATAACCTAAGGCAATATTCAAGAAACCCACAATAAGGGGCAAAAATATTCCAGCCCCTACAGCCGACTCGGCTGCCCTAGAGGCACATGGGACAGTCGAGTCGGCTTTTTCTTCTGTCTCCAAAACCGTTTTCTTTCAATTGCTCTTTTATATATGTGTGTCAGAAAGACCATTTTGCCCTTAGTTATAAACCACCTTATTAACCCATAATAAAAGGACTTTAAGTCACATATAACACCACATTTGCAACAATTGATTAAAGTGTAACAGGCGCAACAGTCCCGGTAAATAATTCACACTAATAATTATGTTTACAATAAATAATTTGAAAGTCTTAGATTCCAAACTGTTAAAATTTATTGAAATTTAAAAGCGTTTAAAAACACAAGTTTAGAATATTACAACTAAGAGAATAAGACATATATTTTTTTTCCTTAGATCATAATAAAAGCATAAATACACCATGACCATCAAAGTTACCAATAAGTGAAATAAAACGAGGCTAATTTCTTGATAGAATAAATAAATGTTGCGTCCTGGATCGAAACTTGAAGCTAAACCTTCCTGCAAAATACTGCCATCCATGATACGGATGACAGCCGTTTGAATCGGAATCAGCGCCTAACGCCAAGTACAAACTCCTCAACAATGCAATACTATGACAATCATAATATATTCACAAGATATGCAAAGTGCATTTCAGAACTCGATTTTAAGTTCCTCAATTCTCGTTTTTCATTTTCAGTTCTCGAATACTTTCAACAATTTTTCACATTCATCACATGAATGTAGATAAATATCCTTGCTACAGTCACCTACACTTGGTAACTATAAGCTTCATCTGATGGATCTACTTAATTAGATCCCAAAATCACATTTGCACAACATACATAATAATGACTTTCTGATATATGTAAGGGTCTGGCTAGAGGAGGAACATATTCCAAACTCTAACTGTGATGGGAGCCGTCGCTCCACCAATATTTATGCTCGAGCTTCTACAAGATGGGACTCTCTCGGTTCCCCTGTCTTACCCCGCATTTCTACGTGCCGGGAAACACGGGCGCTGGATTACACGCCGGTCCGTGGTTCGACATTTCCTTACTATCAGAGTCATTCATCCAAGTACACATAAGTTTAAACAAGACTCCATATTATTTATTTCACATTGTTATAAGTCAACCCTAGTCTAGTCAAACCTCAAGACATTCACTTAAGGAAAAGTCAACATATATGACAATTTAATAATTAAGAGATTATCAATAATTAGAATTTCACCAATTATAAAAAGGTTTCAGAGACTATATAAGTTTTCTACAAGAATATACAAACTTATAAAACTAAAGGAAAATATTTCATAATATTTATTAAAGAATTTCCTTCGATTAAACATGTAAATTAATTAAAAATTCATCATAACCAAAAATAAATATTCTAAAAATATATTAGAGGTCCAGAAGTTATATGATGTGAGTTTTAGACCAGAAAATTCAAGAAAAACGAGCCTATAAATTGTAACTAAATTGTTTGACCAATTTACCGATAAACTGATATAAAATATTGATGTCCTCGAATGTCCACGAAAAATTTGTCCAAGGGTCCTTATATGATCCTAATGTGTATGGGAGTGTCTCATAAAAATTTCAAGTCCAAAATAGTCCATTTAGTATTTATTTTATATTTTATAATTTTTGAATTTACCGTTTTATATAAAATTCACAAGGGTCCGTAAGTAATCATATAAAATTATCTAATAATCATATTTCAAACCTACTGTCCATACATGAGTCTCATAAAAATTATAGCTCTAAATAACTTCATTTAGTAATTATTTCATATTTTAGCATTCTACGTTTTATCGATAAGTGATAAATTGTGGGAAATAAAATAATATGATTTTATAAACTATTTTATCCATTAATATTATATTTAACCCCCTAATATATATTGGAACATATTTTATTACTTAAAATTCAATAAATAACCATTTTAAAGAAATA
Organism: Amaranthus palmeri; assembly: GCA_019776075.1. Classification (NCBI taxonomy): domain Eukaryota; kingdom Viridiplantae; phylum Streptophyta; class Magnoliopsida; order Caryophyllales; family Amaranthaceae; genus Amaranthus; species Amaranthus palmeri. The sequence goes on from JAAKBH010000378.1 coordinate 259,709, forward strand.
ACTTCAAGGAAATAAAGTTAAGTGATTTTCTAAATTTTATCTATTGTGGAGTTAATTTAAAATACATTCCTTAAGTTACTAATCTCACACAAAATTCATTTACAACAATAACCTCACAAAAACACCTCAAAACACGATTTCAATGCATGTTAACATAATAGAAATTCATAAAACTATCATGAATGAACACTTAAGTAAAAATACACATAATAAAAAAATATATCCATCAATAATATCATATTAATGAAAAAAAATTTTCAGATTTATATATTTTTCTTTTGTGACTGTAATTTAATATCGATTTCGGGTAATAATCACAATTCTCAAAAATTTATAATGTAAACATATGAATAGAATTTCTAACATTAATATATATGAACTATCATATATTTTCAATTTATAACATGCATATACTTAAACATATAATAAATACCTTATTTTTACTTTTGATACAAAAATGTGTCATTCTTACTCCAAGCCAACATGCATGCAAGATATAATTAAATCAATTTAACATATTGTTATATGTTTCACATACTCAAGTAAATATATTATAAATGTCACATAGTAAAAAGGTTAAGAAGTGTGTACCATGAGCCACCAAGGTTGCAAGAAATATAATAAGAAATAAGAACTCCAAAATAAGAGAAAATAAGCTCCAAGAATAATCTTCAAGGTTTCAAGAATAATAATCCAAGCTCCCAAATTAATAATACTAAAACCTTACAAAAGTTGATGATTTTGGCTTAGTAAATGATAACATTATTTTCTATCTTCAATCAATCCAATTATAAATTCCACATTCAACTTAGAGTTCAAATCCCTCACCATCATAAGTCCCTTTTCGGCATGTCTTACTAAAATGCTTATAACCTCTAGCTCCGAACTCCAAATCCAATGATTCAAGTGTCTAATTGCTCACAACTCCAAGACCCATATTTCTTAAGAACAAACTATAGTAATAAAATGAGAAGAAGAGGGTCAAAAATCCACAAAACAGAAAGTGTTTGAATTTTGCTTACTCTTAGCTATCCAAAATGTTTGAGGGCAAAACATAACCTTTCATGCACCAATTAATGCAATTCTTGGGTCTAAAATGTGAGGAATTTTATGTACAACACCACCATAAGGTTTCTTTATACATGCATGAAGAGGAATATGGGTAAACACTTCAAATTGTATTCATGTATAAAGCTGACCAAAAAAGAACAAGTTGTGAATGTTTGCTTGAAGATGAGGGACTTATATAGCTTATATATGTGCGTAGACCTGGGAAAATTTGATCCGACCCGAAAATGGACTTGGGACCCGATCTGTTAAAACCCGAACCCGACCGATCCGAAAGAGACTTAACCCGAAACATGACCGACCTGATAATTACCCGACCGAAAATGACCCGACCGGCAACCGACCCGACCGACCTGTTTTGACAGGTCTAATGTCAATTTTTAGAGTAATCTCAATGTTAGAATTCATTTCAAATAAAATTTTTGTTTTCAACTTATCTAAACATATTGACTATATCATTTGAACCTTAAAACTCATTAATAGATCTTAAAAAATATGCAATTAACATCTTTTTAAACATCGTAATTATTTTTCTTTAAATAAAGGACGTTATAATCATCTTAATTGAATACATATATCTTGTTAAATCAGTCAAATGAGTTTTTTGTTCTTCTACATTTCAGTAAGCAAATCGATATAATTTATAAGAACGTTTTGCACATTTGAATGAGCTTTTTAGAAAAGAAATGTCGCTAGCTTAGATTATAAAACATGTATCTTATAAATCGAAATAAGTACTTAGTTATTTGTATATCTTTTTAACATGAAACTGTGAAAATATTTTTTATGAAAAAATGAGACGATTTTTAACGTCATTTTTATCTAACGTTACAACTTTAATAAACGCAATAACTTTTATAAAGCACGTATATTACAAGTCTTTCAAAATAAATATTAATTTCCTTATTTTCTATACACTTAAATGACCTGATATACCAACTAGTTTTAGAAAATTGCACATCTGGTTTCTCTAATGTGATACGTATCTTACAAATTCAACTACACATAGAGATTTAAAGTTTAGACAATGAGCGTCGTTATTATTGATTTCTTATAACTTGAATTCAATCACATATAAGGCTTTAATACCGTGTTAATTGATATGTGGATTAATGTCATAGGGATGAGAAATTGTTTTTTTTATTTAAAAAGTTTCATAAATAATAAAATATGAGAAAATTATTTTTTAAAATTTCATAAGTCATAACCCGTTGGGTCAAACCGACCGACCCGGAACCGAGAGTGACCCGATCCGAAAATGACCCGATCCGAGAATGACCCGACCCGAAAATGACCCGACCGACCGACCGTTTTCCCAGGTCAATGTGCGTGTGAGGTATCAATCGAAAGCTTAGGATGTCTACAATATTATGGTATAAAAATATGAGGCACTTATTAAGAGAACTTGGGATAAAAAGGATGATTTGTTGAAGGCATACAAGCTGCCAGAAACTGTTGTGATGAAGTGGTAGAAAGATGGGGATGAATCTCTCATTTCTGGAGGGATATAAGGGCGTGTATGGTATCTATAGAAATGTTAGAGTGTTAGGAAAAACTTCCAAGTGGTAGCACTCAATTACATAGGGTATAGCCTATGTAAATTAGGATATCTTTCAGACCCTGCAAAATTGTCACTGAATCTGACCTTTGTACAAATTTTCACTCTTTTATTTAATTATAGCACAAGCTACCTCCATCTAATAGTTTGGTATCTTCAATAACATGCATGTGAAGGATATGGTAAAATATGGGGTCAAAATACACTCATTTACTATTTTTAAATGATTTTAGAAGTAAGATAAAAGTTTTGATAAAATTCTGAAATACTTGTTTTTAGGAAATAGTATGTTTTTGTTTGAATACAATATTATCCATAATCAAAACTTATTTTTAAATACTAAATAACTAAAATATCATTAAAAAAACCTTTTTTTTCTCATAATATATATTGTAATTAGATAAATATATTTTCATTATATTAAAATATAATTACTTTTATTAAATAACTTCAAATGAGCTTTTGTTAACATAGTTTATGAAATTATTTGCAAATAATATAAAGTTTTCGAATAATAAACCAAATTAATATATTTATCAAATCAACCAAGTTTAGAATGAAATTTAAGTTATTATAGAAAATCAAATTAACTTTGATAAAATTTAATACATTGGAATCTTTACTTTAAATATAATAATAACAATTAACAAAACAAAACTTAGTTTATTCAAACTTAAAAGTTTTAAGAATTAAACTCTCATCATGTTTGACACTTAAGGATAAATAATTAGATAAGTTACTAGCACAAATGACTACTCAAGACTATTTAAGTTAAGATTAAAAGAGGCTTTAAAATAGGGCTATTACATTCTTCCCCCCTTAAGACAATTTCGTCCTCGAAATAGCAATGCCAATCTTGATTCAACCAAGATATCAATTACATCCTTACTCTATTTTGACTTTGACTTATTTCTTTAAATATTTACAAAAAATTATAACTTATACTTTTTGTTCACAACTCTTATTCTTCCTTAGAATTTGTATTATTACTTTTAAACTTCACCACTTAAGTAGTGACTATTTCTATCATAAATATGTTAGGTTTAGACTGAACATTCTAGTCATATCAAATTCTAACACATAAGTAAAACATTCAAACAAACCATCAACCATGAAATAATGTTCTCTAAAATAAAATCTTTGTACATAACTTTTTATGTTTAATTGCAAATTCTAGCACATAGCTAATATTTAATAATACAATTACAATCATCTCAACTTTTACTATTATTATTAAGATATAGCCTTATTACTCCGTTGATAAGTACTACTCTTAGTTGGTTATTTAATCTAACTTGAAATTTTTTGTTAAATATTAATTTATTGAAGTTTTTGTCATTACTTAAATTAAATACTCTTTTAACGAATTATAGAGAAGAATAAAATAATTTTAAAATGAGAATTATGAAACCTTGTTTAAAAAAAATCGAGTTGTCCAAATTAAGAAGTTTCGTCCTCAAAAAAAAAATAGAAATTTTTTTGTGTTAAACAAATTATACAACTTTAGAGAAAACAATAATTAAATGTCAGTCAAAAGTCAAAATAAAAAAAAATAAAAGAAAATCATCGCTCATTAAATTATTGGTTAAGCCCCACAATATGCCACTATCTTGAAAATTCTACTATACTTGATTTCTAGTTTCAAATATTAGAGTAAAGATTGATCAGGTCTTCACTCTAACTTGATTTTTAGTATCAAGGGTAACATTTCTCAATAGTGCAAATTATTGGTTCAAAAACTGAAAAAGATTTTCATTAAAGATTTTCTTTAAAAGGATTATTGGAAAACTTTTGTGTAAATCAACTCTTAAATCTAAGTTGAAGTCCTCAATTTCATTACATGGTAAGTGATCATTATCCCAAATCGATTTTCTCACCCTCTAGTAGTTGCATCCTAGATTCCTTTGATTCGAGTTGCTCACTTCGTAAAATTTCATATTTGCCTCTTTCTTTTATCCTCGACACAAAATTGGTATACCGTTAAGCATAGTAAGTTCATTCAACTATCTCTTCCTAAAGACATTTATGGAACAACATTTTTACTTAGAACTCAATCATTCAATACATGTCCCCAATTTTAAGATAATGTAACTTCCAATTAACAAAACCTTTATAATTAGTCATCAAAATTACATGGCAAACTTCATCGCAATACAACTCCCTTTATCAGAACTTTTTGTTACTACCATAAGCCATTGTAATCATTTCATTGATTCCAATCACAACTAATAAGCTTTTCATTAATTCATTTTCCTTATTTCTAATAAGCACACAAACTCATTCAAACACACTCAAACTCGTTTGCTATTCATCGATATCTCTTGAGGGAAACTTTGTTCACTAATAATAATATGAATTCACCATGTGACCTAATTAATAACTCCTTAATTCATCTATTTAATTCCTCAAATTTAATCAGAAGGTACTTGATTTGTATTGCCAATTTTTTTTTATCATCATAAGCATCATACAATAATTCTATTTTCTTGTGTGAGGTAACTCATTCATTCACCAATCAAAACTTGATGTATTTCTCCTAACCTCTTCAGACCTTATATAATCTATTAATCTCCAAAATCAATCATTCTCCCTAGTCATGACATAAAATCACCAAGGTCAAACTCTACAAATATCCACAATTCACCTTCAAGTAATGAGTATTATATCTTTATATTACACAAATCCTTATCACAAATCCTTATCAATTTTCAAACAAAAACATTCTAAAATTACCTTTGTGTTGATTCTTTTCAAACTAATAATCATAACTCTTTTTCAACCTAATTTATAAACTATGAATCTTCAATGCTAGGATATGAAGATCCGCGCATTCACTAAAGCAAACCATGCTCTGATACCATTTGTAACAGGCGCAACAGTCCCGGTAAATAATTCACACTAATAATTATGTTTACAATAAATAATTTAAAAGTCTTAAATTCCAAACTGTTAAAATTTATTGAAATTTAAAAGCATTTAAAAACACAAGTTTAGAATATTACAACTGAGAGAATAAGACATATATTTTTTTCCTTAGATCATAATAAAAGCATAAATACACCATGACCATCAAAGTTACTAATAAGTGAAATAAAACGAAGCTAATTTCTTGATAGAGAAAATAAATGTTGCGTCCTGGATCGAAACTTGAAGCTAAACCTTCCTGCAAAATACTGCCATCCATGATACGGATGACAGCCGTTTGAATCGGAATCAGCGCCTAACGCCAAGTACAAACTCCGCAACAATGCAATACTATGACAATCATAATATATTCACAACATATGCAAAGTGCATTTCAGAACTCGATTTTAAGTTCCTCGATTCTCGTTTTTCATTTTCAGTTCTCGAATACTTTCAACAATTATTCACATTCATCACATGAATGTAGATAAATATCCTTGCTACAGTCACCTACACTTGGTAACTATAAGCTTCATCCGATGGATCTACTTAATTAGATCCCAAAATCACATTTGCACAACACACATAATAATGACTTTCTGATATATGTAAGGGTCTGGCTAGAGGACGAACACATTCCAAACTCTAACTGTGATGGGAGCCGTCGCTTCACCAATATTTATGCTCGAGCTTCTACAGCATGGGACTTTCTCGGTCCCCCTGTCTTACCCCGCATTTCTACGTGCCGGGAAACACGGGCGCCGGATTACACGCCGGTCCGTGGTTCGACATTTCCTTACTATCAGAGTCATTCATCCAAGTACACATAAGTTTAAACAAGACTCCATATCATTTATTTCACATTGTTATAAGTCAACCCTAGTCTAGTCAAACCTCAAGACATTCACTTAAGGAAAAGTCAACATATATGACAATTCAATAATTAAGAGATTATCAATAATTAGAATTTCACCAATTATAAAAAGTTTTCAGAGACTATATAAGTTTTCTACAAGAATATACAAACTTATAAAACTAAAGGAAAATATTTCATAATATTTATTAAAGAATTTCCTTCGATTAAACATGTAAATTAATTAAAAATTCATCATAATCAAAAATAAATATTCTAAAAATATATTAGAGGTCCAGAAGTTATATGAAGTGAGTTTTAGACCAGAAAATTCAAGAAAAACGAGCCTATAAATTGTAACTAAATTGTTTGACCAATTTACCGATAAACTGATATAAAATATTGATGTCTACGAATGTCCACGAAAAATTTGTCCAAGGGTCCTTATATGATCCTAATGTGTATGGGAGTGTCTCATAAAAATTTCAAGTCCAAAATAGTCCGTTTATTATTTATTTTATATTTTATAATTTATGAATTTACCGTTTTATATAAAATTCACAAGGGTCCGTAGGTAATCATATAAAATTATCTAATAATCATATTTCAAACCTACTGTCCATACATGAGTCTCATAAAAATTATAGCTCTAAATAACTTCATTTAGTAATTATTTCATATTTTAGCATTCTACGTTTTATCGATAAGTGATAAAATACATAGTAAAAAATTTATAGAAATAATACCCAAAGTTTATATTCTGGTCCAAAATTGTGGAAAATAAAATAATATGATTTTATAAACTATTTTATCCATTAATATTATATTTAACCCCCTAATATATATTGGAACATATTTTATTACTTAATATTCAATAAATAACCATTGTAAAGAAATAACTTCAAGGAAATAAAGTTAAGTGATTTTCTAAATTTTATCTATTGTGGAGTTCATTTAAAATACATTCCTTAAGTTACTAATCTCACACAAAATTCATTTACAACAATAACCTCACAAAAACACCTCAAAACACGATTTCAATGCATGTTAACATAATAGAAATTCATAAAACTATCATGAATGAACACTTAAGTAAAAATACACATAATAAAAAAATATATCCATCAATAATATCATATTAATGAAAAAAAATTTTCAGATTTATATATTTTTCTTTTGTGACTGTAATTTAATATCTATTTCGGGTAATAATCACAATTCTCAAAAATTTATAATGTAAACATATGAATAGAATTTCTAACATTAATATATATGAACTATCATATATTTTCAATTTATACCATGCATATACTTAAACATATAATAAATACCTTATTTTTACTTTTGATACAAAAATGTGTCATTCTTACTCTAAGCCAACATGCATGCAAGATATAATTAAATCAATTTAACATATTGTTATATGTTTCACATACTCAAGTAAATATATTATAAATGTCACATAGTAAAAAGGTTAAGAAGTGTGTACCATGAGCCACCAAGGTTGCAAGAAATATAATAAAAAATAAGAACTCCAAATAAGAGAAAATAAGCTCCAAGAATAATCTTCAAGGTTTCAAGAATAATAATCCAAGCTCCCAAATTAATAATACTAAAACCTTACAAAAGTTGATGATTTTGGCTTAGTAAATGATAACATTATTTTCTATCTTCAATCAATCCAATTTTAAATTCCACATTCAACTTAGAGTTCAAATCCCTCACCATCATAAGTCCCTTTTCGGCATGTCTTACTAAAATGCTTATAACCTCTAGCTCCGAACTCCAAATCCAATGATTCAAGTGTCTAATTGCTCACAACTCCAAGACCCATATTTCTTAAGAACAAACTATAGTAATAAAATGAGAAGAAGAGGGTCAAAAATCCACAAAACAGAAAGTGTTTGAATTTTGCTTACTCTTAGCTATTCAAAATGTTTGAGGGCAAAACATAACCTTTCATGCACCAATTAATGCAATTCTTGGGTCTAAAATGTGAGGAATTTTATGTACAACACCACCATAAGGTTTCTTTATACATGCATGAAGAGGAATATGGGTAAACACTTCAAATTGTATTCATGTATAAAGCTGACCAAAAAAGAACAAGAAGTTGTGAATGTTTGCTTGAAGATGAGGGACTTTTATAGCTTATATATGTGCGTGTGAGGTATCAATGGAAAGCTTAGGATGTCTACAATATTATGGTATAAAAATATGAGGCACTTATTAAGAGAACGTGGGATAAAAAGGATGATTTGTTGAAGGCATACAAGCTGCCAGAAACTGTTGTGATGAAGTGGTAGAAAGATGGGGATGAATCTCTCATTTCTGGAGGGATATAAGGGCGTGTATGGTATCTATAGAAATGTTAGAGTGTTAGAAAAAACTTCCAAGTGGTAGCACTCAATTACATAGGGTATAGCCTATGTAAATTAGGGTATCTTTCAGACCCTGCAAAATTGTCACTGAATCTGACCTTTGTACAAATTTTCACTCTTTTCTATAATTATTGCACAAGCTACCTCCATCTAATGGTTTGGTATCTTCAATAACATGCATGTGAAGGATATGGTAAAATATGGGGTCAAAATACACTCATTTACTATTTTTAAATGATTTTAGAAGTAAGATAAAAGTTTTGATAAAATTCTGAAATACTTGTTTTTATTTACTATTTTTAAATGATTTTAGAAGTAAGATAAAAGTTTTGATAAAATTCTGAAATACTTGTTTTTAGGAAATAGTATGTTTTTGTTTGAATACAATATTATCCATAATCAAAACTTATTTTTAAATACTAAATAACTAAAATATCATTAAAAAAACCTTTTTTTTCTCATAATATATATTGTAATTAGATAAATATATTTTCATTATATTAAAATATAATTACTTTTATTAAATAACTTCAAATGAGCTTTTGTTAACATAGTTTATGAAATTATTTGCAAATAATATAAAGTTTTCGAATAATAAACCAAATTAATATATTTATCAAATCAACCAAGTTTAGAATGAAATTTAAGTTATTATAGTAAATCAAATTAACTTTGATAAAATTTAATACATTGGATTCTTTACTTTAAATATAATAATAACAATTAACAAAACAAAACTTAGTTTATTCAAACTTAAAAGTTTTAAGAATTAAACTCTCATCATGTTTGACACTTAAGGATAAATAATTAGATAAGTTACTAGCACAAATGACTACTCAAGACTATTTAAGTTAAGATTAAAAGAGGCTTTAAAATAGGGCTATTACATAAAGCATCATCTTCAACCTATGGTGTTCATTTTTGACTCCATCATTTGAAACTCCATCATCTCAAAAATTGTAGAAAATGGACAGGTATTTTGGTACTCCATTCTTGCCTTTCCTAGGATCTTTTCAATTCAATATTTCTTCTCTATTTCAGAATATTAACACAGGCAATCCATGCCATTTTCTCTGCCTAATACTGAAATTTGACTCGCATATTACGTCATTTTCTACTTCTCTTTAAAGTCATTTTCTCTGTCTTTGTTCTACCTATTTGAATACTAATTAACCTTCTTCACCTCCATTAACAGATACCAATGGAAGCAAAATCGTAATTGTTCTCTTTAAGTGAATGAAATTACAAATTGTAAAACTAAATCTTGTAATAGGTATTTGCATAATAAAATCAAAATAGAGTACAAAAACTTTATCGCCTTCATTAGGAAAAATGTCTGGAGAATTGGGGGTAATTTTAGGGCTTTATTTTGAATTGACTTTTTTAATTGAAAAATATAAGAAAGTCTCATGTATTAGATTTCATTCTTGTTGTTGCAATTCTTTGTTACCGCTTGAAGGGGAGCTGAAACAGAGTAATGGTATCAATTACCCTCGAATAACGGATTGAGTTAATGAAATACCATACCAAATAGTGAGTAACGGATTGGGTTTCTTGTTTCCGTTACCAAGCCTTAATTTTCATATACCAAACGACCCCTTTAGTACCCTAATGAATGAAAAGTTACTCCAAAGATTACGAAAATAACTAATGAATGAAAATTTAGGTGAAATAAGACCTCGAAAAGCTGTAGAGTTTAATCACAGATGTATAAACAGATAGACCAAAGAATTAGTGGTTAGGCATGATCTGTACGTAATACTTTATACAGTATAAAAAAAGTGTATATATTCAAAGAAAAAAAAATTAAATGAATAATTGAGTAAAGATCTTATAGCCAGCAATGATGGATGAACAAGCAAGTGCAATGAAAGCTAGAATAGACATGCTAATCGCGGCTGCTAATGAATCTGGGACAAAATTGTCTCCTCTCCATCGCATTTTGTTTGTTTGAGGGATTGCAGATGAAGCAGATGATAGTAATAAGTATGCAAATACCTGTACATCCATACATTTCTCTTAGAGTTTTGTTACATCAACCAATATATTAACCCGAAAAAGTTAGGACACACGACCTACTATTTTTAGATCAATATATAAGATTTTGGGTAAATATTTCACAATCGAAAGGTGAAAATAAAGTTTGTCTTCCTATTATAAGATAAATTAATTTTCAAAATTCAACAAAAAAACTTATAAAATGTTTTTTTAGAATTGTACAAGGATAAAAATACAAAAATAAGACGACATTGACCCTTTGGGTTGAAGTCGATCAACTCAAAATCAACAAAATTGTCCATTTTGGTTGGTGTATCTAGTGCCGTCTACCTAGAGCCTATAGTTATACACACATTGTTTTCATTTCTTAAGAAATTAAGTAAAAATTTTTCAAACTTCCCAAATGAGGAAAATGAAATAAAAGCAAGATATAAGGCTGAAAGCAGCGAAAGGAAAAAGCCAAATAAAATGAAAATTATTTAAGGCCTAAACCTTATATATTGATGTAGAAATAGTAGGTCATGCCCTAAGTCGAGGTGTGAAGTATCTTCATCATAATTAGGTGCTACATACAGATTTGAAGACTTCAACAAGGGAGAGCTTAAGACATGCGGCTTTGGTATGGCACGCCAATATGGTAGGCTGTTAAGCCTATACTGCTTTGGTGGTTACTCTTTGGTATAGGTAGAGTTAATGTTCAATGGTCTACTGTAGTATGTTAACGGGTGTTGATTGTTGACAGGAATCCGGAACTTCTTCTTGGAACTACAACAATCCGTCTCTCAAGCTGATGCCTATACTGGTAAGTGTTCTTTCTAAATTACTTCTCCATAAAGAAGTAAGATATTCTTGTGCTCTTCTCTAATTGCATCTTGTATTTTCTGATAAATACATCCTTTTCTAACATTGCTTCTTTTAGGGCCTATGTTCACAAATTATTGATAAATTGGTTTTGAAGTTGTTGATAAGCATGTTTATGGAATGTGAATCTTGTTATATTTGGTGGTTTAAGGGATTGAATTTGAGATGGGACTATCAATTTTAATGTTAGAACTTTTGAGATTACCTGTTAAAGATCAATTGTTACTTGGAGGTGAAGAACGACACAAACACCCATGATACGTCAACAAGATTAACCCAAACATCATATTAGAGGCATCTGCTGCAAAGCATCAGACCTTCGCCAAGTGAAGGCAAAAGTGCGAAATTGGTTGGAAATAGTGTAGACTGTAGATAACCAAGCTCAGAAAATTCTTAGTTTTGCATCCTTAATCCTACACTATTCAGTAATCAGTAAAGTAAAGAGTTAATAAATACTTTAAAGGAGATGATCAGAATGTGAGTTCCTTCACCAATATAATCTTATCTAATTTTCAGTTGAATAGCGTTATGCATACCGTTTTTTGTTTCAAGTGTCTTTGGTTGATGTATTTATCTAAATTAAAATGATCACTTATACAGTGTAACTTAATTCGCAATTTCACTCAAAATGACCCAAAAATAGTCCATAATCGACTATAATTTGGTTTTTTCACTCTGGTAGGAGGTTAAGGAATCATGTGACACTGTTCATGTCAACTTAAGACAAAATGCATGGATCAGTTGATAAATGTTTGAAGTATAGAGTTTCTAACCATAATAATCCCCTTTTATTTTCTTAATTTATAGATGAGAGGCTTTGCCTTCTCGGTTGACAGATCTTTTTATAAAAAGAACTACCAAAAGCATATTTGAGTAGACAACTAAACGTGATTCTTTGATAATCTTTTGATTTTGTAGTCACTTTAAATTTGTTTTGAGATCTCTGATGAGTACTGATCTTTTTGTCTTTCCTTGATAAGAGAATTAATTTAGTACAATGTTTGTTATGATGCAGGTAGGTTGTATTTCTTAGCTTGGTATGAACTTATTATAAAACACCCGTCACATGTTGGGATTCCACATTTCCACAACATTTTCTCTTTCTACAATCCTGGAATCTTGCCAAGAGAGATATCAATAAAAAGGTGGAAAAGAAAATCAATAGATTAGAGGGAAAATTGGTAAGAGGGTACAAGATTGCTTACAAATCTGTTATTATTGTCTTCGTCTTTTTTTCCCAAATATCATTTTTCCGATAAAATTATTGGCCAATAATTAGGTACTTCGTTAGTGTCCCACATCATTTTTCTGTCTAGTTTTTAATAAATTTCATTTGAGATAGTTTTCTTTCGTTGTTGCACCAAGTAGGGGAGGAAACACAGTTGCACACTCAGAAGAATGCCAAAAACTCCTTCTATACTCAAGGGTTGAAAATCAAAACCAAGAACAACTTTCTTGGCTTGTTCCAATTAGTCTTGATGGCTGATTGTCCTTGGAAGAGACCTAGGCTAACCCTCTTGAGTTACCAGGCCCAATCCTCACACTTCTCTCTAAGATCACTTGATCTTGGAGAAGGATAACTCCTTTCTTGAAGATGACTGCCTTACAATCACTCAAAAACAGAAATGGAAAGTTGTTTGCAAAATTCAGCAAATGAAGAAAACTTGAATACTATTGAATGTGTAATGTGTCCTGAATTCTCCCTACTAATCCCTATATATAGGTTTCTAAAGAAGAGGGAAATAAGCCTCATCTAGGCTTTAAAAGTCACGTGCCATACATGCCCCCTTTTATTACAAAAACAAAAAAATGAGACTAAATATCAAAACTAAGACGTAACGCCTGTTCTGAAATTCTGCTGATCAGGCTTCCTTCAGCTGGTCTTCTAGGGTTTCAGGTGAATGACTAGTAGGGTTCTTGGGCCTTGGCAGCTAGGTCCATGTATTGAGATGTCATCCTTGGCTTGGTCTAGCTCTGTGGTGCTCTGGTCTGTCATCAGCAGGTCCATCAACGTCAGCTGGTCAACAGTTTTCCCAATTGTCCTGTCTCCTGTGACAGTCATGTCTCTTAGGGCCTTATCTTGCTCATTTGGGCATCCCATGCCCATTTCTTGATTTGGGGGATAGGTTAACCCTTCCCTAGTTCCATAACTGGTCTTGGCTCCTTCTCTTATGCTTTCAACCAGATTTGGTGCAAGGATCTTGCTGGAATAGTCTGTCTGTTTTTGAGGGGTTGGTAATTTCTGTCTTGTGCTGGACTCCTTTGTTTTCTCAGAATAAATTTGTTCTCATGTGATCTTGGACATCTATTTGAGTGTTTGTGGTCCCTATTTGTAGATTCATCCCTTTCCTTAAGGCCTAGTACATTAGAGCAGCTACTGAGGTTTTCTGACTATTCTGCATCTTTTGCTGGACTTGTCTGTTTCCTGGTTGATTCTTCCTGGTTCAAGTCATGCCCTCCCTTGACTGGTTCTTCCTTTTCTGGGTCGGGCTTATCTAGACTTGGTCCATTCCCTCCTTCTTCAGGGCAAATTGTCCTAATTCAGCTGGATCATAGTAGGGTCTGAGGTCTCCTACATTAAATAGTAGTGATATCCCATATGTATCAGGGAGGTCCACCTCGTACGCATTATCTCCATACTTTTCAAGGATCTGGAAGGGTCCATTAGCTCTAGGCATTAATTTATTCTTCCTCAGTTAAGGAAATCTTTCCTTTCTCAGGTGAATCCACACCCATTCACCCATTTGGTAAGTCGTGCTGCTGCTGTTGCCTTTGTTTGCTTTCCTTTGTTATTGAGCAGTGGTCTTTGCTATGTTGTCTTGTGCCAATTGGTGAATTTTCATCATGTTTTCAGCTTGAGTCATAGCTTCCTTGTTTGCTTTATCCTGCACAGGTAAAGATATTAGTGAGATAGGTAATAAGGGTTTCACTCCATATACACACTCAAAGGGGGATAGTTTGGTAGCCCAACTAGGACTTTTATTGTAGGCAAACTCTGCATGACAAAGCTTGAGGTCCCAATCCTTCAAGTTCTTTTTAATCAATGTCCTTAGGATTGAACTAAGGGTTTTGTTAGTGAACTCTATCTGCCCATCAGTTTGAGGGTGATGAGAGGTGTTGTACAAAAGCTTTGTGTCAAGCAGTCTCCATAGGGTGCTCCAAAAGGAGCTTAGGAACTTACTATCCCTGTCAGATACTATAGTTCAAGGAACCCCATGCAGCCTAAAAATTTCTGCAAAGTACAATTGGGCTATATGCTTGGCATCATCCACCTTGTTACATGCAATGAAGTAACCCATCTTTGAAAATCTGTCCACAACAACCATCACAGCATCCCTCCCTCTCTATGTTCTAGGTAGGGCTACTATGAAGTCCATGCTGGTGTGTTCCCAAGGTTTTTTAGCAATGGGTAAGGGTTGATATTCCCCCTTGTGAAAGGTAATTTTGGCTTTAATGCAGGCTTCACATCTCAGAACTACCTTGCCTACTGTCCCCAGCATTTTGGGCCAGTAGAAGTGTTTAGCCAACATGTCTAGGGTTTTCTGAATACCAAAGTGTCCACCTAATGTTCCTTCATGAACTTTCTTTACTAAGGTCACCCTTAGGGGGTCTTAGGTATGCAGAGCCTGTTTTCTTTGAAGAGATAGCCCTATTGTATATAGAAGGGACCCTGAGGCTGTTCTTTGCATTGCTGGTACAGAACACTAAAGTTAGGGTCTATTAGATATTGGTCTTTGATCATGTCAAAGCCTAAGACCTTAGCATCTAGTATAACTAGTAGGTGTGTTCTCCTGCTCAAGGCATCAGGTACTATATTGGTTCTTCTAGTTTTGTATTTGGCTACAACATTAAAGCTTTGCATGAACTCTACCCACCTAACATGTTTAGCACTTAGCTTGTTTTGGCCAGTAAGGTGTTTGAGGGCTTCATGGTCTGAGTGTAGGACAAAGGGCTGCCCTTTTAAGTAGTGGTACTAGTGTTCTAGGGCTCTCACCATAGCATAAAATTCCTTATCATAGGCTGAGTAGTTCACCCTACTTTTGTTCAATTTCTCACTAATGTAGGCTACTGGTCTGCCCTCTTGCATCAACACCGCTCCTATCCCTGTGTTGTTGGCATCACACTCCACCCCAAATGGTTTGCTAAAGTCAGGTAGTCTTAGAATGGGGGGTTTGCACATAAGGTTTTTGATGCTTTCAAAGGCTAACTAAGCTTCCTCAGTCCAAGTGAATGCTCCCTTCTTTGTGCAATTAGTGATTGGTGCCATGATGGTGCTGAACCCTTTTATAAACCTTCTATAAAAGGAAGCTAATCCATGAAATGACCTTACTTGGGTGATATTTGTGGGAGTAGGCCAGGTCCTGATTGCGTCCACTTTAGTTGGGTCCACTTTTGCCCCTTCCCAACTACAAACCCAAGGAAGTATACTTCCTTTAACAAGAAGGAGCATTTCTCTAGTTTTCCAAACAATTTCTAATGTCTTAACACGTCAAACAATTGCTGAAGATGGTCTAAATGTTCTGTGACAACCTTGTTGTATACTAGTATATCATCAAGGTATACTACTATGAATTTGCCTAGGAATGGCCTTAGGACTTCATTCATCAGTTTCATGAATGTGCAAGGGGCACCAGTTTGGGAGGAAACACAGTTGCACACTCAGAAGAATGCCAGAAACTCCTTCTATACTCAAGGGTTGAAAATTAGAACCAAGAACAGGTTTCTTAGCATGTTCCAATCAGTCTTGATGGCTGATTGTCCTTGGAAGAGACCTAGGCTAACCCTCTTGAGTTACCAGGCCCAATCCTCACACTTCTCTCTGAGATCACTTGATCTTGGAGAAGGATGAGTCCTTTCTTAAAGATGACTGCCTTACAATCACTAAAAAACAGAGTTAGAAAGTTGTTTGCAAAATTCAGCAAATGAAGAAAACTTGAATATTATTGAATGTGTAATGTGTCCTGAATTCTCCCTATTAATCCTTATTTATAGGTTTCTAGAGGAGAGGGAAATAAGCCTCATCTAGGCTTTAAAATTCACGTGCCATACATGCCCCGTTTTATTACAAAAACAGAAAAAAGAGACTAAGTATCAAAACTAAGACATAAGGCCTGTTCTAAAATTCTGCTGACCAGGCCTCCTTCAGCTGGTCTTCTAGGGTTCCAGGTGAATGACTAGTAGGGTTCTTGGGCCTTGACAGCTAGGTCCATGTACTGAGATGTCATCCTTGGCTTGGTCTAGCTCTGTGGTGCTCTGGTCTGTCATTAGCAGGTCCATCAAGGTCAGCTGGTCAACAGTTTTCCTAATTGTCATGTCTCCTATGACAGTCATGTCTCTTAGGGCCTTATCTTGCTCATTTGGGCTTCCCATACCCATTTCTTGATTTGGGGGATAGGTTAACCCTTCCCTAGTTCCATAACTGGCCTTGGCTCCTTCTCTTATGCTTCCACCCAAATTTGGTGCGAGGATCTTGCTGGAAATGCCTGTCTGTTTTTGAGGGATTGGTAATTTCTGTCTTGTGCTGGACTCCTTTGTTTTCTCAACGATTGAGCTGTTCTCATGTGATCTTGGACATCTATTTGAGTGTTTGTGGTCCATATTTGTTGATTCATCCCTTTCCTTAAGGCGTAGTACAGAAGAGCAGCTACTGAGGTTTTCTGACTATTCTGCATCTTTTGCTGGACTTGTTTGTTTCCTGGTTGGTTGTTCCTTGTTCAAGTCATGCCCTCCCTTAACTGGTTCTTCCTTTTTTGGGCCTGTCTTATCTGGACTTGGTCTAGCTGTCTAGCTGGGGAAAAAATCTAAAGGACTAAGGAGTGCTGACAGTTCCATAAGACAACACAATGAATCAGAAGAAGAATCATCTGTAGGACTAGAATGTTCCAAGTAGAACTTTAACAAAGCAGCTGTTTCTCGAGTTTTCGAAGAATCAAAGAGTTTGTTAGTGGACGAATCGGATGATCATTGTGACGAAAGCGCAGGCGAAGGCAATGGAAATGAAGAGAAAGAATACTTGTAGTTGTCAGGTCTTATGCTTATAGGTAGTTGAGTCAATGAGGACATGGGTGCCAGATCATCGGTATTTCATCAGCAAAAATGATGCAGTAAATATCTTTGACTTAACTATCATATAAAATCAATAAACAAAAAGTGGTAAATTTTTTTTGCAACCAATTTCTATAATTATCCGACCTGACCCGCCTCGACCCATTATACCAAGGCCCGTTAATGACATGACCTGTTATTCACCCGACTCGTTATTGACCTAACCCGCTAATGATTGTTAAAATGTAATCCGACCATTGACCCGCTGGGTCGATCCACTTCGTTGAACACCTCTA
This sequence comes from Amaranthus palmeri, assembly GCA_019776075.1. NCBI lineage: Eukaryota > Viridiplantae > Streptophyta > Magnoliopsida > Caryophyllales > Amaranthaceae > Amaranthus > Amaranthus palmeri. The sequence continues at coordinate 277,673 of JAAKBH010000378.1, forward strand.
CTGACAGTAATCTATGTACAAAAATTAATTTTTTAAAAAATAATATAAAATTGAATTATTTTTTACGGACATTTACAAATTTGATTATTACAAATTTTTCCTACTAAAGTTTTAAAAAGTACCAAATTATAACTTTTTTTTTCAAAAAAGTACCTAAAAAAAGGTTTTTTTTCCAAAAAAATACCTAACAAAAAATTTTCTTTTCAAAAGAGTATCAACTAACGGCTCGGGTTAAGTTTTTCGTTATCTTTTTTTTGTCCATCTTTAAAAAGTACCTAATAAAAATTTTCTTTTCAGAATAGTGTCAAAAACACAACATAATCATCTAATACAAAAACAAAATAATATAAATCTAAGAACATTATCCATTAAAAAATTCACACATCATCCAATACAAACATAATAATAATAATAATAATAATAATAATAATAATAATAATAATAATAATAATAATAATAATAATAATAATAATAATAATAATAATAATAATAATAATAATAATAATAATAATAAGGGATATTCTACATGGTAAGCACCAGGTTAAGGGAAACGCCTGTAATAGTTAATCTTATTTTCGTTTCTACATGGTAGGCACCAACTGTTTCAAAACTATCTGTTGTAACTATATTGGCTAAACAACGTTAAGTGGCAGTTAAATCTAGAAATTACAATTTTGCCCTCTTTATAGTCTTCATCTTCCTCATCCTAATCTACATCTTCTCCAATCACAACAATGGCTAAATTTTTGAGAAGTCTCCCAATCTCTTCTATTCGAACCAATACCTCTTATCCCTTGACATATTTCAACTTCACAGATTTACTATAATATAGATTGCTAATTTACTATAATGAACTTCATCTTATCCACTTCTTATCCCGAATCCCAACCTAATATTTCAACTAAACAAACTCTCGACCCCCAAAACACAATTAAATTCATAAATTTCAACCTCTTATCCCTTGACATATTTCTACTTCACAAATTTCTTAAAAGCAGGAAGCTTTCTTGAATTGGATTTGGCAATCAATGGGGTAGCAACAATAGGATTTGGTTCACTCATATTTTCCTCAATAAAAGATCACTAATAATAATAATTGGTCACCTACATAACAAAAATTTCAGAGTCGAAATAAAGTGAGTAATACCCAAACCTACTAATTAATCTTAATATCACATAAAGATCCAATCTTTACATAAAAAACCCACCTCAATTCTCAAAAATTGGGTCCTAGCTAAAACAGAAGCATTAATACAGAGTATTCGTTTACATAATTGAAAAGATGGGTAGTGATTGAATTGAAGTGAGGAAATAGAACAAGGGATAAGAATTGTTGTGAATGGGATGAAAGATGATGGTTTTAGATTGGTTCGAATAGAGGAGATAAGAGACTTCTAAAAAATTTAGCCATTGTTGTGATTGGAGAAGATGAAGATTAGGATGAGAAAGATGAAGACTATAAAGAGGGCAAAATTGTAATTTCCAAATTTAACGGCAACTTAACGTTTTTTAGCTAATATAGTTACGGCAGATAGTTTTGAAACAGTTGGTGCCTACCATGTAGAAACGAAAATAAGATTAGCTATTACAGACGTTTCCCTTAACCTAGTGCTTACCATGTAGAATTTCCCTAATAATAATAACAATAATAACAATAATAATAATAATAATAATAATAATAATAATAATAATAATAATAATAATAATAATAATAATAATAATAATAATAATGAAAAAGTATCAAAAAGTACCTTATAAATTTTTTTAATAACCGGTCAACTAAACACCAATCGTTACTTGTTCTAGGTTTGTGCTGGATGATGTTCTTATGTTGTGTTTGTATTGGATGATGTGTGAAATTTTTTATGGATGATGTTCTTAGAGGTATATATTATGTTATGTTTATATTGGATAATTATGTTGTATTCTTAGTACTTCTTTTAAAAGAAAATTTTTGTAGGTACTTTTTTGAAAAGAAAAACTTTATCTGGTAATTTTTAAAAATGGGCAAAAAAGATAACGTAAAAGTTAACACCAGCCATTAATTGGAAAAAAATAAATTTTTGTTAGGTATTTTTTGAAAAAAGCTTAGGTACTCTTTTGCAAAAAAATAGTTTTTATTAGATACTCCCTCCGAATCATTTTAGATATTTCATTTTCTTATTTGGCAAAATCATATCAATTGTCTCATTTCTTTTTTGTCTATCTTTTTTTACCTAAATACCTCCACTCTTCTAATTTCTAATACCCAACTACCACCTTTACAATTAATCTAATCAATTAAAATAACTAACTCCCACCTTTTTAATGGACCCTACACCACTTTTACTGAAACAGCCGCATTATTATTGGGATTTCATTAGTTATTTTTTAGCACCTAATTTTTTTTTAATATATGTCCGTCACAAATTAAATTTGATTAGGGATAGTAGTAATTCAAAAAAAAAAAAGATTCTACGATGATTAGAAACTTGTTAATTCTTGATGTGGTTATGAATAGTAGCAAGTAACGTAAACTTTGGAGGTAAAACTTAAAGTTGAGCAACTACCGATAATAGTTCGAGACAATTTTAATTATTACCCGATCACATTATTTAACCATGATGGGAGTAAATTAAATATTTCATGCACAAATACAAGTGATTTTTAAATATGAAGTACAAGTTACATAACTTGTTACATGTACAACAATTTTTACCCAAACTTTAAACTATCTTAGATAAACATTTCCTACACTATAATAGATCAAATTAGGGACAAAAATCACCTCCCAACATCAAAAACCAACCAGCTATCTAGATGTTCTATAAACATTTCCTACACTATAAACATTTCCTACCCCATATTCCTCCATTGCATGCACCTTGTTAACTTTCACACACTATCTAGATGCTCTACCCAAGACCCTTTCTTGTCCTAGTCAATGATGGACATCATTACTAGTATGCAAGAGGCAAGATTAGAAGTAACGGCCTGTTTGGTTAGTGGTACTAAATGGTGGTAATGGGAATGATTTAAAGTGTAAAATTTCATCAAAACTTTCATGTCATTCCCATGGATCACAAAACAATTTTTTTGTTCACAAATTTTCATTACCACCTTATACCACCTCTCCCATTGGTAATGCATTGGAATGCATTTTATGAACAAAATGAGATGATTGAAGGTTAACAAGCATTACCATCAAGATAGCCAAAAGATTTTTCAACCAAAATTATACTAATTATTCATTCCCATTGTCGTGATTTATTACCACCTACCAAATGGGCCGTAAAAGTAAGCCCCCGAATCAGCCATAAAGCTGTGTGCTATTCTCCCCATTTACTCACCATTTTCCACCTTAATACACCCACAAACTCATTCAAACAACTTTCCTCAAAAACCTCTACCGACCGGTTTGGTTAGTGGTACTAAATAGTGGTAACACTACTAAAAAAGTTGTCTATAACTACACTTAATCAGCCTCACTTAATTAAGTATAATTGTCTTATTTAGTTAGGCACACATGTTAAGCGAGGGAACCATAACAACGCTTACAAGTGTGACTATCAGCTTTTAATATCAGGCACGCTTATTAAGCGTGACTAAACACTATCAAATTTAAAAAGGTAAAATTCATTCAAAATGAATATCAGACACGCGTTACAGTACTTGGCCCTTCACCTTCTCCTTCACTAATACTACCCTATTTCGACTAAAATCTGAAAATATAATCCAATTTCAGAAAATTTGCCCTAAAATTTGAAAACCCTAAACTTCTCCTTGCTCTTCATCGTGGTCTTCATCAGTGTTCCAAGATTTTCATTCTCTTTCATCTCTTTCAAGTAAGGTTTCCATTTTCTTGTCTAAATTTTTAGAATTTGGTTCTCTAATTTCGAATTGAATCAAATTTATAGACGTATTATAGAATTTTGAATTTGGGTAGTGTTTGATAATCTTATATTTGTATTATAGAATTTTCTTGTCTAAACTTGTTTTTGCATAATCTTATATTTGTATTATAGAATTTTGAATTTGGGTAGTGTTTGATAATCTCTATCTTGATGTTATTACTTCATTATCTGTTTTGATAATTTTATTATATTTTTATTATACCGTTTTAATGCTTGTTCGTTGAATCAAAACAGAGAATGAAATTATCAAATTAAATGATGTAGATGGATACTAATAATGTAGTAATAGCTTATAAGTTTCAATCTGTTTAGCGGCAATGATGTAGATGGATGTTCATGCTAATTAATAATGTAGTAGATTTCAATTGGTCCAAAGATTTGTTTGTTTAGCGGAATAGATTTGTTAGTTTCATGGAATAATTATGACTTATAAGAAACTTATGGATTAAAGCTTTCAGAACCAGTTTTCAAATATTTAAGGCTTGTTAGCTTAATGATATAGATGGATGCTAATAATGTAGTAATAGCATTCATACGACATTCTGGTTTTGACAATTTTATTCTTGTATGAAAGGGTCGTCTTAGCGAGAAACGGGCTCTCTGAGTAGCTCTTGTGAAAAGGGTCGATTGGAATTGGACCAATTGGGCTATTCTGGTATGAAGGGTCTTACGGTAAAGCGGTCTACTCATCTAACTTTGAGTTAATTTTACATTCTTGTATGTTTCGATCTCAAATTTGAATTTTGTTCTTATTAAACCATTATCAAATTATCACATTTATAATGCCTGCTGACCAAGTAGTACTCGGTATGAATACTGCACAACCAACATTAAATAACTGCTTATTCTAGTTAACACCACTATCACATTTGGAAAGTTGATTAATTGTGTATGATTTTGAATTGTATTTGGTTAATGAATGATTTTAGTTTTTCATAGAATGATATTGTGCTGAAATTTAGTAAAAGTATAAGACAATTTGTATAGTTTAAACCTTGTTACTTGATTTTCCATTGCACTTTCCATTAGATGCATAAGATTCAAATTTCACCAGCATAAAATGTTCATAGAAAATGTGTTCCACAACTAATTCTCTTTCGCAGCAAAACCAGTAGTGCACACTAATATTAAGTGGAACCCAAAAATGCAAAACAGCAAACCAAAAGAACAAGATTTTGTTGCAAGAGCTGCTTTTGCTCTAGGAAAAGTACATCAAAAAAAAGAAGAAAAGAGGGTAAAAACAAAAGACAAGACGTGAATCAGGCATAGGCATAGATATTAGGAATATTTTTAAGCAAAAAAGATCTCATTGCCTACAGAACATTGTTGAATCTTTTTTGAAAATTGAATAGTGTGCTAACGGAATGGGAGGTCTAAGTGAGAATCGAACACGGGACCTAACTTAGAAAAAGTGGTACTTGAGAAAACAGTTGATTCACATGTTGAAATTTTAGAAGGGAACAAGCAAACTCTAATTTTGAAGTCTGAAAGAGTGAAATATAGAAGATGAAAACCAATACATAACAAAATTGAAAGAAGATGACAATTAATGTAAGTATTGACTCAAATTTAGAACGTAATACTTAGTATACATGTGCAAAATAATCATTATTAACAACAAAGTATTGACAGCAAAAAAATGCATCAGTGGTATACCTGACTTCTAGTTGCTGGCTTTATATGGTTCTGTTCTAGTGTTGGTTGCTACTGGTCTGAGGGATGAATTCTCTGAGAACTGTTCTGTGAACCTGTTGTGCTTGGGTGGGTGTCTATGGTCTGGTTTTGTTTGATGGTTCGGATTTTACACCTGTTGTTGGGATGCATCAGTGGTATTGATTGCTGCTGTTGTTTGGCTGCCCCTAGATACTATTATTGATTTTTGCATCAGTGGTCTTTGGGTGTTATCTTATGTGCATGCTTCTGCTGCTGATTAGAGCTACTTTAGCGTATGTCCTGGTCAGTTGGTACTGTTTGCTGGTGGCAGCTGCTGCTGATTACTGTTGTTGGCTGCTCGTGCTGTGTTCTACTGTTTTGCTGTAACTGATTATTGGTTGATGCTGCTGTTTGTTGCTATTGCACAAGACGCTGTTGTTTCTGCCTTATGATGGCTGATTGAGGCTGCTGCATATGCTCTTGTTATACTGGTATTGCACGCTCAGAGCTGCTGGTTGATGCTGGGTGCTTTAAGGCTGCTTGTTGATGTCATGTTATGTTCCCATAAGTGGCAGATATACTGGCTTGTGCACTGGACTTGCTTTCTGTTGCTGTTCACTTGTTATATTTATTTTGATGCATTGTATAGTTGCTTCAGCTGACCTTTTTTAGTCGGCTTGTTTTTGTGGTCTCGGTTTTTGCCCGTATGCACATGAAGAGTGGACCGGGAAAATCCTTCCTAGAAGGTGGGCCTCGATTCCACACTGATGCAAATAGGATTTTCCGAGTTTCATTGACTTTGATGTACTAGTGTTTTTCTGGTAAATGAAAAAAGATTTTTGATTGCCAATAACAATAATAATAATAATAATAATAACTAGCTTGAATCTCGTGCCAAGCACGGATAATCAAAAAATATTTAAATAATGTCTTAAATATGAATAAAATTAGTTTAAATTATTCTGATATTTGGTAAACATAATAAATATAGAGAAAATAATATTTGATGTGTGAGAGAAAATTAGTCCTTGCATTACATTAATTCTTTCAAGTTTAAAACTTTAAAATTAAACACTGGGCTTGAATTATTTTTAATGACCTTGTAGAATGATCAATATTTACCACAATAAATTAAAAATAAAAAAAATTTAAGCGATAAACTGAACAATTTAAAATAAAAAAATGTGCGACATGCATTCGCTATTATAGTGCCAATGTTTTAATTTATAGGGCCAGTGTTTTTTATAAGGAAAAACCCATATATATTTTTTTATTTGAATCACTAATTGAAATAAATTATAGATTATAAGTTTATTTTATGGATTCTATTTCAAAATAATTTATATTGTTTACATGTTTGTGATTTCTTATGAAGCAATAATAGAGAAATAAGAGGTTTTGTAAAGAATAATGACATTATATTGTTTGTTTTTACTTTATTTATAGAAGTATAAAATATAACAATGGTATATTGCGTGAATTTGAGTCCAATTTTATATTGCCATTCTTATAGAATTTTACTTACCTAATTTGAAACCTGCATCAAATGTATTTTTCAATTTTGGCCGGCCATTTGAAATGTTAATTGATTAATATAATAGGGCATTGAAACTTATTTATTCAACTTACCCAACTTAGCTAAATGAGTATTTTGGAGGGAAAACAATTAACCTGAAGGTGACATGTATCTTATTGAATAACGATTTTAGTATGTAATATAGATACTAATAATAATAATAATAATAATAATAATAATAATAATAATAATAATAATAATAATAATAATAATAAATAATAATAATAATAATAAATAATAATAATAATAATAATAATAATAATAATAATAATAATAATAATAATAATAATAATAATAATAATAAAAGTAATAATATAATATAAAAAAAAAAAATAATAATAATAATAATAATAATAATAATAATAATATATAACAAGTTTAGCCACGCTTATTTTGTGTAGAAAACATGAAGAACTAAATATAGAATAAAGAAGTTTTTAGCCACGCTTATTAATCGAGGAAATATTGTATTACTTATAAGCGAGGCAAAAGGTAATATCAGCCACGCTTATAAGCGTGGCAAACAGGTGCATTTAGCCACGCTTATTAAGCGTGCCTGAAATATACCCACACAAGGTGGAAGCACGCTTAATTAAGTGTGGCTAAATGCATCAACCTCATATATAAGCGTGCCTAAATGCATTTTTAAGCGTGAGTAGAGGCAACATTTTTTTGTAGTGTAATAGGAATGATTTATAGTGTAAAATTTCATCCAAACTTTCATGTCATTTCCATGGTAATGAAAATTTGATCACAAAAAAGTTTTTTTTGTTCACAAATTTCCATTACCTTCTAATACCACCTCTCCTATTGGTAATGCATTAGAATGAATTTTATGAACAAAATGAGATGATTGAAGGTTGTCAAGCATGACTATTAATATAGCCAAAAGATTTTTTAACCAAAATTACACTAGTTTTTCATTCCCTTTGCCACGATTTATTACCACCTACCAAACGGGCCGTAAAAGTTCTACATGTTTCTACTTCAAAACCTCACTAAAACCACTTGAAAAACACTCATTTTAGTGCATAATAGTAGCTGTTTCAGATTATTAAAATCATCATATACTTCTCAAAATATTCATATAAACACATACAACGTCATCTCTAATCATCTTCAACATAAACACTTTAAAGCCCATACAAAAAACACTTTCATATAAACCACGTTGGAGCATTATTACAAGGTAGTCTAAATTTAAGTTACAAGCTTTGTTTTTAAAGTGTGTTGTGGTCCATCTGGTTTGAATGGAACAAGATCAAGTTTGAAAATAGTGCACCTATGGAGGACTCTATGTTCTACATTGTGAAGACTAGGGTGGGCATTTGGGCCAAGGAGTTGTTGGATCTGGAGCTGCGATCGATTAAGAAAGAGTCTTGGGATTATGCTATGCTTCTTCTACTATAATAAATTTTTATGTTAGATCATGAAATGTGGTGTTGTTGTGTTTGTATTTTTTTTAAGTTGTTTCTTGGTGGCTTAATTTTGTTTCGGGGGATAGGCAAGCTGGTGTATATAGGGTGTTGTTTTAGCCAGACTTTAGCATAGTCCACCCCTATGCGCTGTTCAGGGTGGCCTGTTTCAATGGTCCATGTCTCCAATGGCTTTTTCCCCTCGCGGGGTTTTTTATGCCAGCAGGTTCATGGCTCCTATTGATTCAATGTGGTTTTTTTCTTTCGTTGATAATAAATTCCTAATTTTCAAAAAAAAATCTTTGTTTTTACAACTTATACTAGAATAAGTAAATATAAAAATGATTTTTGTATAAAATCTTTCTCATAAATCAAGTATGTTATAAAGATATATTTTATGACTAAAAAGAGGAAAAATCATCACTTGTATAAATCTATAAAAAAGAATGAAAACTAAGAAAATGTTATTTTCACAATGTTATAAATTTTGTTACTTTAAGAATTTAAGTAAAATTATGGGACTTGATTAAGTATGTTGCTCAACATAATAAGTATACTCCAAATATGTTAAAATCATCACAAGTATTAGGTTAACAAGATCCAACAAAGGAAAGTTAAGTGCACGTTAGAAATCCAAAATTATTATTGATTTTTGGATGAATGCAATGAAGGAAATTAGTGTCCTTTGATCAAGTGTAATTACTATATATATATGGGACAAATTATGGAGATAAGATACATTCCTGTATAAAGGTGGTCATAATGTTTTGCTAGAAACAACCTATGATCTGTATCTAATATGATTAGTTTACTACTCTTATAATCGGGTCCTATGAGGTCAAACATATATGTAATCGATCAGATATTATTTACACCAAGAACAAAAGATGCTCATTGCATACTTAAAGTATGAGGAGTTATACATAGATTGAATATATGTTTAATTGTGAATTAAAACATGTACTTAATCATCATAAGTGTTACTTGAAATGTGAAGAGTAACTAGTGATTTAATTGTGTGTTTAATTAGGAATTAAAACATACTTATTTCATCATCATCAATACATGTAAAGGTTACATGTTATGAGTAGATGAAGAGATGATACATTGTGTATAATAGATGCACTTTGTTCATCTTTTTAGATAAGCTTTATCATTTCTAGTATTCTCTACATACTCATATTCTTCACCTAAAAAGCAATAAGAAAATGAATTTTTCTTATTCCGCACTAGCATGCGTGGTGATCCGTTCGATGCTTGTGAACCAACAGTAGAGGAATAACATTTGATGTTCTGTTATCTCTTTTTGGTATATTTCTTATTTGATTATATAATGTGGAGTACACGCATCGAGGGTACGATATTCTTCTATATCTGATAATTCATATCATGATATGCATGCGATTCTGTTTAGATGTTAATAAATGGTTTCTTGCAATTCCACTATACGCATCTATATTCATACAATGGTATCAGTTAGCCTCTTGTATTATTATAATATGCTTAGGATAAAATTTATTATTTTGATTCAATTAGGGGAGGTTAAAGTGTGGATTAAAACTGCTTGATTAAAATATGATTTTAATTATTTTGGATTTAAAGTATACGATTAAAATTTGATTTTAATTATTCAAAGTTCATTACTTTTTGTATATGGATACTTTAAATAATGAATTGGGTTATTTGGATGTATTGGATGCACCAAGTAGGTCATGAAATTAACAAATAATAAATAAAATCAGTTTATTTTATTTGCTAATTTCGGATTATTATAAAACTAAAGTAATGAAGAACCCTAGGGTTTTTCTTCAATTTGATGATATTGTTTAATTTTGTGAAAATTTTACAATTAATCATTACCAAAACAAGATTTATTCATAATTGAGTGTTTTTCCTTTTATAATTGACCCTATAATTGAGCATGTGATGTTAAATTTTGCCCCAAATATTTCCAATAATTTTTTTCCGAAAAAAAAAAAACAAATTAAAAAAGGGGGAAGTAAAGGTCGTTGCAGTGGCCATGGTGACGTACCAGGATTGAGTTCACAGTGGGAAAGCTCCCAGTGGATTGGGTCGGGTATTAAATGGTTGTTTGTCAAGTGTTGCAAGCCTGCCATTGATGCGTGATGAACAGATGGAAAGGAAGCATAGATTTTTTTTTTTAATTTTATTCTTCCTTCCTATTTAATCCAATAAAAGCAACTTTAATTACCTTATAATTAATAATAGTTTATTCCACATTTAATTTATAATTGAATAAAATAATTAAAGTGGTAAAATATTTTAATTTAATTAAATTAATAGTTGATTAATTTCATAAATGTATTGATGGTGTGTTTAATTGATAATCAAACCACACACTAAATTAGTTGTCACTTAATTTTGTTAAATTTATTAATGAAAATTAAGTGAGGGGGTGTTTTAATTTGATTAATTGCACATAAATAGTTATTATTATAATATTTATTCTAATTAATTTATTTAGTTAGTAATTGCTTAATTCTATTAATGTGATTAATATAATTAAGTAATGGGTGTCTTTAATAAGATTAAACTATACATAAATAACTCTATAAACTTATTTTTGGTTTAATTATTTAAATGGTTGATTTATTTGATTATGTTATTGCTTAATCTTATTAATATGATTAATACTATTAAGTTGTTCATGTTTTGATTGCATGTATTTTATTTTAATACTGTTATATTAAAATAATCGTATCTTTTATAATATTTGATATTATGCATTGCATATGGTGACTAGTATGACCCAAATTAGAATAAAGTTTACGATTGGTGAGAATCGATTTATATCTTCTAATTTTAGTTACAATATATGTTGCATCGTTTATACTTTGTAATTAATTACTAATTAAAGTAAATATAAATTTTGAAATTTTCTTTTACATCCAAATTGATAAAGGATGGAGATCCACATTGATTTGAGGATGAAACCTTAAAGAAGTAGTCTTTAGGTTTATGGGTCACAGTTGCATTTTATTATTAATTTTAAAATGTTTTACTATGTTTATGTTGTTTATTTATTCAGGTGTTCATTTTTAAATAACACAACATAGAATATAGGTCCCTAAATAATATTGACTTTTTCTTTTCCAAAATAAACACCTATTGAAGCTTTTACCATTAGTGATAGGTTCTGCCCAAGTAGGGTGTTGCTAATTGGTTTAGGAGGAATATAGTAAATTTGGGAAATTTACACGTTTGTTTGGTTATGCTCAACAAAATCATCAAAAGGGTTTTGGGTTTTGAAGCATAATGGTAGGCTTTTGATATAGAGATATCACCTATTAACCAAGAATTACGTGTGTTGTAATTAGTAAAAGAGTTTACTTACCTTGCTAAAATGATTTAAGAGTAGGGCTCAAGCCCGCTTACGATTATTTTAAATAGGATCTTGGAATCACTATATTCATAAGGGACAATATAAAATGAATAAAGTGTTTATGACTAGTGATTATAAATTGTTTAAAATCATATAAAATTATATCATGATAGACATAATATAATTTTGCATATTTAGATAGCATATGATTCAAATGATATTTTTTTTGTTTATGGTCTTGAAATACAAATTTAAAACAACTTCCTTGTGTTGTCAAGGAATTTGAGAATAGTTCTCAAAACATGAAAGTATATTTGATATACTTATAATCCCAAATCAGTATTAACCCATGTTTAATTTGTCTGCTTTGGGTAAGGTAGTTTTGAAATTACTAATGAAAGTTTCTTGTATGCCACATGTTTGATGATGACATCTATGATTCTTGAATAGTTTGAGAATATTGATGTTTGACATCCTTACCCAACTTAAAGATATGTTTTAGAAACAAGCTATGATTGAGACTTTTGAGATTTTCAAGGCTATAGTTGATAGCCAACTCATCAATAAAGGCATGGCTTTTTCAACATGAAAAGTCATATTGAAAACAAAGGATACCTTGATGCTGAGTTTGACAAGACTCTTATTTTGTAATAATACACTCATTTAAAAGTGATTTGTATATTCAAAACTACAATACAGACAATTTGTGTTGAATCAAAGAAAGATGTTCTTAAGATTAATAAGTAGAATTGTTTGAAATATTTTAAAGACAAGAAGAATGTCTCCATTGCTTCTACTTTAGGTTTTTAAGTGATTGAGATGAAACTTTGTTAACTCTAATTGATTGGTATTTAATATATTTTGTAATCCTTACATTTGTAGAAATGAATAAAGATTGCAACAATTAGAAAGCAAAGTTTTACGTAAGTATGAAGAATGTAGCTATGGTAGCTACATTAGCCATATGATCTTATTGTTTATTTTTATCTTCAGGGTTCATGTCAAATCTTAATAATAGTTATTGAGTTTTAAATATGAGTTGAAAGTTGATTTCATAGTCTGAAGGTTTCAACTTCGTAGTTAGGAATGGTTCATTTTACAAAGTTGATATCTACTATGATATTGGTCATTACATGAATGATCTTACATAATAGATTTAGATAAACTGCACTATCACATTAACAATTCTAAAAGACTAAAATCAATGGTTTCCAATCATACATATCTTTGGCATTGTCGTTCGAATAAGTAAATTGGAAACACGCTACAACTCCATTGAGATGGATTGTTGCACTCATTTGATTATAAATCATATGGGATATGTGAATCTTGTTGCTTAGAATAATGACTAAATCATCATTTATTGACATGGTGAACGAGCTAGTGATTGATTAGGACTAGTACATTCAGATGTATACGACCTATGAATATCTCAGCAGGGAAGGTATGAGTACTTCATAACAAATATTATTAATGTAAGTACATATTGATGTATCAATTTAATAAGATGAAGCCTTTTGAAATGTTCAAATGTTTCATAATGAAGTTTGGAATCATCTTGACGAGATAATTTAGGCACGAGATTAACGTGATTAATATTTGAGTCAAGAAGTTCTTAATCATCAAAGAGTTGTGAAAATGTTTCATAATGAACTCCATCTGGAACATCTCATATGAATGATGTGTTCAAGAGGAGAAATTGAACCTTATTAGATATGGTTCATTCGATGATGAGCTTTAGTCAAGTTTTCCGTTTAATTTTGGTTTAATGCAATTTAATTGTTGTTCATGTTTTAAAATCACATTTTATCCAAAGCTGCTGATACAACACCATATTAGTTATGGATTGGAAGAGTTCCTAAGTTGTATAAAGATTTAGGGTTGTCAAGCATATGCAAAATGTTTTACATTCGGGTATACTCCAACCTAAATCTTATAAATTAGTCTTATTTATGGGTTACTAAAGAGACAAGGGATATCACTTCTACAATTCTGCAAGCAAAAATGTTTTGGTTTGTGAATGTGTCTTTTAAGAAAGAAAGTGTCTTTCTCAAAAGCCAAGTGGGAGAAGAGATTTATCTTGAAGGAGTTTAAGATGATCAATCACAAATTACTCCTTTAGTGGGAGAGATTGCTTCTCTAGTGGGAGCTTATGTATTGTACTACCTCTATTAGTATACATTGATGTGATTGTCCCAATTTTAAGGTCTAGTATGAAGAATAAAACCTCCATTGGGAACCCTATGAATGGTTAACACATTCATGAAAGTCATGAAGTCCTCTTATTAGATAAAGAGGAGCCTACGACCTACGTAACAGCGATGGCAAATCCTACTTCGACATATGGCTTGGAGCTATCAAATCTGAAATGGAATCTATGTATGTCCTATAAGTTTTGAACTTGGTTGACTTGTCCGAAGGTTCTAGACCCATTGAGTTTAAGTTTGTTTATAAGATGAAGACTTAAACGAAGGTGCTAGATGTATCGAGTACAAGTGTATTTATAAGATAAATACTACATGAATGACAAATTCGTTGTCTACTAAGCACAATTGGTGGCAAAAGGTTCAAGCGAACTTAATATTGTTTGCATTGACAAGGATTTTTTGTAAACAACAATGCTTAAGTCCATTCGGATTGTCCTAGAAATAACCTTGTATTATGAATACGAGATTAGACAAATGAATGTCAATACCAACATTCTTAATGGGGATTTAGAAGAGGATGTGTATATTATGACACAAACTAATGGTTTTGTACATTCAGAAAGCTTTAGGAAGATATGTAGGCTTTGAAAGTTCATTAGTGAACTGAAGCAAACAACCAGGAGTAGGGATATTCGGTTTGAAGTGAACTGAAGCAAATAGTTTTGTTTCTTCTAAAAATTCGAAAGAGTCTTGTGTATGCAAGAATGATAGTGTGAGTTTTGTTGTTTTTCTTAGTATAGTATGTTGTGACATACTGATTATAAGGAACAATGCATCAATATTCGAGTATGTTAAAAGGCTTGACATAATAGTTGTTCTTTCATAAATTATCTCGGAGAGGTTTCGTACATTTTGGGCATCCGAATTTATAAAGATAGATTTAGATGGATAACTTTGTCAAAGAGCTTATGTTGATAATATCTTTGATGTTGGCCCATTTAGTTTTGATGATAACATAAACATCTATAAACAAACATATTATGTATTTGAGAATTTGTGATAGGTCAAATATCCGATCTTTAAAAGGGTCGTTGATGGACCATTCGAAGTTGAAAAGGGATTACTACGTAACTGTTTCAAGATCAAGTTAAAGTTCGAAGATTGGTCAATCGGAGACAGTGCAGTGTTCCTAGATCAGCGGTCAAAGAAGAAGTCAGCAAAAATAATTAAGAAAATAATTTTTATTTTTTATTTTTCTTTTTTAGTTTTGTTGTACGGTTGATAAAAACTAGGTTGCACAAGGTAGTTATCTTGAAAATATTTTAAATCAAGATCTTAAATTAAAATAACTAACTTTTTAATTTAAATCTTAAAATTAGATTTCTTATATTTTGTCTTAGCTATTTTTAGCTAGAAGACAAGAAAAACTTGGAGTAACCACCAAGTTTTCCTAGCCACTTACTCACGTCAACTAGCCCGCTATTCCCACATCTTTAGATCATGGGATTAAGGCTTTGCAAGATCTAAAAAGTATTTAAATGGCTTTTTACAAACCGGCACATTTGGTGATCAATTTCAAGAGAAAATATTTTTCTAAAAATATTTTGTGCCCAATATTTTCGTGAGTATTCTAAATCAAAGAAGAGGAAATCTTGAACGTTTTTAATTGCTAATTAATTTCAAGATTAGATCCTTGTGCAATTCTTGTTTTGTTCATCCAATTTTAGATAAATCTTGTATAGGTTTATTTGAGAGAATTTGTAATTAGACTTGGGTAAGTCTAAAGGGGAATAGAGAATAGAGAATAGAGAAAGAGAAGGAGAATAGAGAAAGAAAACGAGAAGGATAAATCGAGAGAAGAGAAAGAGAAGAAGAGAAGAGAATAGAGAAAGAGAAGGAGAAATTATTTTGTGTAATAGAGAATTGATTTACATAAAATAATAGAGAAGAGAAATCCCTAGAGGGTCGTGGTTCTTTTTCCCACGTTAAATCTTGGTGTTTCTTTTTAGTTTTCTTTATTTTGTCTTGAGTATTTTTATTATTCAAATTCCGCAAGAAAATAGGGCAAAAAATACTCTAAGGGCAAAAGCAACAATTCACCCCCCCTCTTGTTGCAGTTCATTGTCTCTAAGTGTTTCTACAATTGGTATCAGAGCCCTGTTCCTCATTTGATTAGGAAACCCTGAGAGCCGTATCTTGGTGTATTAGAGATGCTGAAAATGAACGAACGCATGGAAGAAGGGTACTCTACTCAGAGACCACCAATGTTCGATGGCAAATTCTATACTTATTGGAAAAACAGGATGGAGATCTTCATCAAAGCCGAAAACTATCGAGTTTGGAGAGTCATCAAAATTGGAGATTTTGAAGTAACAACTACCAACTCCAATAACGAGACTGTTCCCAAACCTATTACAGAATACGAGAAAGAAGATTTTCCAAAAAATGGAAATGAATGCCCTTGCTATTAAATTGCTTCATTGTGGGCTTGGTCCAAACGAACATAATTGCATTATGGGATGCAGAACCGCCAAACAAATTTGGGATCTGCTGGAGGTTACCCACGAAGTTCCAAGATTGACTTGCTCATGTCCAAATACGAAAGATTTGTGATGGAACCTAAAGAAAGCATTCAAAAAATGTTTACTAGGTTCACGAATATCACGAATGAGCTTGTCTCCCTTGGAAGGCTAATTCCCTCAGATGAACAAGTGCGAAAAATCCTAAGAAGCCTACCTCAAGATGATCGTTGGAAAGTGAAGGTCACAGCCATTCAAGAATCTAAAGATTTCACAAAGTTTAATCTGGAAGAGTTGGCTGGATCCCTTATGACTCATGAATTACATCTGGGAACAGCTGACAGTTCCAGGAACAAGGGTCTGGCTCTGACAGCAAACGATCAAGAAGAATCAGAAACTGATGAGGAAGAGGCAGCAATGCTGGTACGTAGATTTAAGAAGTTCTTCAGGAACAACAAGTATAAAAATCAAAGAAATAACAAAGAAAGAGGAACTTCAAATTCTAAAACATATGAATGCTACAAATGTGGAAGTACCGAGCATTTCATCAAGGATTGCCCATTATGGAAGAATGAGAAAGTTAAAGGGAAAGCAAGAGAAACAAGAAGACAACCTACAAAAGGAAACTTCAACAAAGCCGATTTACGCAAAGCCATGATAGCTGCATGGGGAGAATCCGAAAGCGAGACCGAAACCGAAGCTCCCGTTGAAGAAGAAGAAGTAGCCAATCTTTGTCTCATGGTGACGCATGAGGAAAAATCTAAAGGAAAAGAGGTATTGTCTTCTGATCCATTTTCTGATTATTTATTTAAATTGGATAAACATAGATTAATTAAAATGATTTTAGAATCTCACGAAAATTTAGAAAAACAAACAGCCATCTGTCTCAAAACTGAAAAAGACCTTAAAGCGTGCAAAGACCAAATATCCTACCTTAATTCTTTTAGGTCCGATGTGCAAACTCGATTCTTTGAATTGCTTGATAATAATGTGATGTTAAAAGAAGCTATAGAAAAGGTTAAAGAAGAAAATATCATGTTAAATATTGAATTAAATCAACTTAAGCAATTTGAGATGGAAGTGAATTATGAGTCTAATAAAGAAATTAAATGTGTCCTTTTACAAATGAAATTAGACCTAGAATCCGCCTTAAATAAAAATGATCGACTTAAGCTTGAATTAAATTCAAGAGGAAAAGGGAAAATCAAAGAAGTTCCCAAATGGATTCTTAATGCTAAAACCAAAGGAACCGAAGGTCTAGGATATGACAAACATGATAAAATGAAAAAAGGTCTACGTTGATCTCCCAAGTAAAAAGGTCTGTTCCTTTTGTGGCAAAATTGGGCACCTGAAACATCAATGTACAAAAAAGGAACAGCATAACAAAACGAACCAAATATATGTCGATAGAGTTTGGATTAAGAAATATGATTCTTGTATAATCGACATGGAACCCAAGAATGGCTGGGTTCCACCCTCTAACAACTAATTTCGTTTTGCAGGTTCTAGTGAGGGGGAACAGCTCATGGTATCTCGACAATGGCTGTTCCAAGCACATGACAAGCGATAGATCAAAATTTCTCTCACTAGAAGCCTATGATGGAGGAACTGTGACCTTTGGCGACAACATTAAAGGTGAAATCATTGCTAAAGGAAAGATAGGAAGGTCAAGTTCCCATGCTATAGATAATATATTTTTGGTCAAGAATTTAAAGCACAATCTTTTAAGTATTTCTCAATTTTGCGACAAAGGTAACTCTGTAAACTTTACTTCTGAAAAGTGCATCATTTCTAGGAACGACACATGAGACATCATTCTGAAAGGAATCAGAAAAGGGAACACCTACGTGGTGGACCTGCACACTGTTCCTAAAACCAGTCTAACATGTCTGAGCGTTATAGAAGATGACCCTCTTCTTTGGCATAAACGATTAGGTCATGCTAGTTTTTCATTGCTTAATACTTTACGATCTAAAGACCTAGTAAGAGGATTACCATCCCTTAAATTTCAAAAGAATGAAGTATGTGATCCTTGTGCCAAAGGAAAACATGCAAGGTCATCCTTTAAACCTAAAAATGTCGTGATCACCTCAAGACCACTTAAATTAATTCATATGGATCTTTGTGGACCTATGAGATTCCAAAGTCGCAGCGGTAAGCGATATGTTTTTGTTATAATTGATGATTATAGTAAATTTACATGGACTTTATTTTTATCTAGCAAAGACGAGGCTTTTGATGAATTTGTTGCATTCGCTACTAAAATTCAGAAATCTAGTAACAATCAACTTGTCCACATAAGATCGGATCATGGAAAAGAATTTGAAAATTCAAAGTTTATGGACTATTGCAACGAGCATGGTTTAAGTCTCAATTTCTCCGCACCTAGAACACCACAACAAAATGGTGTGGTTGAACGTAAGAATAGAACCTTAGAAAAATGGCTAGAACTATGTTAATTGCTAGTGTTCTACCTAGAAATTTTTGGGCCGAAGCCGTTAATACTGCATGTTATATATTAAATCGCGTTTTAATTAGACCAATCACTTTTAAAACCCCCTACGAATTGTTTAAAGGAATTAAACCTAATATTTCATATTTTCGAGTCTTTGGATGTCGATGTTTTGTGCATGTTAATGGAAAACGAAATATAGGTAAATTCGATGAAACAAGTGATGAAGCGGTATTTCTTAGCTATTCATCTCATAGTAAAGCATATAGAGTATATAATAAGAAAACTATGTGTGTTGAGGAATCTGTTCACATAATATTTGATCACTAGTGGAAAAAATGTCAATTGCTGCGACATATATGCTGCGGTTCATGAAATACGCAGCAATTAATAGAAAGAAATTAGCCCAAAAAAAAAAAAATCATTATTTGCTGCGGTTCTCTTAATAAACCGCAGCATTTGTCCATTTTCTACTTATTTGCTGCGGTTTATTAAGAGAACCGCAGCTTTTCACAATAAAAAAAAAAAAAACCCTAGAGTATTAGAATATAAGAGGCGCCTACCCATTACCCAGAAATTTCACTTCCCTCTTCCCTCTTACTTCCCTCTTCCCTCTTCCATCAAATTTCACTTCCATCAAATTCCGTCTTCATCTACCCATTACCCAGAAATTTCACTTCTAAGAGGCGCCATTACCCAGAAATTTCACTTCCCTCTAATCTCTTTCTCCCTCCCTTTCATCTACCCATACATTTCGATAAGAAATTTCATCTACCCAGAAATTTCGATAAGCAAGATCCAGAAATCAAGTCAAAAGATGAACAACTCAGTCAAGTCTTTTAGTACTGTTAATGGCGTCTTTCGAGATCTGTCAAAGGTTCGAGATCTGAGAGGTTTAAAGGCTCTTCATCTTTCTTTGTTCTTTGATTTGTGTAAATCTCCTTCTAAACTTCATTTTTGTTGTAAATTTCGGATTTTGGATTTTTCTATTTTAAGAATCTTGGATTTTTCTATTGTAAGAATCTTGGATTTTTCTATTTTTTTTTGTTGATGTAAATTTAATCAATTTTGTTGATTTGTAAGAATCTTTGTTGATGTGGATTTTTCTATTGTAAGAACTTTGATTTGTGTAAATCGATTTGTGTAAATACCGTAATTTTTGTTGTAAATTTCGGATCTTGTTCCATTGTAATCTGTTAATGTAATTTGTAATTTGTTGATGTAATTTGAATGATACACAGATTTCGAATGATTATTCATGTATACTTGTTCCATTGATACACAAATATCATTTTTGTCCGATTTTTGTTGATGTTCAATGTAGAAGATGTGTTCATCTTGATTTATGGGTTTGATTGCTGTTTCTTCATGGAAAGATTAAAAGGAAAGCAAAAAAAAAAAAAAAAAAAAAAAAAAAAATTGCCCCTCAAAGGCTGCGGTTCTTAGAACCGCAGCAAATAGTGTTTTGTTTATCTGCTGCTACTGCATACGCTGCGGTTCAAAACCGCAGCAAATAGTCCCAAAACAACCGCAGCAAATCTTATTTTTTCCACTAGTGGATGAAACTAACTTTATGACGAGTGAACAAGAAACAGGTGATTTTAAGATATGTCTTACTGATTTGGACGATGAAGAAATTATACAAAAGGAGCAAGATCAAGAAGAACAACAACAGGTTCAGAATGCTGAACCAAATCAAGAACAGGAGCCACAAGCAGATCTGGAATAGCCTGCAGTTCCTAATCCAGATATCCCAAGAGAAATTCAAGAGGAAAGAAATAATGGTGAACCAAATCAGAATCAAGTCAGTGAGCCTGCTTCCACATCTGTCTCCACCAGAGACTTTGTTCCAAGACCGTGGAAACACCAAAAATCACATCCACTTGACTTGATCATAAGCGACATGAACAAAGGCATACAAACAAGGTCACAAATGAGAAACTTTTGTGCACACTTTGCTTTTCTTTCAACAATGGAACCCAAGAATCATGAAGAAGCTTTACAAGATTCGGATTGGGTGGTAGCTATGCAAGACGAATTGAATGAGTTTGAAAGAAACAAAGTATGGCACTTGGAACCTAAACCTAAGAACAAGAAGATAATTGGGCTGAAATGGGTATTCAAGAACAAACTGGATGAACATGGCACAATTGTTAGAAACAAAGCAAGGTTAGTGGTAAAAGGATATAATCAACAGGAAGGTATTGACTATACTTAAACTTTTGCTCCCGTAGCTAGATTAGAAGCTGTTAGAATTCTTATTTCTTTTGCTGCTTTCATGAATTTTAAATTATATCAAATGGACGTAAAATGTGCATTCTTAAACGGATTTCTAGAAGAAGAAGTATTTGTGGAACAACCACTTGGCTTTGAAAACCCAATTTCTCCGGATCACGTCTACAAGCTTGATAAAGCTCTTTATGGGCTAAAACAAGCACCTAGACAATGGTACGAGAGATTATCTAAGTTTTTGATTGATAACAAGTTCATACGAGGTAAAATTGATAAAACCTTATTCTTTAAGAATAAAGGTTCGAATATTTTAGCTGTTCATGAATCGTTATGTAAGGAATTTGCTGACCGAATGAGTAATGAATTCGAAATGAGTATGATGGGAGAATTAAATTTCTTCCTTGGCTTGCAAATTAAACAAACTGCTAACGGTATTTTTATTCATCAACAAAAATACATAAAAGAACTTCTAAAGAAATATGGACTAGATAATGCTAAGACAAACCATACACCCATGGCCACTAACATTAGATTAGACGAAGACTCTAACGGTATTAATGTTGAGCAAACGATGTATAGAGGCATGATAGGATCTCTACTATACTTAACAACTAGTAGACCCGATATATCCTTTAGTGTTGGTTTGTGTGCTAGATTTCAATCAAATCCTAAAGAGTCTACATCATACGGCAGTTAAAAGAATTCTAAGATATTTAAAGGGAACAGATGACTTATCCCTATTTTATCCTAAAAGTGATGTCTATGACTTGAAAGGGTATAGTGATGCAGATTATGCAGGTGATCTTGTGAATAAAAAAAGCACTTCAGGAATGGTACTGTTTCTTGGATCTTGTTTGGTATCATGGAGTTCCAAGAAATAGAACACAGTAGCTTTATCCACTACAGAAGCTGAATATGTAGCAGCAGCAGCCTGCTGTTCCCAAATGCTTTGGATTAAACAACAACTAAGAGATTTTGGTATTAAACTTGAATGTGTTCCTATTTATTGTGATAATACTAGTGTTATTTGCATTTCAAAAGATCCAGTGCATCCTTCTAGGGTTAAACATATTCATATTAGACATCATTTTCTTAAGGATAACGTAGAGCATAAAAATATTATTGTTAAACATGTCAATACTAGTGATCAAGTTGCAGATATTATGACTAACCGCTTCCAAGGGAACAATTCGAAAAGATGAGGTTGGAGCTAGGTATGATCAAGCTTCACTAAAGTTTAATACTAGTATTTCTCCTCAAAACATCTTGAAAAATCGGAAGGGTTCAATCAACCACAACAACCAAGATTGATTATTCAATCATTGCGAGATTTGGGTATGCTTCTATTTAAGTATATATCTTAAACTTTATCTTGATTGCTTGCATGTTTGAACTGATTAGACCAAGTAGCATAAATTTATTTTATATTATATATTATTATTTTATATATTATTACCCACATATTATAAATTATTTTTCAAAAATCACCAAAATATTTTATTTTTCACAAATTCCAGCATTTTCTTTATTTTAATTTATTTTCGATGAGCCAACATTATTTATGAAATGGAAGACGGATCATCTAGGTGTTTCGGAAAGTAGTTATCTTAATCGATATATTCAACGAACTAAGCTTAATTAATAACTACCCATTACACCTCCTAAAACCGCCAATATAGAAGTAGTACAAACCTTCACTAACCGTCCATTCACACCTTTATAACCCCTACACTCCTCCCGTCACATCCATCATTCATAAACCCATTACTTGTACTACTCCTAGCAAACCGTCAAACCCATTTCCCTCTTTCAATAATCCCTAACCTTCATCAATTCATCTCATCATCACCATGAAATCTCCCAAGACTTCATTTAAACCGAAAACAACAAAACCCATGTATATCGGCACGAAAAGGACTTTTTCTACCACAAAAGGAAGCTCATCTTCAAAACCCGCAAAGAAGGCCAAGGTAGTAGATCCTGATTGTGCTGAGGAGGTTTGTTAATGTGTATCTTTAAGAAGTTTGGTGTGCCTCTTGAAGGCCTAGAATTTCCAATGAGTGCTAACAACAAAATAGGTGCTAAGTGTCTTAACAACTTACATCTTACATTAAATGAAAATGGAATTCTAGAGGATGCTGAAGAAGATGTTGAGCATGTGAGTTCTGATGAGGAACAAGAGGAAATTGAAACTGAAGTAGAAGGGGAGAATGTAGATCAGGAAACTGTTCCCACTGCCACTACTGAGGCAGAGACAGAACAGGAACAAGGGGAAACTGTGACTTAGGGGGAAGTTGTTAGTAAGGGGGAACAGGTTGGGGAAGAAGAGAAAGAGGAACTAGAGGATGAACAAACTAGTTCAGAGGATGAGGATCTCAATGTACCTCTCAAGAACATTAGGAAATCATCCAAGAGTTCTTCGTGCGTTAATGCTGATATTGCCTCACCAACCCCACCATCACCAAAGCCAAACTCACCTATACCATCACCACCAAGAGCAACAACTCCACCACCATTTACATCACCACCATCACCCACTGGTTTTGATGATCCCACTACTATCCCTCCTCCTCCTACTACCCTTGCTCATGTCCTTTCTACACTACTTGATATGCAGTCTCAATTATGTGCTTTCCAAAGTGAAGTTCGTGCCTCACTCTCCACTATTGCTGAGCAACTCACCGACATGGAATCGCGTCTTCGTGCGAAGCTTGACACGGTGGAGGTGCAGACTGAATTTGTTGATGAGGAGACTGTTGCCTGATCCCTCCTGCTTCTGTTTTCAAATTTAAATTTAATGTTTGTTGGCCACACCGTTTGTAATCTCTAAACAATATTTTTTTTTTGCTTATTTTGTGTACCAACTTCGGTTTATGCTACTAACCCACAACTTTTAATCCTTAATATCATCTTTTATTATCTATCCCCATGGTCTATGATGTTTGAATGCGTGCTTTCTTGATTCATGTTTGGGCATTTATTTTCTTAGTTTGCTGCTTACTATCTTAATTTGTCTAACGCTTGCCTTAGAGCTGTGGATTGGTTTACACCCCTACTTTTTGATTGATGCCAAAAGGGGGAAGAGTGGCAAACAAACTTATTTGAATGCTTGTGAATGCTTACGTTTTTGCTTATTCTTTGGATAATTGATTCTCTGTTTTGTGTTGACGTTTTTGCTTATTCTTTGGATAATTGATTCTCTGTTTTGTGTTCTAAACCTATGACTTTTCATGACTTTAGTTTGTTCTAAAACTTTTAGAAAGTTCTTAGTTTATGATTTAGGTTTCTCTTTTATAATACTTAGTATGTTGACTTACTGTTTGATATACTTAGGCTATGAAATGATCATAATTGGTTTACTTATATTATGTTTGGTTTAATTGGTTAATTGTTGTTTGATACGATTTATTGAATGTCACTTTTGTTTATCTTTGATTCTCAAAACCCATGATATTTTGAATTACTTAGATTGTTGTGTTTCTTCTTTTATGTTTTTATGTTTCTTAGTTTATAATTTTCTCAGTTTTTAATTTTCTTAATTTATAAGTTCTTGTTATTATTATAGTTATATATATGTTTTGTTTTATTTTGTTTTGTTTTAAATTTAAAAACTTAAGTCATGTTTAACCACATGATTTTCGGAAAAAAAAAAGTTTTAAAAATTTATTTATTAGAGTAATATGATTACATGAGAGTTTAGTAACTTATTTGTAACGATTTAATTTACTAGATATGGTTGAATGTGTGTTAATCTCAAGCATGTTCATTATATTTGTTTTACTCTATTTTTATTAAGTTTGTTTATAAAGTTTGTCATCATCAAAAAGGGGGAATTTGTTGGCCCATTTGGTTTTGATGATAACATAAACATTTATAAACAAACATATTAGGTATTTGAGATTTTGTGATAGGTCAAATATCTGATCTTTAAAAGGGTCGTTGATGGACCATTCGAAGTTGAAAAGGGATTACTACGTAACTGTTTCAAGATCAAGTCAAAGTTCGAAGATTGGTCAATCGGAGACAGTGCAGTGTTCCCAAATCAGCGGTCAGAGAAGAAGTCAGCAAAAATAATTAAGAAAATAATTTTTAATTTTTATCTTTCTTTTTTAGTTTTATTGTACGGTTGATAAAAACTAGGTTGCACAAGGTAGTTATCTTGAAAATATTTTAAATCTAGATCTTAAACTAAAATAACAAAACTTTTTAATTTAAATCTTAAAATTAGATTTCTTATATTTTGTCTTAGCTATTTTTAGCTAGAAGACAAGAAAAACTTGGAGTAACCACCAAGTTTTCCTAGCCACTTACTCACGTCAACTGGCCCGCTATTCCCATATCTTTAGATCATGGGATTAAGGCTTTGCAAGATCTAAAAAGTATTTAAATGGCTTTTTGCAAACCGGCACATTTGGTGATCAATTTCAAGAGAAAATATTTTTCTAAAAATATTTTGTGCCCAATATTTTCGTGTGTATTCTAAATCAAAGAAGAGGAAATCTTGAACGTTTTTAATTGCTAATTAATTTCAAGATTAGATCCTTGTGCAATTCTTGTTTTGTTCATCCAATTTTAGAAAAATCTTGTATGGGTTTATTTGAGAGAATTTGTAATTAGACTTGGGTAAGTCTAAAGGGGAATAGAGAATAGAGAATAGAGAAAGAGAAGGAGAATAGAGAAAGGGAACGAGAAGGATAAACCGAGAGAAGAGAAAGAGAAGAAGAGAAGAGAATAGAGAAAGAGAAGGAGAAATTATTTTGTGTAATAGAGAATTGATTTACATAAAATAATAGAGAAGAGAAATCCCTAGAGGGTCGTGGTTCTTTTTCCCACGTTAAATCTTGGTGTTTCTTTTTGGTTTTCTTTATTTTGTCTTGAGTATTTTTATTATTCAAATTCCACAAGAAAATAGGGCAAAAAATACTCTAAGGGCAAAAGCAACAATTCACCCCCCCTCTTGTTGCAGTTCATTGTTTCTAAGTGTTTCTACATTTGATATGTTAAAATAGATAACTTTAAGAAGTGTTTCCAACCCATGTCTCATGGCATTTTCTCTTAGTATAAAACTATGTCAAATGATATATGTTGAGCTTAAGAGGATGTTTAGGATTTCACGTGCTTTGGCCTTTGAATCCATCATGTACGGTACGTGCTTGACTAAAATTTTCTTATGCTTTGAGTATGATGAGAAGAAACTAGTCGCATCCTTAAAATGACCATAGGGTAATGATTGAGAACATCTTGTAGTACCTTAATAGGACTAAAGATAAGTTCTTAGTTTGATAGATGTGTTTGAATAAGAGTGTAAAAGTTACACATATGCTAGCTTCCAAAAGATAAAAGCAGTTTTGATTATTATCGGGTTATTGCCTTTACTCTGAAAGAGATGATAGTTTTAAAAGAGTTTCAAACATGGCATTATAGGTATTTCTACAAATGAAGTTAAGAGAACTTGAAAGTATGCAAAATTCTATTGGATTATATATCCATTAACTAAACCATAATCCTAACTCAAGTATAAAGAGTTATACAGAGTTTTGAAGCTATAACGTATAGGAGAGTTGTTTTAGTTGTGTAATATTTTATTATTATAAAAATAGTCACAAAGCTAAAACACTTTGATATGTTGGTTTATGTTTATCAACAAAATTATTGTTCTTATTTAATCTTGGTTTGGTATTAAATAAAATGTCTAAAGTATTTTATAACATTCGATAAGTTTGTCAAATACGTGATTTGATAAATGAAACCCTATAAGTGAACCGAAGTTATTAAAAATATTTTTTTGTCCCTAGTCTGAATCATTAAGTTGGACATAAATGACACCTTTGTGGACTAGTTGTAAGTTCATTGATAGCGCAGTTTCATGGGCTATAAAGACATAAAGATGTCTAGTCATTTACATAGATATGTATAGAGATACATATTGGACTGACCTACTTGATGTTCTTTAAAATTGTTTGAAGAATTTCATTGTTATATTTAGTGGATTCCTTTGACATGAGTTTGACACTATTCTCATATAATGATAAGTATTCTCTTGACATTCTCAAACGTCGTGCCGTAAAAGGAGGCTATAAAGGGAATGCTCAGGTTTGCTAAAAGTTAAGTGGGATACAAGACTGGATAAATCCTCCTATTAAATAGGACTGGTGTCTTTGGCCTCTTGAAGAGTCAAAACTTAAAATGCATGGCCGTGCTCAAATGGATTAAAGAGTTAATCGTTTGTTTTGACAGTTTAAACTCAGATTTCAAGAAATAAATTTGAACATTAGTATAGATGACGTGAGTCTTCATTATGCTATCAAATTTAACATTAAGTGACTTAAGGAATTTAAGGTTACACACTTGTTCAAGGACAAGTGGGAGATTGAAGGAAATTAGTGTCCTTTGATCAAGTGTAATTACTATATATATGGGACAAATTATGGAGATAAAATACGTTCGTTTATTTTAGGTGGTCATAGTGTTTTGCTAGAAACCAACAATGATCTGTATCTAATATGATTAGTTTACTACTATTATAATCGGGTCCTATGAGGTCACACATATAAGTAATCGATCAGATATTATTTACACCAACAACATAAGATGCTCATTGGATACTTAAAGTATGAGGAGTTATACATAGATTGAATATATGTTTAATTGTGAATGAAAACATGTACTTAATCATCATAAGTGTTACTTGAAATGTGAAGAGTAACTAGTGATTTAATTGTGTGTTTTAATTAGGAATTAAAACATACTTATTTCATCATCATCAATATATGTAAAGGTTCATTGTTATGAGTAGATGAAGAGATGATACATTGTGTATAAATAGATGCACTTTGTTCATTTTTTTAGATAAGCTTTATCATTTCTAGTATTCTCTACATACTCATATTCTTCACCTAAAAAGCAATGAGAAAATGAGTTTTTCTTATTCCGCACTAGCATACGTGGTGATCCGTTTAATGCTTGTGGACCAACATTAGAGGAACGACATTTGACGTTCTGTTATCTCTTTTTGTTATATTTCTTATCTGATTATATAACGTGGAGTACACGCATCGAGGGTATGATATTCTTCTATATCTGATAATTCATATTATGATATGCATGCGATTCTGTTTACTTGTTAAGAAATGGTTTCTTGTAATTCCGCTATACGCACCTATATTCCTACATGCAATATGTTTAGTTGAAGAGTTGGAGTTGAGACTTGAAGGGCAAGGACCCGAAGTTGGATCACTTCTAAGAACGCATCGATGCTTACATAGGAATATACAAAATACTTATATATAGGCTTGGCGTCGAGGTATATCACATGGGGTGATTTTTAAAGGGTTTAAGAACAAGTTGGGAAAGTTTTGTGTAAACTTGTTTTTTTAATAAAAAAAAATAATAAAATTCCAAAAGAGAAGTTCTTTAATCTTGAAAAATGATCTCAAAATGATAATTTTTAGTATGCAATGATTTATTACATGTATTATTATTGTGGGCATCATGCATGTTGATTTTAAGAATTGTTGTATGTTTAAAGGCATGATTTACACTACTTTGTGAAAGTAATTGTGATGGAAATGGTTTTATGGACTTAGAAAATATTTTAAATGCATTTTAAGAGTAATTTCCAGTAGCTATATGTTAAAATAATCTCTTGAATAAAATTGTTAAAATTTATTTGTTAAATCGATATTTTAATGGGTTTTAAGGTGTTAAATACTCTTATTATGAAATATGGTATTACATAAACTCTTGATCATAAAAAATAATTAATAAAATCATATCATATTGTCTTCAACAAGATTTGGCCAAAATATATTTAATTTGGAATTTTTCATGATTTTTGAGTAATCGTTAATTGTTTATCGGTAAATTGTTAAATAGTAAAATATAAAAAAATTACTACCTGAAGACATATGGACTTGAAATTTTTTCACATACTAATATGGACAGTGGCATAATTTGGTAAAATGTTGAGAAGATTTTGTTGACGTTTAAGGACCCTAATAATTTTTACTCGGCTATTAGTAATCGGTATGTTAGAAAACAGTACAATAAAAAATAAATATTAAATGACGTCTTTTGAGCATGAAAAATTTATGAGACACTTATATAAACAGTATATACATGTTGAAAAATTTAAATTTATTTTCGTGACCATATATGGACTTAAATAAATTTTATTCTATTTTCGGTAAAATAACAATATCAATTATTAAAAATACCCCACCACACAATTTTTAATGGTTATTTAAAATTTTATATTCCTTAAATATTTTCTGGAACATCATAAAGATTCTTATATTAAATTATTTGGACATAAATAATTTTAAACCGATTTTATTGATTTATCGATAAAATTTCTATTTAAAAGAAATAAAATATTAGATATGACATTTATAAGTTTAAATGGGCTAATAAAAGTATTATATGACTTATAGAACCTTGGTAAAATTTTGTTAAGCTAATTATTAATTATTTTCTAATTTATCAAATTAATAAATATTGTTTAATTATTTAAAGGTGTAATATTGTTAATTAAATTTGAGTAAAAATAGACCTATATCAAAAACTTATAATTTTGTTAGTAATCTACTGCCTTATAGTATGAATTAAGTTTTACTTAGATGGTTTATAATTTTTATGGATTTAAGATACCATTTAAATAACGGTAAATACCTAAATTGTCAAAAATATTCGTAAAATCATTATAAATTGAAATAAACAATTATAATCTTTTGAGACAACCGTAAACTTATTTTAATTAAGGTATTATAATGACTTGATTAACTTGGGTCTTGTTGGAGAATTAATATGTATTTTGTAAATCAATTATCACTAGTGGAAAAAACCTCATTTGCTGCGGTTTTTTGACCAGTATAGGCTGCGGTTTTAGGTCGCAACACTTATTATAGCAGCAGATAAGATTTTTTTATTAGCTGCGGTCTTAAAACCGCAGCATATAAGTCCATTTTAAGAACAAAATTTCCAAAGATTAAAGGCTGCGGTTCGGTCCTAAAACCGCAGCATATAAGTCCATTTTTTTAAAAAAAATTTTATTTTTTATTTTTTTATTATACATTGAAGATCTAACAAACATAAAAATTATCAAATCTACATTAAAGAAGAACACAAAATGATTTATACACTAAAAACGAACAAAAAACGAACAAAAAACAAACATTAAAATTAACCCAGATCTACAAAGAAAACTTACAAAAAAACTTACAAAATAACCCAAATCTACAAAGAAAACTTACTAAAAAACTTACAAAATAACCCATTGATGATTTACAAAGATCTACAAAAAAAACTTACAAAAAAACTTACAAAAAAAGAATCTACGAATAAAGATCTACAAAAAGAATTTACAAAAAAACTTACAAGATCTAAAAAAAAACGCCATTGATGCTCCTTACAAGAAAGGATTTACAAAAAAAACTTACAAAAAAACGAAAAACGCCATTGATGCTCCTTCGAACTAACCCAGAAAACTTACAAAAAAACGATGCTCCTTCGAACTAACCCATTGATGATTAGAGAAAGGTCATTGAAGAATTTACAAAACCGCTCCTTCGAACAAACCCAGAAAACTTACAAAAAAACTTACAAAAAAACAAACCCATTGACAAGGATGCTCCTTCGAACTAACCCAGAAAAAAACGAACCCATTGATGATTAGAGAAAGGCCATTGAAGAAGACTTGCGTTTTTTTAGGGTTTTTTTGATTTAGGGAAATAGGGAAATGAAGGAGGCGCCATTGAAGAAGACTTAGGGAAATAGGGAAATGAAGAAGAAAGGGGTAAGAAGGAGAGAGAGGCGCCGGTTTTGAGATGAAGGAGGCGCCATTGAAGAAGCCTTAGGGAAATAGGGAAATGAAGAAGAAAGGGGTAAGAAGGAGAGATAGGGCGCCGGTTTTGAGATCTTTTGTTAGGGTTTATGTGCTTAAGGAAATGAAGCCTTAGGAAAAAAGAATTATATATGGGCTGGGAGCTAGCACTAGGCCATTTGCTGCGGCCCAAATTCAAAACCGCAGCATATATAATTCTTCCAATTTTTTTTAGGTCATTTGCTGCGGTCTAATCAAAAACCGCAGCAAATAATCTTCAACTAATTTTTTTTTTTGTTATTTTCTGCGGTCTAATCAAAAACCGGAGCAAATAATCTTCAACTAATTTTTTTTGTTATTTGCTGCGTATTTCGAAAATCGCAGCATTTGATGCGCAGCAAATGAGGTTTTTCCCACTAGTGTATCGATTTTATTACCGGCAAAACTATCTCGTATTTAAGAGAATAATGTTTTGTGAAATCTTTTGTCATAATGATTTTATAGACTTATGAACTATACATACTTGTTTTGAATGAACTTCAAAACTCTTTGATTGAAACAAAACATTTTAGTGGTTTCATTGAAAAATCGTATCGAATTTTTTTTATCACTTTTTGTTGCGATGCATTTCCACTAATGCTAGTGATGCCCCAATATAATACAAAGGTTATGTTAGATGATATGATTATGCTAAGCATGTTTTACCCATGTGGGAAATATTATGATTTGATTTTTGCTATATTGTAAAGAAAGTATGTTTTGCTATGTTGCAAATAAAAGATGTTTATCATAATGAAAAAGTTAATATTTTTGACTTTTCAAATGCTATTGAAATTTCAAGATATATATTATATACAAAAAATGTTTTAGCCTAAATGGAGGGTACATATGCCACAGCAAATGTTGTGTGCATGATTAAACGGTTCACCAATGTTGAGCGCTTATTGTTCACCATACCATTGTGTTACACTTGCCGGACATGTCGCGGACGGTAGACCAACTACCAAACGAGTCACAGAATGACTCACAGAGTACCTATGCAAACTTATGATATGAGTTTGAAATTGATTGGATCCATTGAGATCTTAAGATTTATGATGAAAATTGAGAATTTGAAATTACTATTGAACCATTGAGCTGGGTTTGAATGATAATATGATTTAGCAAATGAAATGCATCTTTCAAAATGAATTTACTCAAATCGAAAAGAATTTTAATAACTTATTTGACGGACACTAGTGTGTTTATACTCAGCCTTTTTGTTGATACTATGCTTGGTATGTTTTTCCAATGGTTTTGTTTTTAGAGTAAACCCCAATGGCACCTCGACGAAAAATTGATATGAGAGCGGAAGATGAACCCGAGTTGAAGTATGACTCCCCTTTTGTTTAGATCTCTTTATTGTATTTGAGAGACTCTTAGTTTGGCTGTTTAGGTTTGGACTATTTTAAGGATGTATTTTGAACTTTGGACTTATTTCGGTTTGGTTGTAATTTTCCTTTATTTTAGAAAGTTAAGACTTCCATTATTGCTTTGGTTGTGGTTCAAGTATTTTATTTGGACATTGGTTTATCCTTTGAGTAATCCACTTTATTGTGCTGGCAAAAGCAAGCTTCCGCTTGATTAATACTAAATTTCAATTAGTCTTTGCCTTCATAATTCAGGGCGGTTATAGTTGGTATTAGAGCCAAGGCTTTGGAAGCTTGTCTAAATTATTTGGAAAGTTAGATAACTAGTCTAACTTAGAGAAGTTGAAGTTTGGAGTAACTAATGAATGTAATTAGGAAATAAACTTAAATTAAGGATCTAATTATGTGGCTAAGTTTCCTAAGCACGACGGTAACTTAAGTTGAGAGTAAAGTCGTCATTAAAAGTGTTGAAATATCGAATGAGATGGAAATTGACAAGTTAGTAAGTTACTAAGTCAACAAGAATTAAGAAAGAGTGTTATGCATGTGCATACCTATTTGTCTTAAAGGCATAATTATTAATTAGTTATTACCTCATGGCAGGAACCAAGAGGAAATCGGGGAAGGAATGGATCCCCAAGCCCAACTGAATATCATAACAGAGCAACTTAGAGTCATACAAGAGACCAATGCTCAATTAGTTCAGCTTATAGACAACCAACATGCTGGTGTGGATGACGAGACTAAGTTCTACATAAGGCTTGCTACACACAGGCCTAAGACCTACAATGGTGCTACAGATCCAGTTGTTCTTGAAGATTGGATCAATAAAACTGAGAAAATTCTTGAGGTGGTGAACTGCCCAGAAAATCTGAAGGTTAAACTTGTAGCATTCTATTTGGTAGGACCTGCAGAGCTTTGGTGGAGAGCCCTAAAGGGTGTCTCGTCTGCCTCCACGTCTGCTGGTGGAGCAGCACAACCCACAAGTTGGAGATGGGAAGATTTCTTGAAGAAACTAAGGGAGAAGTTCTACCTAGCAGCTCTACAGAGACAAAATGAATAAGAATTTCTTTACTTGAGGCAACATTCTCTTAGCGTTACTGAATATGCTAACACATTCTTGGAGTTGGCTTGATTTGCTCCAGACTATGTGCTTTATGAGAAGAAAAAGATGGATCGTTTCTACAATGGTCTCAACTTCAGCTACCAAAAGTTGATGGGCTAATAAGAGTCTTTTCAAGCTATGTATGAACATGCTGTGGAAAAAGAAATGGTCTGCAAGAGAGAGGAAGATATGAGGAAAAAGAGATCAGGTGGAGACCAGGGAGGTCAGAGCAAGAAGCCTAGAGCTAAGGTAAACTTCAAGGGGAATCAGAACCAAAACCCCAGAAACTTCCAGAACCAAAACCGCTTCAGCGGCAACAAAAACCCACAAAACTCCAATCCGTTAAAAAGTCAATTGTGCAATAGATGCAAGAAATGGCACTCAAAGGGAATCAACTGTGAGGGTAAAGCTTTGTGTCTGAATTGTGGGAAACCAGATCATTTAGCTCGAGATTGTTGGGGCAAGAATCGGGAAACCCCGGGAATGGTGGAGCACAATACTCAGGAAATCAAAGCAACCAGCATAAGAACTCTCAACTCCACCTTGAATATAAATGCGGCAATAGAGCCTCATCTTCTGGAGGCCAAGGGAACCAGCGCCCAGGAGGAGGAAAATTCTTTTCCATTACTGCAGCGGGGGAGCCTAACACCTTTGTGCCTAAAACAGAAGGTAAATTCATTTCCGAATTACTGTTATTGCTTGGTAAGTCCGTCCGAGTCTTATTTGATTCTAGGGCCGACAAGTATTATGTTTCTAAGTCATTCGTGAGATCCTTGAACTGTTCTGTTAATGTATGCCCTATAATGTATAGAGTTGATTTACCTGATGGATCAACGGTATCATGTAATACAAAGTTCATTGTTTGCTCAATAGTGATCCAGGGTAAGGAGTTCCATGTGGACCTGATTGTATTTGACTTAGGAGAGTTTGATGTTATTTTGGGAATGGACTGGCTAGGTAAACACAGTGTAGTGATTGAGTGCTACGAGAGTAATGTAAAGATTGGCAACAATCCAGGGGATCGAGTAGCTTTTAGTGATGGGACCATACCTAATATTGAGCTAGAGATGATCGAGAGGCTTACCACCTTTCCAAAGAGAGGTGGGGAAGCCTATGTCTACCACATGAGCGAAGCAACATACAAGGAGGTCGACTTAAGCCAGATCTTGATAGTGCGAGAATTTTCTAACGTATTCCCCGATGATCTACCTGGGTTACCTCCAAAGAGAGAGATCGATTTTCATATTGACTTAGTTCCAGGGTAAGGCCCGATATCAAAAGCACCGTATAGAATGGCACCACTTGAGTTGACTGAACTAAAAACCCAACTCGAGGAGTTACAAGACAAAGGATTTATCAGACCAAGTGCATCACCATAGGGAGCTCCAGTGTTGTTTGTGAAGAAGAATGATGGGTCTTTGAGGCTATGTATTGACTATCGGGAGCTGTATAAAATCACAATCAAGAACAAGTACCCATTTCCTAGAATCGATGATCTATTTGACCAGCTGAAGGCAGCCGGAGTTTTCTCTAAAATTGACCTGAGATCTGGTTACCATCAGTTGAGGATAGCGAAAGAAGACATACCTAAAACTGCTTTTCGCACCAGGTATAGGCACTATGAGTTTAGAGTGATGCCATTTGGGTTAACCAATGCCCCTACAGCATTCATGAACTTGATGAATCGAACATTCCACGACTATCTTGATAAGTTTGTAGTGGTTTTCATTGATGATATCTTGGTGTACTCTAAGAACGAGAAAGATCATGAGGAGCACTTAAGATTGGCATTGACAGGATTGAGGGAAAGAAGCTTTTATGGGAAGTTGAGCAAGTGTGAATTCTGGTTGGATCGAGTTGTCTTTTTAGGTCATGTAATCTAAGATCGCACTACCGATCACCAATTTGGTCCGAAAGAATACCAAGTTTGTGTGGTCACAAAAGTGCAAAGATGCTTTCCTAGAATTGAAGAAGAGGTTGACAACGGCTCCAGTGCTAGTATTGCCCGAGGATGGGAAAGAGTTCACGATATACAGTGATGCATCTTTAGAAGGTTTGGGTTGTGTACTCATGCAAGAGGGGAAGGTGATTGCCTACGCATCGAGACAATTGAGGCCAAATGAAAAGAACTACCCGATGCACGATTTGGGAATTAGCAGGAGTTATATTTGCCTTAAAAATTTGGAGGCCTATCTCTACGGCACTACTTGCAAGATCTACACCGATCACAAGCGTTTGACTTATCTATTAACACAGAAGGAGCTTAACATGAGGCAGAGAAGGTGGCTAGAATTGATGAAAGATTATGACCTCACTTTGGAGTATCATCCCGGAAAAGCAAACCGTGTAGCAGATGCCTTAAGCCGAAAACCGAGGATGGTCATAAATGGACTAATTTCAATACCCTATGAGATCTATAAGGAGATGAAAAAGCTAGAATTGATTGGTTAAGAAGGGATCATATGACAGTGTTTTCAATGCTATGAGTACAATGCCGAGTCTACATGAGGAGATACATGAGCTACAACAATATGATGACTTGTTGTCCGAGTTGAAGATTGGTATTGAAAAGGGTGAGGTTAAAGACTTCAGCATTGCTAAAGATGGGAGCATTCATCTAGCGGGATGGTTATGCGTGCCGCGAGATCCTGAATTGATAGAGAAAATACTCAAGGAGGCACATTCGACTATGTATTCTTTCCACCCAGGACGGGATAAGATGCTAGCGGATCTTAAACAATACTTTTGGTGGATGAACATGAAGAAGGATGTCGAGGATTTCATAGCTCGATGTATAGTATGTCAGCAAGTCAAAATTGACCATCAGCGCACTTCAGGAGAATTGCAACCACTTCCTATGCCTGAGTGGAATTGGGAATCAGTGAGTATGGACTTTGTTGTGGGATTGCCACGTTCGAGGAGGGGAAATGATTCTATTTGGGCGATTGTTGATTAACTCACTAAGACTACCAGATTTATTCCTGCTAAAGTAACTTGGAAAGCAAAACAATTAGCCGATGCTTATGTGAAAGAAGTACTTAGACTACATGGTGTACCGAAGACAATAGTTTCAGATCGGGATACAAAATTTGTGGCTCGGTTTTGAAATGAGCTACAAAGGGCATTCGACACAACCCTTAATTACAGCACCGCTTTTCACCCAGCTACAGATGGGCAGACAGAGAGGACCATCCAGACTCTAGCTGATACGTTCGCGCATGTGCCCTTGATTTCCAGTGTTCGTGGGAGGACATCTTACCATTGGTAGAATTCTCTTACAACAATAGTTACTGGAGTAGTATTGGTATGGCTCCGTATGAGGCCTTGTATGGCCAAAGGTGTAGGACACCGCTTTGCTGGGATACCAGGAGGCCCGGCGTGGTCGTTGGACCAGAGATGATAAGAGAGACTGCAAAACAAGTCAGAATCATTAGAGATCGGATGAAGGCTAACCAAGATCGACAGAAATCCTACGCAGATCGTAGAAGGAGGAAACTTGAGTTCCAAGTCGGTGAGAAGGTGTTCCTTAAAGTCTCGCCAACGAAGGGAGTCAAGAGGTTTGGAATGTAAGGGAAGCTTGATCCTCGGTACATTGGACCCTATGAGATTTTGCGCAGAGTTGGGGAAGTAGCTCATGAGTTAGCACTACAACCACAGTTAGGTAAGGTTCACAATGTGTTCCATGTATCACAATTGCGCCGGTATGTATTTGATCCATCACACATTCTCCAGCATGAGCCGATTCAACTTGTTGAGAGCTTGCAGTATGAGGAGAAGCCTGTAAGGATCCTAGGTCGAGAGGTTAGAAAACTTCGTAGCCGCACGATTCCACTTGTGAAAGTGTTATGGAGTGGACAGGATGACGACAGTGCTACTTGGGAAAAAGAGGACGACATGTTAATTAGATACCTTACTAATTTGAGTGATGTATTTATAGCCATTAGTTTGAGTTAGTTTCGAGGACGAAACTCTTCTAAGAAGGGAAGACTGAAACAGTCGCATTATTATTGGGATTTCATTAGTCATTTTTTGGCGCCTAACTCTTTGATTGTAACTTTGGAGTGATTGTAACTTTTTGGCGCCTAACTCTTCTGAAGACGAAACTTTAGATTGTGGATATCCATTTTTGTGAATAAATTTATCTGGGATTTCATCAGTTGTACAACTTTCAGCAATCTCTTGTACTAACTTTGATTGTAACTTTTCCTCCATTTATTCTTCTCAAAACTTCAATTTTCTCACGAAATTATGTTATGTTTATTTGTTATGTAAAAAAGCCCGAGTCAAATACGGCATAAATTTATTTTAATAATCTTGAATTCTTAGGGCTTGTGATGTAGGCTATCTCTGTCCGTATTCTCTGCACCCATAACATGTGAGAGATTAAAATCTTTAGTACTATAATTTTAATTAAAAGCCCAGGATTATTGAAAAATTAGTACTATAATTTCTTCTTGAATTAAATCTTCCGGGTATTGATTTGATTTTCAATTAAAAACCCAGAATGTGAAAATTTACCCAGAATTAAATTTTCAATTAAAATCTTTTAATGGGTAAATTATAGATTGAAAAATTAGTACTATAATTTCTTCTTGAATTAAATCTTCTGGGTATTGACTTTCAATCTCTCACACTAATGTACCCTTGAAATTGAATTAAAAAACCCAGAATTTTTCAATCTCTCACACTAATGTACCCTTGAAATTTCTTCTTTTTTGCTAATCTTTACCTATTTCATCACCCATTGTTGAATGTGAAAATTTTCACTTCAATTTTGGAGTGTGTAGATGTGGAAGACATTTTGTGAAGATCCTTCAATCTGTGCATCAATGTAGCATTCAAAGGAAAAGAGAGCACCAAGAAGGAAGAAGACCACTATTTAACAAATAAAACAAGGGCAATTATGTAAATTCACCACTTAACGGAAAATCTAACGTTTTTAGGCTAATAAAGCTACGGCAGACGAATTTGCAAAAGTTGAGTGCTATTTGGTAGAATTGCAAACAAGAATAGCTAATTTGTGAATTTCGTTATACCTGGTGCTTACCAGATAGAATATCCCATTTTTTTTTTAATATATGTCCGTCACAAATTAAATTTAATTAGGGATAATTAAAAAAAAAAGATTCTATATACGATGATTAGAAATTTGTTAATTCTTAACGTGGTTATAAATCGTAGCAAGTAACGTAAACTTTGGAGGTAAAACTTAAAGTTGAGCAACTATCGATAACAGTTCGAGAAAATTTTAATTATTACCCGATCACATTATTTAACCATGGTGGGAGTAAATTAAATATTTCATGCACAAATACAAGTGATTTATAAACATGAAGTACAAGTTATTACATGTACAACAATTTTTACTCAAACTTTAAACTATTTTAGATAAGCATTTCCTATACTATAATAGATCAAATTAGGGACAAAAATCACCTTCCAACAACAAAAACCAACCAGCTATAGCTACTCCATGTTCCTCCATTGCATGCACCTAGGGATGGGCATTTAAGAGTATGGGTCGGGTCTGGACCCTACCCGGATTCGGACCTAATTTTAGGGTAGGGTCCAGACCCGGACCTTAATATTAAGGGTCTAAAAAATTGGACCCAGACCCAGACCCTAAGGGTCTGGACCCGGACCCTTAGGGTCTAAAATCATACCCAAAAAAGTTAATTTTCTTGAGTGAGATTAAAGGGTCTAAAAAATAGACGCTAATATGGACCTTAATCTGAACCCTTTTTAGACTCTTAGGGTTTAGATTCCTAAATTCCATAGATCATTAGGAAAAACATTAGAAAACGGAGGGAGTAATAAATAGAAGGCCACAAATTCATTTGGAAGAATACAACTCTAATAGTATTAGCTACTCTTATTTCATTGCCTTCCATTTCCAAATTTGCACAAGCTTCTTGTGACTTCACTTCTCATTGTAATAGAAAAAAAAAACAAAGAGATAGTATTTCATGAACACGATCTCAAAAAATAGATTCTCCATTTACGAGCCGAATTACAATGAAACAAACAATTCTTTTTAACAAATTATATAATAACCCATCAAAAAGTAGAAGCCAATCAAAGAAAAGAATTAAATCAAATTGTAGAAAACTCCAAATCAAATCGTAGAAAAATCCAATGGTGGAAAGCGCAATAGGCGCTACAATGGTTTCTCTCTCATCGAAACCCAAAAAAACTCGTTTGAGTGCTTTATACTTAGTCTCTTTGATTGATAAAAAAATGGTTACACTAAAATATGAAGTTATAAAACCTTAAATACTCTCCAATATTAAAAAAAAAACTAATAATAAAAAAAAAAAACAAAATTAAAAAAAGGGTCCAAGGGTCCAATCCGAGTCTACCCGGACCTGGACCCTTATAATATTTTTAGACCCGGACCCGGACCCTTAGGGTCCAAAAAAAATAGACCCTTACCCTTAAAAAAGGGTAGGATCCAACAGGGTACGAATAGGATCTTAGACCCTTGCCCATCCCTACGTGCACCTTGTTCACTTACACACACTATCTAGATGTTCTACCCAAGACCCCTTCTTGTCCTAGTCAATGATGAACATCATTACTAGCATGCAAGAGGCAAGAATAGAAGTAAAAGTAACCGCCCAAATCAGCCATAAAGCATTGTGCTATTTTCCCCATTCACTCACCATTTTTCACCTTAATACACTCACAAACTCATTCAAACAACTTTCCTCAAAAACCTCTACAAGTCCTACATGTTTCTGCTTCAAAACCTAACTAAAACCACTTGAAAAACACTCATTTTAATGCATAATAGTAGCTGTTTCAGATTATTAAAATCATCATATACTTCTCAAAATATTCATATAAACAAATACAAAGTCATCTCTAATCATCTCCAACAAAAACACTTTCAAGCCCATACAAAAAACACTTACAAAAAGATTATCATGAAGTTTATGAACATAAAAACTTCATAAAAGTATTATTCATTTTATAATACTTCATCCATACCACGTTGGAGCATTCTTACAAGGTAGTCTAAATTCAAGTTACAAGCTTTGTTTTTACAACTTATACTAGAACAAGTAAATATAAAAATGATTTTTGTATAAAATCTTTCTAATAAATCAAGTATGTTATAAAGATATATTTTATGACTAAAAAGAGGAAAAATTATCACTTGTATAAATCTATAAAAATAATGAAAACTAAGAAAATGTTATTGTCACAATGTTATAAATTTTGTTACTTTAAGAATTTAAGTAAAATTATGGAACTTCATTAAGTATGTTGCTCAACATAATAAGTATACTCCAAATATGTTAAAATCATTACAAGTATTAATTAAACAACTCCAACTATAGAAAGTTAAGTGCATGTTAGAAATCCAAAATTATTATTGATTTTTGGATGAATACAATATGTTTAGTTGAAGAGTCAGAGTTGAGACTTGAAGGGCAAGAACGCATCGGAGCTTACGTAGGAGCTTACGAATTGGAAGCGAGGTATGTCACATGGGGTGATTTTTAAAGGGTTTAAGAACAAGTTGGGAAACTTTTATATAAACTTGTTTTTTTTAAAAAAAGTAAAATTCCAAAAGAGAAGTTCTTAAATCTTGAAAAATGATCTCAAAATGATAATTTTTAGTATGCAATGATTTATTACATGTATTATTATGTGGGCATAATGCATGTTGATTTTAAGAATTGTTGTATGTTTAAAGGCATGATTTACACTACTTTGTGAAAGTAATTGTGAGGGAAATGGTTTTATGGACTTAGAAAATATTTTAAATGCATTTTAAGAGTAATTTCCAGTAGCTATATGGTAAAATAATCTCTTGAATAAAATTGTTGAAATTTATTCGTTAAATCGATATTCTAAT
This sequence comes from Amaranthus palmeri, assembly GCA_019776075.1. Taxonomy (NCBI): domain Eukaryota; kingdom Viridiplantae; phylum Streptophyta; class Magnoliopsida; order Caryophyllales; family Amaranthaceae; genus Amaranthus; species Amaranthus palmeri. Next base: position 319,101 of record JAAKBH010000378.1, read on the forward strand.
GGGTTTTAAGGTGTTAAATACTCTTATTATGAAATATGGTATTACATAAACTCTTGATCATCAAAAATAAGTAATAAAATCATATTATATTGTCTCCAACAAGATTTGGCCAGAATATATTTAATTTGGAATTTTTCACGATTTTTGAGTAATCGTTAAAATCAAGACATATGGACTTGAAATTTTTGTCACATACTAATATGGACAGTAACAAAATTTGGTAAAATGTTGAGCAGATTTTGTTGACGTTTAAGGACCTTAATAATTTTTACTCGTTTATTAATAATCGGTAAGTTAGAAAACGGTAAAATACAAAATAAATACTAAATGACGTCTTTTGAACATGCACATTTATGAGACACTTAAATAAACAGTATATACATGTTGAAAAATTTATATGGATTTTCGTGACCATATATGGTCTTAAATAAATTTTATTCGGTTTATCGGTAAAATAACTATATTAATTAGTAAAAATACCCCACACGGTTTTTAATGGTTATTTAAAATTTTATATTTCTTAAAATAGTTTCTTTTTTTTTGAACAAAACCTGTGAATAGAACTAGCTCAAATTGAGCTCAACCAATGTCTGAATACAAGAGGGAAAGGGAGGCATACAAATACGCTCCTGATTAAAATCGGTATCACGCCTAGCCACAAAATGAGCGACCGTATTACCCGCTCGACGCACAAAACTAGCTCTAATTTGAATAAAAGAATCTAGCAACATGAATAATGTCTCATAAGCCAAATGAATATGGGCCCGACCAACCTCCCTCAAAATAATAGCCGAAATAACGTTGAGCGCATCACCCTCGACATGAATATTGTCAAACCCCATACGCTTAGCCACAGTTAAACCATACGCGGCTGCCATAATTTCCGAAAGCTCAATACTCCAAGTGGCTTGGCATCGACGAGTCCCGGTAAGAATAAGTTGCCCCTTGTCATCACGTAATGCGACCCCCAAGCCTCTACACCAACCACTACCAACATAAGCATCAAAGTTAAGCTTGACCCATCCCGACTGTGGGGGGCAGGGGTGTGCAAAATAAGACCGGACCGGCGGTCCGGACCGGAACCGGCTAAGACCGGACCGGAACCGGACCGGACCGGGTGCATCCGGTCCGGTCTCCGAGTCTTAATTTTTTCCAATTCCGGGTTTCCGGTCCGGTCCGGTCTAGACCGGGAAAAATCCGGGTTGGACCGGATGAGACCGGATGCCATAAAAGTGATATTTTTATGTATACATATTTACAATTATTATGTAGAGTCAAAGTTGAGCAATAATCAGTTTTATCCCAAAAATCAAACTCTATAATTTGATTGAAATTAAAGTAAATCTGGATGTTAAATTGAAGAAGTAAACTTAAAAGAAAGATCTAATACAGTTTAAGATGGATTCTAGAGAGAAAATTAAAAGTCAATGAAATGAAAAATGAGAATCAGTAACAGCAAAAATCAATGAAACCCAAAATTGCATGCACGACACACTTCCACCTTAAAATTATTATGTATATATTTATTTTAAAGGACTTAAAATATTTTTTTTTCAACACAAAATAATTTTTAATTTAAATATGTTAATTTTATAATAATTAATTTGCTAAATTATTTTAAAATATTTTATTTTTCAATTTATTTTTTGTCTCAAAAAAAATTCCGGTCTAACCGGTCTAAACCCGGACCGGACCGGAAGAATTCCGGGTTAGACCGGGACCGGACCGGTTCCATCTGGTCCGGTCTCCGGTCTTAGATTTTTTGGGATTCCGGTCTTCCGGTCCAACCGGTTCCGGTCCGGGTTTGGACCGGTGAACACTCCTAGTGGGGGGTGCCAAGAATCGGCAGGAGGGGACTTAGGCGAAGTGACCATGAAAACGCGCTTAGCATACACTTTGTAGTCATCCACCATCTTGATCAAAGCACTAGACAACTTCCAAGGGTCTTCACGAGTGTTATCCATGACATGTTTGTTGCGGCCCATCCAACAAGCCCAAAGCGAAGCACAAAGGATACCTACATCATCAATAGAGACATAAGAATATATCCATAAAAAGAAATTAATAAAAGAGTCTCGAGGTGCTTCCCTAAACAAAGCTTCAAAAGGAGAGCCAACCCATAAACACCGAGGGTCTTCACAATCTACCAAGGCATGGCAAATAGTTTCCGACGTCATCGCGCATCTAGGACAAACATCTGAATCACAAATATGCCGCCGAAAAAGATAATCCTGAACCGGAAGAGAATTCTTGCAAGCTCTCCATAAAAAGTGTCGTAATTTTGGCGGGCCTTGCATTTTCCAGATTTTCCCCCACACCTTATCAACCCCATCGACATCCATCGTCGCACCACCCAACATACCAAGACAATACCCGGTTTTAACCGTGTAACAACCATTACGGGTAAAACCCCAAAAAACCTCATCCGCACAAGCATGAATACCAAGAGGAATACCAAGAATTGCATCCACAGTATTTTGATCAAAAGAAGATAACAACAAAGGAATATCCCACTCCATATCCTCATGGCGAATAAAAGAACTCACCCAAGATTCCCGATCTTGCCCATCTTTCCAAACCGGAACCACAAACCGACCATCTCGAAGAAGCCATTTGTCACTAGAGACCCGAATATTAGAGCCATTTCCGACCTGCCATCCAAGACCTTCAAGAAGCAACGACTTAGCGCCCCACATACTCCTCCAAGAAAAACTCGGATTAAAACCACGCCTCGCATCCAAAACCGAGTCATTTTTAAAATACCGAGCTTTGAGAACTAACCCAAGTAAGCTATTCGGCTTCTCAACAAGCCTCCATATTTGTTTAGCCAATAACGCTTGATTAAAGCATTTGAGGTCACGAAACCCCACACCCCCAAGTCTCTTAGGCGCACAAAGACTCTTCCAACTATGCCAATGCATCTTGTTAACATTTCCCGAAGAACCCCACCAAAACCGAGCCATTATGGAATGAATACTATCTAAAATGCCGTCCGGAATACGAAAGATGCTCATCATATAAGTCGGAATTGCTTGGATAACGGCTTTGAGTAAAACTTCCTTTCCCGCACGAGACAAGAGGCGCTCTTTCCACCCTTGAATTTTTTTCCACACCCGATCTTTAAGGCAAGCAAAAATCGAAGCCTTAGACTTCCCAATAATAGTCGGAAGACCCAAATACTTGCAGAGCCGATCAACTTTTTGGACACCAAACCGAGCTTTAATAGCATCTCTCATATCATTCGGAACCCCTCTACTAAACGATATTTATTTTGTCTTATCATAATTGACTGTTTGGCCCGACGCTCGTTCATATATATGCTAATTATTATAGCTACCTCCGAGCATTCTTTGACAGTCGCTCTAGCAAAAAGGATGCTATCGTCTGCAAAAAAAAAAGGTGAGACAAAGAAGGCGCCCCCCTACAAACCTGAACCCCATGGATCACACCCCTAGACATACTTTGGGAAATTAAGCGAGAAAAAGCATCCGCACATAAAATAAACAAATAAGGGGAAATTGGGTCACCTTGCCTAACACCACGAGATGGGACAAGATTACCAAAATTTTTACCATTAACCTTAAAAGAAAACGATACACTAGAAATGCAATGCATAATACGATTAACCCAACTAATACTAAAACCCATCCGCAACATAACTTTTTCCAAGAACGTCCAGTCCACACGGTCATAAGCTTTGCTCATGTCCAATTTAAGGGCAAAAGCATTACTTTTACCGCATGAAGAACGCTTCATCGCATGAAAGGTCTCAAAAGCCAATAAAGCATTATCCGTAATAAGACGAACCGCAATAAAAGCACTTTGATTAATAGAAATGATACGGTCCAAAATGGGCTTTAATCTATTAGCTAACATTTTAGAGATTATTTTATATATGACATTGCAACAACTAATTGGGCGAAAATCTATAAGGGATCTTGGTTCTTTGCACTTGGTTATCAAAGAAACACATGTTTGGTTAATACATTTTAAATCAAAACAACCATGCCACCAATTCTTGACAAGACAAACAACATCCCCCCCTCCCCCCACCCACAATATCCCAAAAATGTTGGTAAAAAAGTGCATGAAAGCCATCAATACCTGGGGCCTTCGTAGGGTGCATTTGGAAAACCGCCGTCCTCACCTCATCCATAGTAGGCTCCAAATCCAAAGACTCCAACATCTCATCCGAGACCACGGATTCTATCCCCTCAAGGGCATCATCAAAGTGAGAAGGAGACCCAGTAAAAAAAAGATCACCATAATAAGAAGAGATAATACGCTCCACCTCCGTCCTACTCGTCCTCCACCGCCCCCGCTCATCGTCCTAGCCCTTAATTAAATTGTGACGCCTTCGAAAACTGGCCTTATGATGAAAATATTTAGAATTCTTATCCCCATCACGCAACTCATTAGCCCGAGACCTCATATACCAATAGGACTCTTCTAATTTATGCAACTCGTCAAGCTCATCCGATAATTTTTTACAAGTCGACACCATATGAGCATTAAGGGAACATCTTTGGGCCGCTTTAAGCTTTCTTTCCGAATCTTTAATCTTGGACCTCAAAACCCCAAATTTTGCCTCAGCCCAATCGCCTAAGCTACCCGCACAACGGGCAATACGAACATTAATAGCATCTCCAAGCAACTAGTTCCACACATTAGCCACCACCTGCCGACATTCTTCGCTAGAAAGCCAAAGAGACTCAAACCGAAAAAGACGTTCATCATAACCCCCCTCATTGGGTTTGGTCGTACAAAGCAAAATCGGAGCATGGTCAGAACGATAAATAGGGAGATGCCTAACCTCAAAAAAATTAAAAAGGTCCAACCAACTCCCACAAGCTAAAAATCGGTCCAAACGCTCTCTAATCAACGCAGTGTCGAAAAGCCATAATGTCACGCTCAGGACGACGACCCCCCCCCCCCTCGTTCTCACAATGGGCTAAAATTTCATTAAAATCACCAAACATAATTAGAGGACCCCTAGTATCACGCCGAATCTTTCCCATTAAATCGCAAGTTTTATCTTTGCTTTGACGATCGGCCCACCCATAAATACCACACGCGTGCCAAGAAGACCCGGTCTCCATATCATCTTGCACCTCAACAAGAATGTGATGAGAAGAATAAGAAACAAGAGAAACCGTGCAATCACGCCACCAAAGCCCAAGACCACCAGAGTGACCCGCACTACTAACACCCACCCCATTAGAAAAACCACACTTCCTACGAATACCTTCTAACTTCCGATCTTCCATCATAGTCTCCATAACAAAGACTATACTAGGCCGCTCCCTAATACACCAACTATGGAGCGCTTGAACTGTCAGGGGATTATTAAGACCCTGACAGTTCCAACTTAACATTTTCATTGTCGTTCGCGGGGTTGGCTCTCCCCAACCTCCGCTACTAACTCATTACTCGTGCCACTCCCTAAAAAACCAATGCAAGATCGCTTTTGAGCCCCTTCAATATCCACCATTTCCACATCCGAATCCCACGTTTTCCTCTTTCCCATAGCCTCCGAAATAGAAGTGTGACTCGAAGTGTGACCCGTTCTAGCAATAATCTTGACAGACCTCCCATTATTCTTCTTACATTTCACAATCTTTTTACCCCCTAGACCACCAACACCTAAACTAAAATTATCATTACAAGAAGGTGAAGCCAAAGGGGCCTCCAAGACACCATCCGTAGGTTGCCCCCTAGAATCATCCTCCACCGCCACCTTGCACCCAGCCACGGCAACAACACCCCACCCCCAGCAGCCGACACAACAACCATCTCTTCCTCACCCACTCCCACAGTACCACGGCAGCCTACCAAAGAACCCCCAAAGTCGCCACCCCCACCTTGCACCTTATCATCCCCTTCATCAACATGAGAACACCCCACCTTACCACCTTTAGGAGACTCACCCACAGTAACCGAATCAAGAAAGTCATCTTCAATCTCTAAAACACTACCAATTGCCCCAGCCACCATTCGAACCATTTCATCCGACCGATATCCAAACGGTAAATCATACAATCGAACCCAAAATGGTGAAAAATTTAAGACAATTTCACTCGGCTGCTGTTCTTTATTAATTTCTTGAAGAAAAAGTAGTTTGTTCTCGAAGCACCAAGGTCGACCCTCAAGAACTTTGTCACGGTCGCGCCAATGGAAAAATTGGAACAAGAAAAGATTACTACCCATAGCCCGAATGACTACCCCATCCTTCAAGCACCATACATGTAAAAGCGTCCATCGAACCGCATCAATATTCAAAGGCTTCGTAGTCAAGATTCTTCCCACTAAGCGCAAGGATATCTTCTCATCATGATTCACATCCGTAACATTATCAAACGCTACCACTTCTTCTTCCTCGCTTGTAAGCGACAATTTAGTGCAATGCTCGATTAACTCTTCAGCCATTAATGCCAAGAAAGCACAATAATGGAACAAAGAAAGCACAAAAATGGAACAAAGAAGTCTCTAATGAAAAACATAGAGAGAGAGAGAGAAAAGCCCTTACCCTTTAGAGAGAGAAGGGGACTTGAAGTCACCGTTCCTTAAAATAGTTTCTGGAACATTATAAAAATTTTATATTAATTTATTTGGACTTAAATAATTTTAAACCGATTTTATTGATTTATCCATAAAATTTCTATATAAAAAGATAAAATATTATATATGACATTTATAAGTTAAAATGGGCTAAAAAAGTATTATATGACCTATAGATCCTTGGTAAAAGTTTTTTAATTTAATTATTAATTATTTACTAATTTATCGAATAAATATTGTTTAATTATTTAAACGTGTAATATTGTTAATTAAATTTGAGTAAAAATAGACCTATATCAAAAAATAATAATTTTGTTAGTAACCTACTGCCTCATAGTATAAATTAAGTTTTTAATGGCTTGACTAACTTGGGTCTTGTTGGAGAATTAATATGTATTTTGTAAATCAATTATCGATTTTATTACCGGCAAAACTATCTCGTATTTAAGAAAATAATGTTTTATGAAATCTTTTGTCATAATGATTTTATAGACTTATGAACTATACATACTTGTTTTGAATGAACTTCAAAACTCTTTGATTGAAATAAAACATTTTAGTGGTTTCGTTGAAAAATCGTATTGAATTTTTTTATCACTTTTTGTTGCGATGCATTTCCACTCATGCTAGTGATGCCCCCATAAAATACAAAGGTTATGTTTGATGATATGATTATGTTAAGCATGTTTTACCCATGTGAGAAATATTATGATTAGATTTTTGCTATAATTTAAAGAAAGTAAGTTTTGCTATTTTGCAAATAAAAGATGTTTATCATAAGGAAAAAGTTAATATTTTTGACTTTTCAAATGCTATTGAAATTTCAAGGTATATATTATATACAAAAAATGATTTAGCCTAAATGGCGGGTGCATATGTCACAGCAAATGTTGTGTGAATGATTAAACGGTTCACCAATGCTGAGCGCTTATTGTTCACAATACTATTGTGTTACACTTGTCGAACATGTCGCGGACGGTAGAACGACTACCAAACGAGTCACAGGATGACTCACAGAGTATCCATTGAGATCTTAAGATTTATGATGAATATTGAGAATTTGAAATTACTATAGAACCATTGAGCTGGGTTTGAATGATAATATGATTTATCATATGAAAAAATCTTTCGAAATGAATTTACTCAAATCGAAAAGATTTTTAATAACTTGTTTGACGGACACTAGTGTGTTTATACTCAGCCTTTTTGCTGATACTATGCTTTGTATGTTTTTCCAATGGTTTTGTTTTTAGAGTAAACCCCTATGGCACCTCGACAAAGAATGGATATGCGAGCGGAAGATGAACCCGAGTTGGAGTATGACTCCTCTTTTGTTTAGATCTCTTTATTGTATTTGAGTGACTATTAGTTTGGTTGTTTAGGTTTGGACTATTTTAAGGATGTAATTTGAACTTTGCACTTATTTCGGTTTGGTTGTAATTTTCGTTTATTTTAGGCAGTTAAGACTTCCGTTATATTGCTTTGGTTGTGGTTCAAGTATTCTACTTGGACATTGGTTTATCCTTTGAGTACTAATCCATTTTATTGCGCTGGCAAAAGCAAGCTTCCGCTTGATTAATACTAAATTCCAATTAGTTTTTGCCTTCATAATTCAAGGCGGTTACACTTACTAACCGTAAAAATCCAAATAGGACATCTAAAATGATTAAAAGGGAATACTTTTTAACACTTTTTTTCAATATTTTATCATTATTTTTAAGAAATCTTTAAACGAGTCGCAACTCACAAGGAAAGGAACACCATCACTCCGCATCCGCACCTACGCACCTCTTTCCTAAACTTTGAGAGTTAGAAATATTGATTAAATAATCATAAAAAATTAGTAAAGAAATAAATAAACCCTCCTGATGAACTAACTAATAATTCATTCTGTTAGATAAGGAAAAGAAACAGCACCTTCTAGAGAGAGAAAGTACCATTGGAAAGATGAGCAGCAATGGTGAAAGGCCGTCGTCTTTAGAATGGACAGAAGAGACAATCAACGGTGGGTCTTTACCCCACGTTGACCTCAACCATGGATCTAACGGCTGGGCATCGCCGCCAGGAAACGTATTCTCTGTCCGATCGGAACAATACTTGTTGAAGAAAATTAAGTGCTCCGCCGCCGTTGACTACTTCTTGAAACCTACCGGCGTCGACTGGTTTAGGTCACCTTCGAAGCTTGAACACATCCTGTCACGTCCTGATAACCGTGTGATGCGTGCTCTTCGTTTTCACCACTCCAATGGCAACTTTCTTAAATCCTTCGTTTTTGCTGTTAATCTTCAAGTTCCAGGTGTGTTTTTATTATAATTTTTTGGTGATTTTTTGAAATTTACTGATGTTTGAGTTAGAATTCTTTGTTTTTTGTTTCACTATTGTTGATTTTATTGAGGAGGTACGCAGTGGTTAATTTTAGCTGAGAAAATTATTAATGAAATTTATCACTTTGGAATGCAAAATCAATTGAATTCTTTGTTTTTGCTGTTAAATCCTTCAAAAGTCTGAGTATATCAGTTATCACTTTAGGAATGCAAAATCAATTGACTTCTTTTTTGGTAAATTGATTGTATTAGACATGGCTATTTGAATAATGCAAGTTAAATACCATGAAAATACTTCGTTTAAACCGAGGGATATACCTAAACTTGATTGTGAGGTATAGTTAAATTAGCTGAAAAATATGCTTACTATCATAGGAGTAATTCATAAGGTTGAATATTGCTGTCCGTTTCTGTAAATTCAGTCATTCATTCGGTATGCTCAGAATGAACAATTTTTCAGTTGGCGGAGAAACCTATGTTTCATTTTAGGTACCATTTGTTTCCATCAAAAAAGAAACATTTCCAGTAATTATTAGCTATAGAATCAGCTGTAAAAAATTGACTTTGGAAACTGAAAAGTAACAATTGAAAACTTAAGAAAAATACTCGTAGGTCAATGTGCAGCAATTTTTTATTTCTCTCCCCCTCTTTTACTTTTTAACTATTTTAAGCTGTCGTTTTTTATTTTATCGTCCACAAACTTTCACAAAATTTCACCCATTTAGAGGATTATACTATATGATTATACAATTTGGTGAGTGAAGACAGATCTAGCTTTATTTTTACGCCATCAAATTATGTTATTGATTTTTATTTTCTTTTAAAGTAGTTCTAGTCACTTTAAGTAAAGTTTGTTAATTAATTCATTAGGAAATTCAAATTCTTGCTTTATGCCTTAGCTGTATTTTATTTTGATGTTAATACTTCATCGTTTGAATTTTAAAAAATTCTAATATGCTTTTGCTTAGTACGGTCATAAATGATGAAAACTTTTGCTTGGTTTGAGAAAAGGTCGATGATATAAGATTGGGACCTAAAATTAATGGAAAAATGTGGCAGGAAGGGAGCACCATAGTGCAGTATTCTATTTCTCAACAGATGAACCAATCCAAGCAGGTTCATTATTGGACCGTTTTATAAATGGCGATGATGGGTTCAGAAATAGCCGTTTGAAGCTAGTGAATCGGATTGTAAAGGGACCGTGGATAGTAAAGAAAGCAGTGGGAAACTACAGCGCATGCCTTCTAGGGAAGGCTTTGACTTGTAGGTATCACAGGGGACCCAACTACTTGGAGATTGATGTCGATATCTCAAGCTCCAAGATTGCTGGCGCTATGGTTCATTTGGCATTAGGCTTTGTGACTTCAATAACGATAGATATGGGGTTTGTGGTAGAAGGTCAGACTCAGGAAGAGTTGCCCGAAAAGTTGATTGGGGCAGTAAGGATTTGTCAAATGGAGATGGACTCAGCTGAGTTTATTGACTCTAATACTCCATCAAAGTTGGGGTTGGCCAAGGTCAATCATGTTGACGGGGAAGGTAGTACTAGTTGTGACCAATCTCCCAGAGTTCACTTTTAAGACATGCTTATATTGAAGGAACAAATAAAAGTCAAACTATATAAAGTATAGAGGCCATTTTGAAATTCATAGTTTGACTGTTATTTTCCTGAGCATGTCCTTAGAGCTAATTTGGTTGAATTACTAGGGAAAATAGTTACTACTAGTAATCGACTAATAGTATAAATTTATTGGAGAGTCTTTTGAAGAGTAAAAAACTATCCCTCCAATTCTTTATATTGTTTCATTTACTTTTTTATTATTGGTCATTATCATTTCTAATTTGTATTTTATCATTTATTATAATTTATAAATAGTCAAATAAATGTTTTTTTGATTTTGTCATCGTTAGATTATTGATATTAATTTTTATGATAATGTTCAATTATAATTAAAAATATTAATATATAAAATGTTAGATTGACAAGTCTAAAAAAATAAAATAAAACTAATAGACTAAATAAAAAGGGGTAGAGTTAATTAATTCGCAATCCTTCTATGTATACCATCTCTTTTTTATACTCATAGATTTTTACTCTAAAGCTGAAACAATCGTATTATGTATGTTGTCGATGTGTCGAGTCATAAAATGAAGAGAACTGGTAGGGTTGGTGGTGGGTGGAAGTTAGGATGGGCGTAGTGAATCTTGTGGACAGTGAGGGGAAGTAAATGGGGTAATCAACGGTGGTCATCAAATCAATAATGAATAGTATTAAATAGTAGTTATAATGATGTGGGTATTTTTGGTTTACTATTTTGTTTTTTCTGGTTTTTTCTAATCATTGTGTAGTTGTCTTTCAATCATCATTCATTCCAAAAGGTTTCGGTAATAAATAACAGTTATTTATAAGATTAATAAATTATCCTTATGTGATAGGATATGATAGGATGAGAGTATTGTTATTTTAATTTATGTTTTTTAATTTTGTTTATTTTAATATTATTTTTTTGTCTTTTTATCACGGTTTTTGATTAGAATTTTGTTATTCATCCCTAGCAAAATTGGAAATTAAGAAGATTCTTTGACTCAATGAGATGATGATGAGGTTTTGCATACACAAAAAATAAAAGGTTTGTCATTTGTGCTATGAGGATTGATTTGATGGCTTGACTTTGTAGATACTCTTCCATTTTCTCCATTGATGAGTGGAGTTTGTCTGCAGTCTACTTGTTTTGTAGTCGTTCTACAGATTTCTTTGATTTACCACTTGATGTAAACTTTCGAATTGAGGATAAAACTTGCATGATTCATCGTGGTGTTTCTACGATTTTTGTAAAGAGCTTAGTCTTAGACCATCCTGAAAAATGAAGACTCATAGAATCTATTAAAAAGTTATGAAAAATCAACGCTCAAATTCTAATGCACTTGTCATATGTATTTTTATTAGAGTATTTAAATTAACTGAATTAAAAATAATTAGCGAATTACGGTCTTAAAAGTATCAAAGTTTACAAGTTTGCCAAAAACACAAATTTACGACCACTTAACCAAAAATTCCGACCACCAAAATGGTCGGAATATGTGTTTTGGCTTGAATTTGTAAACTTTGATACTTTGCTGGCTATAATTCTCAAAAAATAAACATTAAGACTGTAATTCGCAAAAATGATAAACTTTAAGGCTGTAATTCGCAATTTTTAATATTTAACCTGTTAAATTCATTGATTTAGTTATAGTATTTATTTCAACTAATCAAATACTCTAATCTATCTATAATTCGACTAAATGAATAGAAATAGTAAATTATATATCATTAGGTAATATTAACCAATTTTAAATTTTAAATTTTAAATTAGGGAACAAAATGTTCATCCTATATCTTTTAACTAATAACTGTTAGAAAAATTGGAAAACAAAATAAAGTAAGTAATATTTAAATAACACTAAATAATTTATTAAGATTTAGATTGATTTAGTTATAGAAATTATTTTTACTAATTGTCATACAATTTAGTAAAAGTACCGAAAAATCACACATGTCATTCTTTTGGAATCACGCTAAGTGAAAAATTTTATTGGTTGATATTGACTTAAGTGAAAAATAAAATTAATCAATCTGTTATTTATTTTACTATCTACAAACTAATTAAATTAATTTACCCTATTTTAACAATTATATTATTTATAACTTCATCTTAAGTATTACATCCTATTAGGTGAAGGGATTTTGAAATGTTCGACACTTGTGCGACTGGCTGATTGTTATTTTTTAAAATTGGTTTTGAACTTGTAGGGTGACTTTAGCTCAAATGGAAAATTTTGAATTATCCGATTTACAAATGGAAATTTGCCGGATTTTCTACAGATATTTATTTATTTTTATCTAGTTTCAAATGATTTTTGTAATGCATTTTCTTTACATCATTCAAATGTTGTAAACTCTGATATTTGCATTTTTTTGATAGATGTTTAGTACTTCCTCCGTTCTGATTTACTTGCTACCATTGCATGGGCACAAAGATTAAGAAGTTACTGTGCAATGATGAGTAATAGGTGGAAAGTTGTTTTTTTGGAATTTTTTAATATTATTTGTTGAAAAATGAAAAAGAAAAATAGGAGTAATTAGATATAGAGTAGGATAAAAATAATAGTAGGTATAACTTTAAATGATTGGTTTTTTACTAAAAAGAAAATGTAGCAAGTAATATGAAATTTCTCAAAATGAAAAATGTAGCAAGTATTATGGAACGGAGGAAGTAGATAATATATATTTAGTTGAGTAATTAATTATATTTTTATAAGTATTAAAATTTTCATTAGTTTGAATTAATCTCGTTTAATAGTTGGTTAGTTTTGAGTTGTTACATGATCAATGTAGCCGCTTTTCTGATGTATGTTTGGCCAAGGAAGATGTTCCCACTAATAAGCCTACTCTACCACTTGTTGAATCTTGCCTTGACAAGTAGCTTGTGGCTGCTAAGAGCATGAACATTCTTGAGGATTTACCATCCTCTTATGTCCTTTTAAGTCCTTAAAGCCATCCTCTTGGATGTGGGGAAGAAGAAAGAGTCCTCTTGAGCAAGAGGATACCACTTGATCCTCTTCATGAAGAGGAAGTAAAAAGCTTTGAAGAGGATCCAATTTCACGTGGGAAGGGAGAAAAAAGAGGGAAAAAAAAGGAAAAAAGCTTTTGGAAATTTATGATTGCTACACTTGGCCCATTGTGATTGGTTTGAATTTAAAGTTGATTATTTATAACGGTATTATTTAAAACGGTCATAAAATTAATAAACGGTAATTAATTAATTATACAAAAATTGAGTAATTAATATTTATCATTTACACAAATTACAATTATTAAATTTGGATAGGAAAAAGAATGTGTAGTGGGGTATATATGAGTAGGAGAGAGAAAATGAAAAGAGGATGAAAAAAGTAAACTCTTGGATGTTGGATAAATTAGAGGAATAGAATGAGGAAGAGGATGTAAATAGTGAAAAATGATGTGGAGGAAAGAGAAAATGATGTGTTAAATGGAGAAAAAAAGATAGAAATGTGAAGAGGATATATATATCCTCTTCATTGTTCATGGTCTAATTCCTGTGTGAAGTAGCTACCATGCAATAGATTAGGCCCTTATTATCTACTATTTACCCATATGCAGTGTAGGAGGACCAAGGATATGCTGCCGTAATAACTATTGTGCAAATATTTGAATTGACTTGAAGGCTTTCTTTTTTGTGTTTTTTTTTTTTTTTTTTTTTTTTTTTTTTTTTTTTTTTTTTTTGGCAAGTGATTTTGTATTATATACGCAAAAGAATAGAAGTCAGACAGACAGAACGCTCGAGGAGAAAAATAACTTCCCTCAAGCCACCAAAAACGCTAACGCTCTAAGCAAAAAGAAGAGCACTAGCCCAAAAACCCAAAAATCTACTTAGATACAAGCATATCTATCATTCTACTATTTACCCTCCCAGCAATCCTAAAGACTATACAGTCAATAACCATCTTAACACTAAAGGGATGGTTATCAAAAATCAGTTTGTTACGCTGCAATCAAATGCTATAAATTATCTCTGTCCATAATCCTACAATCAGTTTTGCTCGGTCTGTCTTCTTTCTGTTGAGTCTGCTCATGCTTCGAATCTCACTGTGGAAATCGGGATCATCAAGGTTCTGGGGAAGGAAGCTGAAGACACTGGATCTAATCTCTTTAGCGTTCCGACATTCAAAGAAAAGGTGGTGAGCTGATTCACGATCTGCTTTACAAAGGGCACAACTGTCATCAGGGATATCTGTCCATTTCCCCACTCTATCTCTGGTGGCTAATCTATTCTGAATAGCGAGCCAAGTGATGAAACGGGCACTAGGGCTAGCCATATTTCTGATCATAATGTTACTCCACTGGACCCGGGGCTCATCTGCAATCTATTCTGCCTTTTTTGTGTCTTCAAATGTACTAGATATATTGTATAAGATCACCAACTTGTCTTTGACTTTGAGTTTTATTGATTTCGCTTTTCTTATGACATTTTATAAAATTTACTTTGCCAAAAAAAGAAAATTCAAATGTGGAAGAGTATGGTTTGATGTACAAACACATGCTATGATATATATAATAGCTAGTCTCCTGAGAGATCGTCTTTCTAAATGACGTCCTTCAAGCTCAATCCATTAAAGCTTAATATCTACTTAAACTCTACATTTTCCTTTATGGGCCAGTTTAATTAGAGATGGTCTTTCAAATAAACTGTCTCTCACAAGAATTTGTGTATATATAAGTACATAAATTTAATCAAAATTAGAAATTATATTCAAACTAATTTTGTCCAATATAAACACTCTAGCTAGTGGATAGACTGCTACCTTTACTCACAACTATTGCTACTCACAATTACCTAAACTGCTAACAAATACCTAACAACTACTTGGTATTGAATATACCCATTGTTATGGGTAACATTTTATTCATCTATTTATTCCTTTATTTATTTAAGTTAATCCTATAAAATTACCTTTTTGTCCTGTTGACCTTCAATCTCATTGACCTTTGACCCCGTGTTGACCTTGATTCACGGTCAAGGGGCTTATATGACTTTTCCACCTTTTCTTTTTTTCCAAGTAAAGATACCAGCAACTATAACCGCTAGTCAAACCCCACTCTTCACCATCTATCCCCTTATCACCCATGATCTCCCTAATATACCTGCCCACCATCTTTCACTATTCCACATGCTGAGCACCTCGCCTACGTCTATCACTATAAGTATTCCCAACAAGAGTCATTACACTATAAGCTTTTTTCATTCATCTACCAGTTCTCTGCAATTATTCACATTCAACTTAACCATTTACATATTCATACCATCTCCAAACCTCTAATAATCATTCATATTGCATTCATCATATTATAATTCTTTGATTTATGACTTCGCAACTGACTTGAGCATCAGAGAGGCTTCGGGGAGGTCGCCCCCCGGATAAGGCTAACATTTTGTGGTGCAGGAATTGCAGTTACAAGCTAAGGAAGGATTACGTCAAACTTCAAGATTGTTGACTACTGGCATACATAATACTTCATCTTAAGGTACTCCAATTGTCTCTTGCACTTCCTCGTTCCATTTCCGAAATAGTTTGGCGCCGTCTGTGGGAAATGTTATAAATATTCTATCCCTATTGTTTAGTAAGATTATGTAGGAAATCGATATACCTATGCTTATTTTATTTAGGATTTTACGCTTGGTATGGCATGTTGTTGTTTTTTTTGCATTTCTAGTAAAACTCATCAAATCGAGCACAAATCAAGCACTTTTTACACATATAATGGTTACCCAACTCCGAAAGCTCAACGCAGCAAGGCCTCGATGAACCAAGTCAAGAAAATAAGTCAAAATAAGAGTCAAAATAAGAGCCAAAATAGCCTATTTCAAGCTACTCGATCAAAACTGGCTCTAGCCAAGGTGGCTCGAGCAACCTTACTCATGCACTTTTGATCAGAAGTTGGATATATCTCTCTTGAAGGTTGTTTGACCAAGTCGAACGGAATGGGTCGGGTCGAGCGAGGTGCAGTTAAAATTCCAGAGACTTATATTAAATAGTAGATTGCAATCCAGAGGTATAGGGCATCCCCTCGACCTGGTCAAGTGATATCACTCGTTCGCTATAAGAAAATAAGTTTTGGGCGTCAAAATTATAAAATTATGGGCGTCATATATAAGGTAGTGGCACAAGTATCACTTAGGGCGTCACCCAAACATTGACGAAGCACAAAAATAGTTTTAGGCAACATTTATAAAGTGTGTCGCCCAGAATAACATTATGGGCCACATATACGTATTACTGTCGCCCAAAATGCTATTATGGACCAGATTTAAATACTATTTGTCGCCCAATTACTTCCTTACCATCCATGAAAACATAAAACCTAAAAATTTCAAAACCCATTCTCGCGTCCCCTTTTGCTATTGTAGCCGCTATTCTCCCAAATGTTAAACCCTAAGTTGGTGCCCTAACCCGAAAAATAAAGAAAAAAAATACTCCCTCTAATTCATAATAAGTGTCCACTTTGGGTTTGGCACTCAAATTAAGAAAAATAATAATGGGGTATTTTACGTGATTATAATAAATGAAAACGTGGTAGGTGGAGTATTTAAGTGATTATAATAATTGAAAAGGCGGTAGGTGTGTTATTTTAAATAATATAAGTTGGGATAGTTGGGGGTATTAAGGTAAAAAGTCCTTGCCAAAAATAGAAAGTGGACAATTAGAGTGACTTTACCAAAAAGGGAAAGTGGACATTTACTACAAAAAATGTTGCATGTAGTCACGCTTAAAAATGCATTTAGGCACACTTATATGTGAGGGTGATAGATTTAGCCACGCTTGATTAAGCGTGGCCTCTACATCTGTTACTAAATATTTAGGCACGCTTATAAGCGTGGCTAAAGGTCCCTATAAGCGTTGAAGAAGTACCTTTAGCCACGCATATTGGTTACCAGCCACGCTTATAGGTATTGAAAACTTCCCTCACTAATAAGCGTGACTGCTTGAATCCATATCTCATTGTTTTTTTTTTTTTTGTGTTTTCCCACATAATTAAGCGTGGCAATCGAACATAACTAACATCTTAACTAATTTTAGCGGGAAATTATTTTTGATTATTATTATTATTATTATTATTATTATTATTTTTTTGAAGATATTATTATTATTATTATTATTGTTATTATTATTATTATTATTATTATTATTATTATTATTATTATTATTATTATTATTATTATTTATTTTCATTATATTATTTTCTAGCACAAAATGCTAAAAGCAACAGGGAATAGTAACTGTAGACCATTAGCTTAACATTAATTATGACTAATGGATCAAAAGCATAAACAAGAGTTACGAGAACAATAGCATTAGCATACAATAGGCAGCTAGCAGCACCAAGTTAGGAGTCCCTCAGCAACAGAACAGCATAAACAAAGAGCAGGCCTTCAAAATCAGAGACGCGCACTCTAGACAGCAGCACATGTATCCATAAACACCACAGCATAATCAAGAGCATTTCAAAATCAGTAAAGGCAGTAGGGCCAACACCACAGCAAAATCAGACCATCAAACCAGCAACCAGGGAGATTGCAGAGCAAAAATTAGCAACATCAAAAATAGAGCAACACCAACCATTAGCAAGAGCAGATCAAACACCACTAAATGGGTCTAACCTGCAACAATACAGCACATATCAATTACCCAGCCAAACACAAAAATGCAGCAGCACAAACAGAGGACCAACAACAGCTGTCATAGTGAAGCAATACATTAGCTGCAAGTGGGAGGACGAAATCAAGCAGCAGCAGGCAGATAGGAGCAGCAGGCAGCAACGCCAAAAACAGTAGCTCAAATGAAGCATCTCTAAACTCATTAAACTCAGGTAGGGCAGCAATTAAAGGTCCAACAACAGCCACACAGAGAAACCAGTCAATAGCAGCATTCGAGGAGCATAGCAGCTGTGGAACAAAATAAAAAATGGCACAGTAGCACTACAACAGGACAAACACCTGCTAACATAACACACAAACCAGCCAAAGATTATTATTATTATTATTGGATGCACTTAGTGAATAGACAACATCACAAAAGCAATTGTGCACAAATGCGCACCACTAACAGCAGCTGCACGTACACAAACACTAGCAGCAGCAGCTGCACATAAAACCAGAAGCACCAACAACAAATGACACATCCAGCAACTAAAAGATCCTCAATAGGACAACCCAGCAACAGCAACACAAAACACATCAAATCAGACCACAAAACGAAACCAGCAGCAATCCAGCAGCTAACAAAACACAAGTAGATCACGAGGACTTGTGAACACTAGCCTGAAAACTCATCATAGTAGGCAACAATATCAAAACACCACAGCAACAAATCCAACTACAACACAACAAAAAACGGAAGCAGCAGTCATAGGAACCATAGAACACGAACAGAGCAATAGCAAGGGAGAATTTCAACTTATGCAACCCATAAAAACAGCAACAAGCAAGCAGCTTGTGATTACCCATCAGCAGCTTCGTGATACAACCCAACACACAAACTTAGCTGCACTACATCAACACAAAAAAACTTAGCACCACAAAAAACAGCAATCCAATATCAACACAACCACAGCAGAGTGCAAACAGCAGCAACACATTAGCTATTTCCCCTGTGCACAACAACCAGCAACAACACATAGAAAAAAACAGCGAGCCAATCATGAGAGTGAACACTAACAGTTATAGTTTCTATTAATCATAGCCCAAAAAATTTACAAATCAAGGTATCAACCCAAATATCCGGTAGTCTAATGTGAATAGAGCCACAAACGACTATACATCGAAAAAACTACACCTATATGACAGCTATAGGCAAAAGGTCCGACGACAACCCTAACCAACACCAAAAAAAGTTATGGAAATTCACAAACTCAATGCACCAGCAAGACAATATCAAAATATTCAATACTTTAATACACACTATAGTCTTGGAAAGTACTTCATTCCTTGCTTGCATTTAACAGTTGTGGTTGTTGTACATGTTCCTTGTTGGCCACCTAAACACATAAAAGGTAGTTTTTTCTAATTAATATGAATGATCTCAACAAATAACAATTGCGAATGAAATGTACTTGCCTTATTCAATTTGACCCACAACAATTTGTCCAACATTTGCATATTGGCTCGTTTTTTGCACATATACAATGCCTACATAAAACGTATTTAGAAAAGCAAATTCAAATAAAGTTTTTAAATATTAAAAGGAAGATAACACGTAAAAACTATATATACCATGCCAGCTAGATGACAATGTGACATTTCTCTTTTATGCTTGTCTCCACGAATAAATTTTTTAACTGGTTCGGGATTCTCGATAAGTATTTTATCAATCACTTTCTCCAACTCTTGATAAGTCAACTAGCAATAAAAAAATATTAAAAATCAATAATATGTGATAAAGTAGTTTAACATCATATATACATTTTATAATGAGTACTTATTCACTTACTTCAGCTTTTTTAAATTGTTTGAGTGGTCCGATTTCAAGTACTCCACTATTATTAGCTTGAATCTGTTCAGCGTTTCTCTAAAGAGAGGAACTAAGTAAAATATATATCAAAGTTTTAAAACAAAATATTATTAAAGGTTGATAGTTCCACACCTTATGGTTTGGTTGTAGAGCAGGATGTGAATTAGTTGCACCACTAAGGGATATAGGTTCTGGTTGTTCAGAAAGTGGTGGAATACGAGTATCTTAAGAAGTTGTAGGAGCACATTCAATTGGCTTCCCTATATTAATTAATAATATATAAGGTATTGACAAGTATAACTGAACTACATAAAAAATGAACATACTATCCACTACCTGATTTAGAAACTTGAGTATGATGAGGAGTAGTTGCACCACCAGCTCGAGGCATAGGTACTGATTGTTTAGAGAGTGGTGGAATACGAGTACCTTGAGCAGTTGTTGGAGCACATTCAATTGGCATCCCTATATTGATAGATAATACATAAGGTATTGACAAGTATAAGTGAACTACATAAAAAATGAACATACTATACACTACCTGATTTAGAAACTTGAGCATGATGAGGAGTGATTGCATCACCAGCTCGGGGCATAGGTACTGGTTGTTTAGAGAGTGGTGGAACACGAGTACCTTGAGCAGTTGTTGGAGCACATTCAATTGGCATCCCTATATTGATAGATAATATATAAGGTATTGACAAGTATAAGTGAACTACATAAAAAATGAACATACTATACACTACCTGATTTAGAAACTTGAGCATGATGAGGAGTGATTGCACCACCAGCTCGGGGCATAGGTACTGGTTGTTTAGAGAGTGGTGGAGTAGGTGCACCGTTAAGGGACATAGGTACTAGTTGTTTTGTGAGTGGTGGAGTACGAGTACCATGAGTAGTTGTGTGACCATAATCAATCAGAATCCCTATAGAAATATAATATTAAAAGTATTGATGAGCATAAATGAATTACCTAGAAATGAACTTAACACTACCTGAATTGTTAACCGAGTTAGCATCCCCAAGTGCTGGTGACACGCCGTTTTGCCTCGTGCCTTCTATGGAGTTACAATTCTGTACATAAACATATGTATAATTATCACTATCAATTGAACACATGATAAATTATTTACACAAGTAATTATATTCTTACTGATCCATATAGAGAAGCTTGTTCGGCAACTTTAGCCTTTAATTCAACAATCTCATTCTTCATGGTATCCATCTTTTTCATAAGATCTATCATGAATCGAGATTCATTTACATAATGCATGCTATGTATGTCTTTAGCAGTCACTCCAGGACCATATCCCATAACCCATCCCTTGGTCACTTCGCCCATTAGTTTCTTATAAGTGAAATTCTCAACATTTGCAGTTGATTCTGAGAAAACAACTTCTGATTGCCTTGTCTTCCCTTTTATAATATCCAACGCGGAGTCCTAATTTCATTAAAAAACATACAATTTATTTATCATACTTTTTCTTAGAACGTATTATTATTATTATTATTATTATTATTATTATTATTATTATTATTATTATTATTGTTATTATTATTATTATTATTATTATTATTATTATTATTATTATTATTATTATTTACAAAATATTTCAAATACCACAAATTGTTGGGTGATTGGTTCTTGAAACGTATTGTCCTTTTTCTTATGGGTTTTTATAAACCATTCCACTTCCCCCGGTTCACGATTATGCTCTTTAACCTGAAATAAACATTTTAGAAGTGAAACCAAAATTGTAGTGATAATGTTATTGTAATTTCAATTTATAACCATTTCAATAGATTATAACAACTCACAAATTTGTCGTGTGTAACCGCATAAGTAGTAGTGCCACAAGTATGAGTATGCAAGACCAATCCTCTAGCATTCTTTCCGACTTCAGAGTATTTCTATCCACAAATCTTTAGAATTATGTTCATTATTCAACAAATAAATGGGTAACCTCTATTAGCAAAAGTAAATAAAAACTAGGAAAATTTGCCATGAATAATCCCAACTATCACTCGTTGGCCACAAATAATCCCAACTATTGATTATTTTTTAATAATCCCAACTATTCTTAATGTTTGCTGAAAATGGTCCCTTGTGATGTGTTACCGGTTCCAGCAGGTAATCTCAAGTTAATTTTGTTTTTCCTTTTTTTTGTCTTTCCATCATAAAATAGGTTTAAAGTAAAACCAATTCAATACAGTAAGTCAGTAACCCAACCTTTCATCTTCATGACTTCTCTACTCATCTTCAAAAACCCACATATCCACCATTGAAGATCAAATTCGAACCCTAGAATTTCGCCATCTTCAACGCCCAGACTTTCGCCATTGGATTTGCTGTTGATATTTTCGCCATTGAAGCTCTGTGTTGAGTTCACGGTTCATTACACCATGGTAATTTTCGGTTTCTTCACTTTTTAAATTTAAATTTTTCTTGTTAATTGTTGATTGTAGATGATAGTAGATGTTGATTTTGCCTTTTTTTTTTTTCGTTTTAGGCTGGTGTATTTGATAAATTACTACAAAATTTTGGTTTGGGGGTAAATTTATATGGAAAAACAATGGATTAGATTATGTTGGTGGTGAAGGACTTACCATTGAAATTGATGCTGACCTTATTTCGTGGTTTGATTTGGATGATCTGGTAGTGAGTAAGATTGGGGTTGATTATGAACATTCTTTATTTTTCATGAACCCAAATTGTCTTCTATTGCAAGAGGGGTTGAAAAGGGTTAATAGTGATGAAAGTGTAATGGAAATGGCAAGGTTAGGTGTTAAATTTAGGGCAGTAGCTATTTATAAACTTAAGGTAGGTGATGATGTGGAGTTGGAAGGCAAATTGACTTCAAGGGTACCTAAGTTAAGTGTGAAACGTCCAAGTAGAAGCAAGTTGGAATATAAAAAGCAAAGTAATTGTAGTGGTCCCCTACCATGTGAAGAATCAGATTATATTCTTTCACAAGACCCTATACCTTTGTCTACATTTATCCCAACCCCTACTATTCAATGTCTCCCACCAAACCCTGCTCAAGCATTAAAGGGTCAAGTTGGAGAAAGTGAAGTTTGTGATGGTGAAGAGATTGAACAATTTGAGGATGCTCTTAGTGACGGACTAGATGAGCAAGTTGTAAGTGGCTCAAGTGATGGTGTGGGTGATAGTGATAGTGATGATGAGAGTTATTGTATGAGTGATGATGTTGAAGATAGTGTACAGGATAGTTACACGGATAGTGATGGGGTTAATGAACATGAACAGGCTGAACATATTGGTGATATTGTAGTTGCTTCTACTGTGAGCAGGGATAATCTTTCTGATGATGGTGAAAGTGATCAAGAGGGTACATATGTTGCGAATGAGCACACAGACTGGAAGAAGTTCAAATGGCGTGTAGGAGCTAGCTTTCCAAACCCAGATGCATTTAAGGATGCAGTGACACAGTACGCACTAGCACAAGGTAGAAATTTAAAGTTTGGTGTCAGTAATAAGAAAAGACAGAATCGGCTCGGTGTTGTATGTGTTTCGGGTTGTGCATTTAGGTTGTATGCGTCTTGGGATAAAAAACGAGCTGAGTACACAGTTAAATCAGTGACGAACACGCATACATGTCAGAGAAATATGGAGATGAATAGTAGATTGAAATCCAAATGGGTGGCTGTGCAAATGCTTGAAGTGTTCAAGAAACGACCACACATTCCTTCGAATGAGATAGTTGATATGATTAAGAGCAATTACAGTGTTATATGCAGTAGGGATTTCGCGTACCATGTCAAATACAATGCGCATAAGAAGTTGCATGGTTCAATGAAAGACCACTACAATAAGGTCATGAATTACTTTGAGGCCTTGAAAATTAGTTGCCCACAAAGTAAGTTCAATGAAAGACCACACATTCCTCAGATGAATATTCATATGGACCCCCCACCAATCAAAATAGGCCCAGGTAGACCTAGGAAATCTAGGTTTAAGTCACCTCATGAAGACCCCAAACAACCTGGTAGGCTCACCAAACATGGGGTGCAAATGACTTGTAGCTTATGCAAAAGCACAACGCACAATAAGAGGAAATGCCCAGAGAAGGGGAAGGTGCAAGAACAGCCTCCACAGCCCAAAAAAGCAAGAGGAAGACCCAAGAAAAATACTTCTGCTCCCTCGGAAACACCACAGCCTCCACAGCCTTCACATCATATGGTGTCTGCCCAACCTTCAACAATTGGTAGAGGTGGAAGAACAATAAGGTCTGGTCAAGGAGTAAGGAGTGCTATGAGGGGTGCATGTGTTCGTAGGAGTTCAAGAGGAGCAAGTTCATCTGCAACAACAAGCCAGGTAATCCCTTATTTTACAATACTAGATTTTAATCAGTGTTATATGTGCATTGACGTTACCTTACTTCACATCATGTTAGGGTCCGAGCACAAGGTCAAGGAGTTCGTTGAAGATTTGCAATACTCAAGAATCAAGCTCATCAGTATTGAAGGAAAACTAATATGTATATAGTACTTGTAAAGCTAGCTAGTATGTATGAATGAATGAAGTATGTAATTTTTTTGGGGATAGTATCGGTGTATGAATGAATGAAGTATGTAATTTTTGGGTGATAGGGTAACACTACTTTTTTGGGGATAGTATGGGTGTATGAATGATTGATGATTTTTTGGGGACAGTTGATGTACGTAATTATGATGATTTTGAATGAAATATATATGTTCCATTCAGCTGGTTGTGTGTACTGATCCTACTACTGATTTGTGTTGAATTTTTGGAATTTGTGCTGGTGTATGTGCTGTTTTGTAATTTGTTTCAACCACAGCTGCTGAACTATGTAATTTGTTTTGTCTACTGATTTTGTTTCAACAACAGCAGCTAATTTTGAGGATATTGTACTGTTTTGTCTACTGATTTTGAGGATATTGTGCTGTTTTGTCTACTGTTTTGTCCACAGCAGCAATGAGTTGTGCCTCCACAGCTAGTTTTTAAATACACAACATTAGTGTTATTTTTTTAAATACACAACATCACTTTCAGTATGTAGTGATGATTTGTGAGCTTATAAATACACAACAGCAGCTATGTAACACTACTTTCAGTATGTAGTGATGATTTCAGCTATGTAACAACAGCAGCTATGTGCACTAATTCATATGTAAATCCACAACAGCACTTTCAATATTTCATTAGATTCCCAATAATTCATTACATAGTTTGCCATACCTACTTTCAATTACATTACTTTGAATATTTCATTCATTACTAGTTGCTACTTGGTACATTTCTAATGAGAATTTCCTAAGTAAGTACAAATACAATCACAACACATAGGAACCAAGAGAACAAAAGCATAAATCCTAAAGCCTTCATTCCACCATTAAGCTTTGCATTTTCTAATTTTAATGAGTTAACAACCTCTTCCATGGCCCTTTTCTTGTGCTTCAATTTCTGAATTTTGTCAAGTAATGCTCCAATTTCAACTTCTAATTGTTCTTGCTTGTCGATCTGGTCAATTGATTTGTCAAGTTCATCTTCCCACATAAAAAAATTGCAATTTGTGTCTTAAGACAACCATACAAAATCAGAAAATCAGGTATGCTGTAGTTTAATTGAAAAATGAAATTGAAGTTAAAAATCAAAAATTTAAACACTTACAGGCCAATTTGCACAGCCATAGAATTTTTTTCCAGGCCTACTACCTCGTTTTTCAATTCTCATTTGTGCAGGGAGACCATGGTAACATTTCAAGCTTGCCCCACAAATTGCACCACTATATTTGGGATTAGGGTTTGAATACTTAGAAGAAGAAGAGGAATTCATTTAAGTTTTAGGGTTTAGGATGAATTAAGAAGAAGAAAATGGAGAGGATGAATAATTAGGGTTTGAATGAACAATGGAGATGGATGAATGAAGAATGAAGAAGAAGATGGGTTTTAATGAATAAAATAAAAACAAAAAGGAAAAAAAAAATATTTACCTCCAATACCTGTTATAATCGGTTGCATTGAACAAGGGACCGTTTTCAGCAAACAATAGGAATAGTTGGGATTATTAAGAAATAATCAATAGTTGGGATTATTTGTGGCCAACGGGTGATAGTTGGGATTATTCATGGCAAATTTTCCTAAAAACTATTACCTTGAACTTTTCAGAAAAACACCAGTCCACAAATTCATGCCACATTGCATCACCTACTCCTTCCGGACGAGTAAGCTCGTTTTCTTGTCCTTCATCTGCCCCAGGTAAATTATATAAATCCTCCTTTGTTGTTTCTGCATTTATATACTTCATCCTCAAACATCGTTTATACCATCTTAATCTTTCACCAACAGAACTTACAACTTTTTCATCAACTTTTTGAGAAGATATCAACATAAACTTTGCCTAAAATTTGTTTAGATGTCAAGTATAAAATAAAAAGTGTTAGTGAAACATAGTAAATCATATGCATATAAACTCAAAAGAAACATTATGTAACTAACCCGAACGTAGGTGATGATCTGCCTTTTGAAATATTGAGGGACTAAGAGCCAATCCTTATAATTTAGAGGGCATAAGGTTGGACGCCTGGCTATATCAGAAAGAAATCGATTGAAAATCGACCCGGCCTTTTTCACCGGTTGGAAAAACTTGTTTAACGGCACCATTATCTTATTTGACGCATCCAAACTATACAACTTCTTTATGGTTAATCTTCCTTTTAGTATTTGGACATTCCCTTCCCCATCTACAATACAAGTTTATGTCTTGTGACAACACAAAAGAGATAAATGGTTTTTTTAACTTATTAAAAATCAAAGGAGATATATACCTATGAGTAGCACTTGTTCATTATCATTAAAACCTTCAGGAATAGGTATAAGAGCAGGATTGAATTGTAATTGAAGTTCACTACTTTCTGCTTTGATATTCACATCATCTCCATCATTTTCTTCAATGTCAAAGTTAAAAGCATTTTGAGGGGCTCCAACTTTATTTTGCAAAGAGTTCATGTACTCTTCATATGTACGTCTAGACCGAAACATGACTGAATATGCATAGAGAAAAATTATGTATAAACCATTAGAAAGAATGTAAAGCAAGATTTATACTTAGCAAAAGGTTATCCAAAGCCTCAAATCCATTAAAGAGCTCTGCCTAAGCAAATTCAAAAGGGATGAACTAACAGAGGTGCACCAAGCTGAAAAAAATCTCCTTAAAGCTCAGGAGGAGGTACACTCGGATCCAACTAACCCCCTTTTAATTGATATTGAATGTCATATGGCAGGTATCCTCAAACAAGCCAAAGTAGACAGGGATTCAGCTTAGCGCCAAAGGGTAAAAATAAACTGGCTCACAATGGGTTATGAAAACACAAAATTCTTCCATCATTGGATCAAGTAGAGGCACAAAGCGAATACAATCAACGTCATCCATATGGGTGAAGAGATCACAACAGACCAGGCTAGAATCCAGGAGATATTCCAATCTTACTATAAAGATCTGTTTTGTAACGATATCAAAGATAGATGCCCGATCATTATGAATGTAGTTCATCAGGGCACAATCCTCAATGAGAATCACCATCAGTTGCTCAATCTCCACTTCTCCCTAGAAGAGATAAAGAGAGCCTTATGGAGCATTCTTGTTGATAAAGCCCCTGGCATGGATGGTTTCAATAGCGGCTTCTACAAAGCAGCGTGGCCTGTGGTAGGTGCAGATGTAGTCAAGGCAGTCCAAGAGTTCTTCTCTACAGGGCTGCTCCCTAAGGAATGGAATATTACAGCAATCACCCTGATTCCAAAGACCCAATGCCCTAAGGTCCCAGGTGACTATCGCTCTATTTCCTGCTGTAATGTGGTCTATAAATGCATATGAAAGCTCATCTGCAGCCAGTTCAAGCTAGTCCTAGGCACCATTATCAGCCCCAATCAGGGGGCTTTTGTTGAAGGGCACAGCATCCTTCACAACATCCTCCTCTGCCAGGACATTGTGAAACATTATGGGAGAAAGTATTGTATGCCCAGTTGCCTCCTAAAGATGGACCTCCGTAA
Organism: Amaranthus palmeri; assembly: GCA_019776075.1. Classification (NCBI taxonomy): domain Eukaryota; kingdom Viridiplantae; phylum Streptophyta; class Magnoliopsida; order Caryophyllales; family Amaranthaceae; genus Amaranthus; species Amaranthus palmeri. Next base: position 347,084 of record JAAKBH010000378.1, read on the forward strand.
AGCTTACGACACCTTGAACTGGGATTTTCTCAAAGACATGATGGTAGCACTCAATTTCCCACCTAAGTTCATCAAAATTGTCATGGCTTTTGTAATTTCTACCTAGTATTCCTTCCTGATCAATGGAACTCCTACGGCGTGTTTCAAAGCTAAGCAAGGCGTCCGACAAGAGGACCCCATGTCGCCCCTCCTTTTCGTTATTGGTATGGAGTACCTCTCCAGGCTTTTGAAGATCGCGGGGGATAATGATGGCTTCTCTTTCCACCCTCGCTGCAGCAAAATGAAGCTTAACCACCTAGTGTTCGCCGATGATCTTATGTTATTCTGTAAAGGGAAGATGCAGTCGATTGAGATCCTTCTCCAAGGAATTCAAGCTTTCTTAGCTAGTACGGGGTTATGTGCCAACAATGCTAAGTCAGGGATTTATCTTGTTGGGGTTAATCAGGAGTTTAGGATTCATGCAGCTCAGAGCTTGGACCTCTCCTTCGAGACCCTCCCCGTCCGCTAAGTACACCATTGAAGATTGTGAGTACTTAGTTGAAAAGTTAACAAGCAGGATCAGATCGTGGTATGCTAAGTTACTATCCTACGCGGCCCGCCTCCAGCTCGTCAACTCTATACTCATGAGTGTTGCTAATTACTGGAGTCAGACTGTCATCTTACCCAAAAAGGTTCTTCACCAGATCAACAATATCTGTCGCTCCTACTTATGGCAGGGCGCTGCTGACTGTAACACGCCGGGAAATGTCAACTGGGATAAAGTATGCAAGCTCAAAAAGGAAGGAGGCTGAGAAGTCCGAAACCTCTACTCCTGTAACCTTGTTGCGGTAGGCAAGATCGCTTGGCATATTAGCACAAAGCAGGACTCTCTGTGGGTGAAATAGGTACATGGTATTTATATGAAAGGGGATAAAGGGGACCTTTTCAACGCCCCAGCCACCGCTAGCTGGGTCATAAAGAATCTATGCAAAATTAAGGGGATTCTAAGCCAGTGGATGAATACGCAGAGCTACTCCATTGCAAAGGTTTACAATGAAATCCAGGGTTCCCGAATCAAAGTAGAATGGGCGAATATGGTTTGGAAAAGGGCTTCAACACCTAGGAGCCGTTTCATTATGTGGCTTGCGTACCAAGATAGGCTTAAGACCAAACAAAAACTCATGAACATGGGGGTGACTGATAATGATTTATGCCCTATCTGTGGTACCCAGGCGGAAATCGTAGACCACCTCTTTTTTAGCTACGAGTTTAGTAGACAATGCATTGACTTGGTGCGACAATGGCTGAGGATGAACTGGAATGTTCGGAACCTAAGGGATCTACACCGCAAACGCCATATGCCGCACAATAAAGTGAAAATCATATCTACCATCCTGGGCAATTAACTTACGCCATTTGGCGCACAAGGAACGAAGCCGTGTGGCAAATGAAAGTTGCAACCGCCCATAGTGTGGTTGACACCGTCATTCATGATTCAAGGGTGTGGCTTAATCACTTGACTTGGAGTGCCCCCATCCAAAATTGGGTCAGGAATCTGTAAAGGCCACTTTTGTCCGTATCAGCAGCAAGTTAGCCAATTGATGGCCACTTGCTGCTGCCATTTGGAGATGGTTTTAATTGTTGCTGATATGCTGGTCCTTTTGTTTTGATGCTGGTTTGTTGGTTGTGTCAGCTGTTTTCTAAGTATTTTCTTCTTTTTGCTGGTTGATTTCCTGATTTACAAGGCTGTTTTGCTGCTCATTTTGTTCTTGATAGCTGGATGTTGTAGTTTCTTAACGCTGCTGGATGTCCCTACTAATGTCCTGAGCTGCCAGAAGCGAAAGGAGGAGTGTGTGAACAAGCTGCTGTTTTGCACCTCTTTCCAGCTATTGTATGTTGTCTGTTGTCCCCCTTGTAGCTGCTGTCTGCTGAACCTTGCTTGAATGAATGCTCACCTGGCTGGGCTCTGTTGCTGCTGCATGTGTACCTCTAGACCTGAAACCTGTCTGCTGCCTTTGATGTTGCTGCCTATCCGTCACTGTGCTGCTGTCTCAAGGCCTATTATACTATAATTGTACACGCTGCTGGTTGGTAGAGCTGCTAGCTTTATGCTACTTCGTTTTGTGGCATGTTTCCTCTGGTCTTCCTTCTGATGCAGCTTATTGTGGACTGAAGAATGAGTGCTGCCCTTTTGTTTTCCTGCAGCCTCCTACTCCTTAGACATCTCACATGCTGCTGCCTGCTCATGATCCTGTTGATCCCCTTTTGATTATTGTTTCTTTGCGTTTGTACCTATGCTAACTGCTGTTGTATTGGCCTTTTAGGACTTTTTTGGTTAGTCTAGTAGGTAGCTTCTGCTTATTTCCATGTCGCCTGTGGCGTGTTTTTTGAGATACCCTAGGTTCATCTGTGCACATGAAGAGTGAGGTCGAGAAACCCTTCCCAGAAGGTGGGCTCTTCTTTCACACTGATGCAATTGTAGGGTGACCCTAGGTTATCTGGGTTCTTTTATCCCGTTGTAAATGTTTTGTTTAGTGTTAATAGAAAATCGCTTGACAAAAATAATAATAATAATAATAATAATAATAATAATAATAATAATAATAATAATAATAGTAATAATAAATTACCTTTAATAAAATAATAATAATAATAATAACAATAATAATAATAATAATAATAATAATAATAATAATAATAATAATAATAATAATAATAATAATAATTATTATTATTATTATTATTATTATTATAATAATAATAACCCTAAATTTCGAGAATCATCTCTTTGAATCAACCCTAAATTGTATTAGGGGAAAGTAATGTATGGCACTTCTAAGGCTAGTAACGATGCTGAAGGGTCGGGTCCAGATGGATGCCTTGAACCTTCGAATCCTGTGAAGCCCTTTCTCAGGCTGTGGTGCTTAGGGTTTGAGAATTTCTCATCTATGGTCTTTCTTGTTCCCATCTCCATGGTTTGAAGGTCTGTCAGCACACTTGTAGCTAATCCTTTGCTCATGGTTTGGAGTCCCCCTCCCCCCTGTTTTAGCTGCTAGCATCCAGGTCGGGAGTTAGTCTCCTCATGGTATCAGCTGTGTATGATCTACTTAGTAATTATTTATTGTATAAAATTAGTACTTGGTAAAGATGATTTATAGATGCTAATTCTAAATAGGTATAGTCTTGGCAATGAAATTACTGTTATCCCTGGGGTGAGAGCTATTAGCTTCTTGCTCACTTTTGGATTGGATTGGCTTTTGTTAATCATGAGAGTCCTACAAAGGCTCCTACTATGACCAGTTGCGGATCTAGAAAAAAATCAAATGATGTCAATAATTAAATTTTAAAAACCACATTCATCAAAACTTTAGTTACGACGATAGTCTACACCGAATTATTATGTATCATTCACTATTTTCTCAACTAATATGTTGTAAACAAATTACACAAGTAAAATAACAAGCATCATTCTTAACACTGTATTGTAACAGTTAGAAGAAATCATCATATCATGATAAACTAAACCGACAGGCGACATGCATATACAGACCATGTCTACTATTATCTATTACTACTCCATATGTTCCCATGTTCCATGAGGAATGTTCACGGAAACAAAGAAAAGATAATTTTTTTTATATGGTGAAGATATTATATTATTAAATAATAAAAAGAGGGATGACTATATGAATAAAAAAATAAAAAAGTAATATAGTTAATAGTAAAATAAAAGGACCACAAACATTGAAAAAAATTAAAATAAAAATAATGAAAAACATATGAAAAACATAAAAGTATTAAAATTATGGTAATTAAAGCTAATTAAATTTTAAAAATATGATATAAATAAAAACACTTTTAGAAAAACAATAAATGAAAATGCTTAAAGAGTCCCAATCAAATTTTATTTATTGATTTCGCACTTATGCTACATTATTCATTTAATTCCAACTTGGCATTTATTAGTGTTAATGATGAGTTTGAGTTACTTATGCTGAAAGGTTGCGTGCAAAAAAAAGTGGGACAAAAATAAGTAATATTCCTACTTAGAAAAATGCATGTTGATTGTTGCTGATTAGAGTAGAACCCAGGGCGACAGGCTAACATACTCAAGTTATTGCCATCTCATCTATCCCTATTTTCAGCTACTATATTCTACTATAATGGTTATAATGCTGTCAATTGACAGCATTGCTATAAGCTGTATCCGCCCCTGACTATGACAAAGCATGCTACTGCTCTACATACTGCTGCATCTGGAAAGGCAACATCAAACTTCAAGCACTTTGAACTGCAGAGGTGCCCTCTTTGTTATCTAGCTTAGCTGAAGCCTGTTGCTAGTTTGTTTTAGAGTTCCTGTTACTACTTTTAACTCGAGCTAGCTGGAGCTTAGTAGAGCCGGTCTTGAGCTGCTGATGCTGCTCTTGGAGGTTCAAATACCTTGAACATTGATTTGTATTCTCTCTGTTTTTGCACAAAATGTTGAGCCATGGCGTTTTGTATTTTTTGCATAGGCGTGGCATGATTCGAATTGTATTGATTTGCATTGTAATGATCGTTCTAGACGATCTTAGTAGCTGGAATTTGTATAGGATAGTAATCCTTCGTATAGGCTAGTAGATAGCTTTTTTGAGGTGCCGCCCCCCTCCTAGCGTATGACGAGGGTTTGTTTGACCCTTCAGAGCTTCGGGAGGATGGCGACTCCTATGTCTCTTGACACAAGGATGTAAAGCTTTGGCTTTTTCTTGGCATTTTATAAAATTTACTTTGCCAAAAAAAATAATAATAATAATAATATTTTAAAAGACTAATGTTATACAAATAAAGCATAAAGGTACAAGTCATTAGCTAATATATATAAGAACATTACAAATTATATCACAAATATCACTTGGTCTAGTGGTTGAAGTGGTGTGCATTGATGCTTGAGGTCTCAGGTTCGATGCATGCTAAATGCATTTGGTGGGTTTATAAAGCTAGTTGGTGAGTTGGCAGTGGCAGTCACTCGTGGGTGGTCTCAGGTTTAATCAACAAAAAAAATTTCGCTTTTTTTTTTCCGACGAGTTGGGTGGTCGGAATCTGGTCGGAAAATTTTTATTTTTATTTTTTTTTTTGTCATTTGGGTTGATTTCTTAAATTGTGCTTAGCGACTAATTTCCGACTATATGGTTAGTCGGCAATTAGTCGGAATTTTCCGACAAATTTCCTACTAAATTGGTTTACCGACCAATCTGAGCCGACTAACCTAGAAAAGTCGGAATTTAGTCGGTATAGCTCTATACCGACTAAACTCCGACTATTTCGGGTAGTCGAAAAGTTGCATTTTTTTTGTAGTGTCCTTCAATCTTCAAAAAGACATTTTATCGGGTCTATGGAAATTATTTTACACATCCCACACAAATACTCAAACCCCATAACTCATTTTTTAAAGAGAAAATTATAAAAAACCACCTTATCTATACACTCTTTTTTAAAAAAAACTACCTTATATAAAAATTTTTGCAAAAAACTACCTTATGTAATACAATCTTTGCAAAAGACTACCTACTACTCAATTTCGTTAGTTGACCAGCATAATTAACGGTTGACTTTCACATGCCTGTCATGTGCGCAATTAGAAACTCACCTTCTCCTTCATTGAAATGTTGAGTAACGGGAATAGAACACCAAAAAATCTCAATTAATTATACCGGTCAACTAATGAAATTGAGTAATAGGTAGTCTTTTGAAAAGAATTGTATTACATAAGGTAGTTTTTTGCAAAATTTTTTATATAAGGTAGTTTTTTTAGAAAAGAGGGTATAGATAAGGTAGTTTTTTATAATTTTCTCTTTTTTAAATACCCCACCATACCAAAACTTCAAAGTAATTGAATCATTCACATTAGCCTAAAACCATGCAAAAAACACTAAATTACATACAATTTCGAGTAAGAACAAGTATTAATCGAATAACAATGAATGTCAAACTGAAAATTGTGGGTTTTGAGAACCCTAATTTTTTGGTGTTAGCAAAATTTAAGGATAAATAATGCACTTGACAACCAAAAAATTAACCATTATATGCGTTTATGTAGCCTGAGTGTTGTCGTCTTCTTCAATTTGTGCCTTCGAAGCTTGGGAGCAGTTGTCTTTAATGGTGTAATTTCACGGGAGAGAAGAAGGAATTTTTGGGAGCTAACATACAGTAGCATCAGTAAAGAAGAGTAATAGTTATGTTTTCTCACTCATAAAATTCTTTTTCTTAAAAAAAATTAGCTAACCCCTTAAAGGGTTAATTGGTAAAAAAATATACCAGCTAAAAACACAAGTTAAACTTCGTATTATTCTTGGTTAATTGAAAGTTCGTATTATTGTTGGGAAATCAATGAAAGCTCGTATTTTTCAGGGTAATTTTTCCTAAAAAATATTAAAAGAATGTTCGTTTTAAAGATAACAATTCATAAAAAAATATTTTTTACAAATTTAATGGGAAGAATTAGAACCCATAAAAATTATATAAATGTTTAAATGAATGTCCTTGAACATGTATAGGGATTATAAATATTGTTAAACTAGGATAGATACCCGTGCAATGCATGGATTTTTAAATATGTTTATTCTTAATGAAATTTTATACGAACGAAAATATTAAATGAACGTGCGTAATGAATTATTTACATACATACATTATGATTAAAAAAAGAATTAAATATAAAAAACACAAAATAAGTTGTTAATAAAAGAGTCTCTACAACCCACATTTTCTCTCTCTAGCCTTGGTCTCTGGTTCCTCTACTACCCCGGTATGGGCGAACCCGCCAAAGCACGGGGCCCCGGCAGGCCGAGAAAGGTGGACCTCCGGCAGCCCACTCCAGCCCAGAACACGAACAATCCTACGGTGGGCTTGAGTGCTGCAGTACCTGACCCAACCACCAACACCCCTCAATCGAAAACCCTAACTTTTGTTGCTGCTGCTGCAATTTCCGGTGAAGATAGGGCTGGTGTGTAACACCCCGGCCCAACGGACCACCGGTGACTACTCATGGAGACTGTAGACTGACCCCACAGACCAACACAAGTCTTTCCAGCGCACTTTGACCTCACTCGTGCGCACCTGGAAAACTTCCCAGGAGGTCACCCATCCTAAGATTGCTCTCTACCAAGCACGCTTAACTGTGGAGTTCTTAGCAAATGGGCTCCCTAGAAAAGAAGATGCACCTTGTTGATATGAGTAGTCTATCAATCCCTTTTCAAGCTAAATCTGGGGTATCACATTCACCCCCACTTAAGAATACAACGTCCTCGTTGGACCGTCACTTCAGGATCTTTTCCCCTGCTAGGTGCGCTGAACACACAATCAGCCACGGTCGCAGGGTTGCTCTGATACCATTTGTAACACCCCGGCCCCTCGGACCGACGGTGACTACTCACGGAGATTATAGACTAGCCCCACAGACCAACACAAGTCTTTCCAGCGCACTTTGGCCTCACTCGTGCGCACCCGGAAAACTTCCCAGGAGGTCACCCATCCTAAGATTGCTCCCCATCAAGCACACTTAACTGTGGAGTTCTTAGCAAATGGGCTCCCTAGAAAAGAAGATGCACCTTGTTGATATGAGTAGTCTATCAATCTCTTTTCAAGCTAAATCTGGGGTATCACATGGTGGTGCCGTGCCCAGCCCAAGCTGGGCTGATATAGTCCATGGGAAGACTCCAATTGAGGCGGGTAAGTGCAATGAACACAGCAAGCAAGTGGATGCCCCCATTAGCGACAGTAGCAAGCAGGAGAAGACCTCGCATACACAGCCCACTCCAATATCAGGTATTTCTGTTCCCAAAATTGAATTATCAGATGTGCAAGAGGAAATCAATTATTGGAATTGTTCTGTGGTATGCTATGTTGTGGGCTCAAACCCCCCCTTTACACGTTGTTGACGGTTTTATGAGACGTATATGGAAAGACTTAGACATTGATACCGTAGGTACAGTGGATAGTGGTGTCTTCATCGTACGGTTGAAAACTTTGGATGATAGGGATAAGGCCTATGAGTCGAATGGAGTTTTGTTTGATAATAAGCCCTTTATCATCAAACTATGGAAACCGGAGATGTCTACCGATAAAAATAGTCTCTCTACCATGCCCGTGTGGATACAATTGCCTAAGCTTAAGATGGAATATTGGGGAGAGAAGAGCCTACGGAAGATCGCGGGATTAATTGGGAATGTTATTAAACTGGACAAAGCCACTAGTCAAAGAACTAGGCTGCGATTTGCTAGGGTCCTTGTTGAATTGAACACCAATGAAGAGTACCCCGAGGAAATCCACTTCATTAATGTCAAAGATGAGCTAGTCACACAGAAGGTGAATTATGAGTGGAAACCTATCATGTGCAACAAATGCAAGAAGATGGGTCATTCTGAAGCTGATTGCAAAACTGTAGTGCAAACAAAAAAACCCGAGCCTAGACATCAGAAAGACAAGGAGGGCTTCCAAAAGGTGGTGAGGAAATAGTATATTGTGAAAAAGCAACAACCAGTTACGGATGCGGGAACAAAGCAATCCTTAGAGAGGCCGAAAACCCCCATCAATAGCAGTCCTCGACCACATTCATGTAGCCCGGGAAGGGATCGTATAGAGGTTGCCTCACCCAACCCCTTTGCTACTCTGGCTTCGGAGACAACGGAGGAATCTCCTCAAATTCAAGAACTTCCAATAAAAGCGCTGGGGGCTTACCCCATCGATGGAGATGAATAACATCCTGGCCTAGAATGTGAGGGGACTAAATAAGGCTCATAAACAGCTAGAAGTGGCGAGATTCATCTCTAACCATAACATAAGCCTGCTTGGTCTCCTCGAGACGAAGGTAAAGAGGCAAGGACTAGGTGCCCTTTACCAAAGGTTATGCCCTTCGTGGTGTTTCACTCATAATCTGGCGCATCACAAAGGAGGAAGGATCATTGTAGCCTGGAAGAGTGATGAACTAAATGTTGATATCATCTGGTGCAGTAGCCAAATCATCCATATTGAAGCAACACCCCTGGTTGGTAGCAAGTTTCAATGCTCTTTTGTGTATGGCTCTAGTGACAAGAAGGGTCGGGAGGATCTTTTTGACCAACTTCATCGCCTAAAGCAGCAAACTCGGGACCCATGGCTAGTTATTGGGGACTTCAATTGTATAGCAAACGTGGATGAAAGAATAGGCCAAAGACCGCGCTACCAGGAAATGGAGCCACTAAGGAGGTGTATGGAAAGCTGTGATATCCATGACCTTAAGAGCACTGGCAGATTCTTCACTTGGACTAACAAACAACATGGTTCAACTAGAGTGCTAAGCAAAATTGACCGTGCAATGGGGAACCATATGTGGGAATCTACCTTCCCCAACTCAGAAGTGTTATTTTTACCGGAAGGGGATTTTGACCACACTCCTATTCTTATTCAGTTCTTTAAACAGCCCAGACGAGCCAAGACTTTCAAATTCTTCAATTTCTGGGGTCAACGGGAGGATTTCCTTACTTCAGTTAAGGAGCATTGGAACTCTGACTCTCATGACTCTGGCTACCATAAGGTTTTACAGAACCTCAAAGCTATCAAGAATCTGTGCATACGTAAGTTTAAGAAGGATGAACTAATTGCTGTGTACCAAGCTGAGCTAAACCTTCTTAAAGCACAGGAGGAGGTACATTCTGACCCTACTAACCCCCACTTAATCGATATTGAATGTCATATGGCAGGTTTACTCAAAAAAGCTAAAGCAGACAGAGACTCAGCTTTACGTCAAAGAGCTAAGATAAAATGGCTCACAATGGGGGATGAAAACACAAAATTCTTCCACCAGTCGATAAAACAGAGGCAGAAGGCGAGTACTATCAATGTTCTCCATATGGGTGACGAGATCATTACAGACCAGACTAAGATTCGGGAGATTTTCCAATCATACTACAGGGACCTGCTATGCACTGACATCACAGATAGACGCCCGATAAATATGAGTGTTATCCATCAGGGCACTTCCCTTAATGAGCATCATCACCATCTGCTCAACCTTAATTTACCCCAGATGAAATTAAGAAAGCCTTATGGAGTATTCCAGATGATAAAGCACCGGGCATGGATGGATTTAACAGTGGTTTCTACAAAGCTGCGTGGCCTGTGGTGGGTAGAGATATTGTCCAGGCTATCCAAAACTTCTTCATCACAGGGGTCCTCCCAAACGAATGGAATATTACGGAAATCACCCTGATTCCCAAGACCCAATGTCCCAAAGGACCAGGAGATTACCGCCCCATCTCATGCTGCAATGTTATTTATAAGTGCATATCTAAGCTCATCTGCAGCAAGCTCAAGCAAGTCTTAGGAGCCATCATAAGCCCTAATCAGGGGGCTTTTGTGGAAGGGCGAAGCATTATTCACAACATTCTGCTATGCCAAGATATTGTGAAACACTACGGGAGGAAGCACTGTATGCCTAGTTGTCTTCTGAAAATGGACTTGCGCAAAGCGTATGACACCCTAAATTGGGACTTTCTAAAGGATATGATGGTCGCCCTCAACTTCCCTAGAAGGTTCATCAATATTGTAATGGCTTGTGTGACGTCCACCCAGTATTCACTGATGATCAATGGCTCTCCATCGTCGTGTTTCAAAGCCAAGAGAGGAGTCAGACAAGGGGATCCTATGTCGCCCCTCCTTTTCGTTATTGGTATGGAGTATCTATCCAGGTTACTCAAAATTGCTGGGAATAGTAATGCCTTCTCCTTTCACCCTCGATGTGCCAGATTGAATCTCAACCATCTTGTGTTTGCCGATGACCTTATGCTTTTTTGTAAAGGGGATTTGCCTTCTATCAAGGTCCTTCTCCAAGGGTTGGAAGTCTTCTCAGCTAGCTCGGGTCTGAGTGCCAATAATGCCAAGTCTGGGATTTTCCTTGCTGGGGTGGATCAAGAATTTAGGGATATTGCAGCTCAGTGCTTGGATCTCACATTTGAGACTCTACCTGTTCGATATCTAGGGATGCCCCTCACCTCCAAAAGATACACAAGCGTAGACTGTGAGTATCTTGTGGGAAAATTAACAAGCAGGATCAGGTCATGGTTTGCCAAGTCTCTATCCTATACGGCTCGTCTTCAGCTTGTTAATTCTATCCTCATGAGTGTTTCCAACTATTGGTCCCAAACAGTCATTCTCCCCAAGAAGGCTCTACACCAGATAAACAATATCTGTCGGTCTTACCTATGGCATGGTGTAGCAGACAATAACACGCCCGGAAATGTCAAGTGGGATAAAGTGTGTAGGCCCAAAAAGGAAGGAGGTTTAGGAGTGCGCAACCTCTACTCTTGGAACCTCGCTGCTGTGGGCAAGATTGCGTGGCATATTAGCACCAAACAGGATTCTCTCTGGGTGAAATGGGTACATGGTATCTATATGAAAGGGGGTAGATGGGACCTTTTCAACGCCCCAGCTACTGCCAGTTGGGTAATCAAAAAATTGTGCAAGGTCAAAGACACGTTGAGCCAATGGATGAACACTCCGTTTTATTCCATTGCAAAAGTCTATGAAGACCTACAGGGACATCAAGCCAAAGAAAATTGGGCTAATATGGCTTGGAATAGGGCCACAACACCAAGGAGTCGATTCATAATTTGGCTTGCGTACCAGGATAGGTTAAAAACCAAATAGAAACTTATGAACATAGGGGTGATTGATAATGACACCTGCCCCATTTGCGGGTCCAGTGCGGAAACAACAGACCACCTCTTTTTCAGGTGTGAGTTTAGTAGGCAATGCGTTGATATGGTGAGACATTGGCTTAAGGTGCCTTGGAATGTATGGAGTCTCAAGGACATTCTACGCAAACGCCATATGCCAAAGAGCAAAGTGAGAATCATTCAAGCCATCTTGGGTAACTTAATCTACGCCATTTGGCGCACAAGGAACGAGGCCGTGTGGAAGGGGAAAGTTACAACAGTTTGTAGGGTAGTTGACACCATCAAACAGGAATCAAAGGTGAGACTACGCCATATGTCGTGGAGCATACCTATCCAAAATTGGATCTCGAGTCTGTGATGCTCCAAGTAAGTAGGCTTCTGTTCTTGTGTTTTTATGCACCAGCAGCAGAGGCTTAGAGATTATGGTGCCTCAAGGGGAGGTTGACAGCAGCAGTAGGCCCCTTGTGATTTATGTGCAGCTCTTGGGTCTGGTTGTTTCTGTTCAGTTCATGAACAAGTATGAGGGGCAGCAGCAGGTCATGGGCATTTCTTTTCAGCAGGTTGGTGAAGCAGCACCTTATGTGTGCAGCGCAGCAGCAATAGGATATGGCTGTGCAGCTCTAGTCCTTGTAGCAGCAGCTTATGCATCTCCAAGCAGCGGTATTGTGACCCTTTCCTGGTCCCTTGCTTTGCCTAATGATTCTTCAAAGAGCAGCAGCGTTCTATCCAACACAGCATCCTCATGTGGCGTTTTTGGCTACTAAGTCTATAGTACTTTCTATTTTGTTTGGGTTCTGTTTGGTGCTATGCAGCCCCTCTGACCAGCAGCACGGCAGCTAGTTGGTTCTGTTTTGACAGTTGCATTGCGACCTTTATGGGCCCAGGCCAGCAGCAGCTGGGAGCAGCAGCCTTATTAGGCAGTAGTAGTGTCAAGCAGCAGCACCTGGGCAGCCCTTGACAGCCCACTTCACGCCAGCAGCCTAGGTGCAGCAGCCTCCTCACTGCCTGATTAGGGGTGTGTGCAACCTAGTCTGAAGTTCTTCTGTCCAGCAGCTTCTCATTGTAGCAACTTCTCATTCATAGAAGTAGCAGGAAGCTTCTCATTGCAGCAACTTGGGACATATGCAGCCAGCAGCAGCAACGGGTCAGCAGCCTTGGCAGCAGCACAGTCTGGCAGCAGCCTCCTTGCAGCAGCAGGTCCTGGTCCATGTAGCAGCAGCGTGTGCAATACACCGTGCATTAGTAGTGTGACCCTCCCTTTGGTCCCTAGCTTTGCTTGTGCCTCCTTTCAAAGAGCAGCAGCGTTTCTCTCCAACACAGCAGCCTTATGAGGTGTTTTTTGGCTACTAATTCTGATTTGTATAGAGTTTGTAGTAGATACTATTTTTGTTTGGGTACTGTTTGTGTTTGATTGTTAGAGCCCCTCCCCTTTTGCGTTTTGTAGGGCGCTTGTTTTTTCTTCTTTTTAGAGATCTTTAGATGGCTCCTATGATTTGTATTTTAAAGATCTCATAGGTTGCGCCGTTTTTATCGCCGACTGTGGCGCTTATTCTTTTGAGACTTCCAGTTGGCTCCCGTGCACATGAAGAGTGAGGATTAGAAACCCTTCATAGAAGGTGGGCTTTTCTTTCACACTGATGCAACGGTAGGGAGCCCATTGGAATTCTGGGTTGTCTACCCCATATGTATAGTTTCGTTTTAGTGTTTAATGGAAAATCGTTTGGCAAAAAAAAAAGTTTTGAAACACCTCTTTTATATTACATTCTCAGTACGATGACATATTTCACCATCCTTATCACATATAAGAATTTTTAGTCATTTCCTGCTAGTCACTCTAGAAACGGCAACATAAAATTGTCGATGTATAAAAACATTTCACTAATTTTCCATGTTCTCCTATCACTTCGTATTTCCTTAATGTATTTTTAAGCTCATTGTTATTATTGAAAATATTACTGAAGTTTGAGAAAAGAGAAATGATATGAGCAACTAATTAAGTTGATCAAAAGATGTATTTATACTATTGTTCATGCCATTGTAGTAAAAGGCGATTTTTATTTTTGTAAATAATAAAATTGTCAGAATTGAAATTTATGCAATTATTATTCTTGCTATTTTGAAACCACTGTTTTATATTTGTAATAGAATTGAATTGAAATTCTTGCCATATATATTTATGCCATTTATTCCTGCATTTATTATAATAATCAGCATTTTTTATTTATGCCATTGTAGTAAAAGTCAATTTTTATTTTTGTAAAGAATAAAATTGTTAGAATTGATTTTTCTGCAATTATTATTCTTGTTATGGTATTTTGAAACCAGTGTTTTATATTTGTAATAGAATAGAATTGAATTTCTTGCAATTTATATTTATGCCTTTTTATTCCTGCATTTATTAAAATAAAATTTGTATTGAAATTCATGCAATGCTTGCCATTAATATGATGCAAACTGTATTTTTTTTAAAAGGTAAAGTTGACTGAATGGAAAAGCCCTGGCCAATTATTCTTGCCATTTATAAGAATCAAACTTCTTTTTTTTGATAAAGATAAAAATTCACTGGATTGTAAATCATTTAATTAATACTCCTGCCATAAATACTCTTATAAAGCTGGCCAATAAAATAATGACAAATGACACTCTCATATTCACTCTAATTTTCTATGATATACATCAAAATTAATATAGTGTATCATTATATCTATAAATCTATAAACTATAAAACATGACTAAGACATCAACACTATACACATTTTGAAGGTGAATAGTGTTTTTGCCCAGTCATCAGCTTGTTCTCTTTTTCGCCACATCCTTGCCCATATCATCTCCATTCAGCAAGATAGCTCCAAATTACCTCTTCCACGTAAGCCTTGTAATTGTTCAATGTCTTACTTCACTTCTTTTTACCCTAATTCCTCTCGTTGCTTTCTTGCTTAATTCACATCTCATTCCTGAAATCACTGCTTCTACCTCCATTCTTGCTTTATTTCATCCCTACCTGTCGATCTCACTGGTTCTATCACTCTGTCTTTCCTTATTGCTATTTCGATCCATTCCTAAACATTAAGGTTAGTTCATTTTTTATCCAGTGCTAAAAAATTTGAGGGTTTTGATTTAGATTTTTGGTTGCTTGAATTTTGTTTTTCATTCTTAAACATTCACGAATTTAATTTATTTTTTCTTTGATTGATTTTTCAGTTCATTCATTCAGAATTTTGAATTTTTGTGCTAATGATTTATATTACATATTTTTCGGGTTTAATTTTCAATTGACTTTGATTTCTCAATTTCTTGATAGATTTTTTGTTTTTTTAGTTGTTTTTTTTGTTAATATTGTCTAAATATTTTTTTTCATATATGTTTTTGTTTTTGGTTATGATGAAGTTTGTTTGTTTCTTTATTGGGTTTTTGTCATTCTTGTTAGAAAAACAATTTTAGGTATCTATCCTTTAACTATAAAAAGAGGCTAAGAGGATGACACTATTCACATTTTGAAAATGAATAGTGTTGTAACTATTCATTCACTTTCTTTTTGTTTTTTTTTGGGCCAAAAATTGTTCATTCACTTAATTTGAAATTTTACTGCTGTCTTCCTCATCTTACCCTTTCAGTTTTTCTTCCCTGCCTTCTACCCTTTTTTTCTTGAACACATTGATTTTTGCGATGATTTTTCGAGAATAATTACGTTTGCAATTCTCATCATCGACAAAATCCCAAATTGGTTGATTGTTATTGTCTTTTACATGTTATAATTTCCGTGTTAATTAACGGAATGAATCTCAATTTATTGTTTTTAATTTATAGTGGATGATTTTGGTTGATATCCCAATTTAGGGTTTTCCATTTAAATAGACGGTTTTCTTTCATAATCTTATTCGGGTACTTTCATTTCTAATTTAATCTTGTATGCATAACATGTTTGCACTTTTACAGTTCTACAACTTCTTGAGTTTGCTATGGATTCTTAATTTGTCAAATTTTGCTTGCTTTAATGATTGAAGATGAGTAATAAATTGTGGGTATTCAATGGAATTATGATGAAATTGCCCATTATGTTGTTACTGTTTTTTCATCTACAACTTCTTCCTTGTTGTTCCCTAAATTCTGAAGGTAATATGGATTGATTGGCTTCTTTAAAGCTCGATTCTTTTTGGGTAATTATGGTTTAAGTTAGATTAATTGATAATTAATTAAGATGAATTTTCTTTCCTCCTCCTTCCTTATTTTTTCATTTGTGTTTTTGATAGTGAAACTAAATGACAATGAAAACAAAAATAGCCGAGAAAAGCTTAGATTAGTCAAAGGATCATGCGAAGGTTCAGGCGAAGCTAATATCCATTAATTGAGGTGAGTTTAGCTATTTTGTGATTTTTCTACTTTTTCATGATTTCCTGTGTTTATTTTTTAGGTTTTCATTTTTCATTTTTAATGTGTTTGTTTTTTTAGTGTTTGGGTTAGAATGTATTTTGTATTTATTTCTTAGGATTTAAATTAGGGGTTTCATTTTTGATCTTGTGAATTGCTTAAGATTTCTATGTTTCAATTTGTTTTAAGTGTTCATGGATTTAGAATTTTAGGTTTTTTTTTTCTTTTTTTGATAAAGAATTAATTTGAGTTTTATTGAAAAACTGTATATTACCATTAGCCATGCAGAAGTATAAAGGATAATAGTGGACGAAGAGAAGAAGAAAGAGCCATAATCATTTTATCGATCGATGAGAGGTGAAAACATAAAGCTCGATTATGAGTGAAATTTCAGGAGAGAAAAGGGAATTGTCTTGATATATTGTGCTATGACTTGGTTTTGTTGAACTGTTTAAGAATTGTTTTTGAAGTCAAGAGTCAAGATTGTACCTAAGTAAGCCCTTTGGTTCTTAATGGTAAATTAATATTAATATTTGATATCAGTGGTGTCTTTGTGGAGCTATTCTCTAATACTCTATTTATCATCAACAACCATTGTTACTGGAACGACATTCGGTTTGGAACGGGGAATGGGAACGGGAACACAAAACGCAAGCCAGATTAACTAGGGAACGATTGGGTACGAGATATATTATGTAAAATATGTAATTAAATACAAAAACAAATTAAAATAGTTTTTTACTTTAAGAAATTATTTTCAAGTGGAATTGTTTTAAATTTCTAGGTTTCATCTTATTTTTTATCCTTTCTTTTTTCATTAATTTGTAAATGAAAGTCAAAATATCTTTAAAAAAAGCCTTCTACATCTGGACGTCACCTTGAGTGATTTGGGTCACGTTTCGTGGTGATTGGGGATAGACGTCCCCGGATCAGTGAACGTGGCTACGTTCCATGTTTCATGTAACTATGTCAACAAGTACATCAATCAATATATGATTTCCAATGGTCATCCACATAAATGTTTCTTCCTTATTCAATGACTTATTGAATGAAATTGGATTTATTCTTGTTTCAAATTTTAAGGTACTTGACTTTATTTTGTTTGATTAATTTGGTTTATTTTAGAAATTTTGATTAAATTGGTAGTTCCTTAGATATATAGTTTATAACTCATATTTTCATTAGCATATATTCAACAAATTGAGGTAAGTGGTTTGATTAATATTGTTCATTTTTTTTTAAAATTTAATGATTTTTGATTTTGTAATGATGTTTTGAAATACATGGGGACAAGAATTTTAATTTTGAGGAATTAAATCAACATTCAGTAATGACTCCATTTTTAACAAGGACTTTGAGGTATTACTTCACATTAGTGTAATTGAATTAACATTCAACTGGACTAAAAGTTAAGTGAATTTTATATTTAACATTAGATTTCTATTGCAATCATCATGTGAAGTTAAAAGTTTATACTTTCTGATAGAGCTGTTCATGGGCGGGCGGGCGCGGGTAGCGGGGCGGGTATTTGCTACAAAATCTACCCGCGGGCAGAAAAATTCAAATGCCCGCTCGCGATTGCGGGCATATTTTTTTGTCGCTACCCGCCCATTTTTAAAGCGGGCGGGTGCCGCGGGCGCCGCGGGTACTTTCTCATAAATACCAAAAATACAATACAAAATATAAAATTAAGTTTTGATAATAATTAAAATACAATACATAGTCCAAAATACTACAAATACATAAAACGTCTCAAAATAATCAAATTACATATATATTAAAATACTCTAGAAATTAGAATGGTAATGGAAAAACTAAAAAACTAAAGTTGAAGGAATGAAATGAAATGGAGGAGTGAGTCAGTGAGGGACGGCGCAGTGTAAGTAGTATGTACTATGTACTAAACACTAAAAACCTAGAATACTTTAATAGTCTAACCCTAAATAAGTAAGGAGTATTAAAATGTATTGGACATGGACTCATGAAGTAGTGGACTGAAATTGTTGGGTATTAAAAAAAGCCCAAAGAATATTATTATTTATTAATATATTAAAATAAGCGGGCGGGCGGGTATACCCGCGGGTATTTTTTTTATTGTCGCTACCCGCCCATTTATCTTGGCGGGCGGGTATTACCCGCCCAAACTTAAAATTTTTTTAAAAAATACTACCCGCGCCCGCCCGTTTTTCGAGCCGGACGGGCCGGGCCCGGTGGGTAGCCCGCCCATGAACAGCTCTACTTTCTGATTACCTTTGGTTATCGCATTTATAATTTGACCAAATTTAAAACTTTTAAAAATTTTTGAAGTTAAAAGTTCCAGTTGTTGACACGTGTCTCCCATTTGATCTAAGCTTGCAATCCTAACCCTCTATTGATCTGTTCTTGTTCCCATTTCACTGGTTCTGCTTTCTTTTACTTCCTTTTTCTGGATGAGTACTTTTCTTAATACTACTCCTATTTTGTTAAATGGTTCTATTACTTCAAATTAATGAAATCTATATTGCCTATCTGCAGACTGCAGTTGCATATCATGGGGAGAAATTCAACCAGCCAATCTTTCAGTGCAAAAATATTTCAATATTATGTGGAACCAGTGAGTTATCAACTGATTTATGGTATTGTTTGTCACACTCATGGTTGTTAAAATCGCGATTCTAATTTGCGATTCTACGATTTTACGATCCAAAAACATGCGAGCGATTTGAATCACAAGTAGAATCTTAAAGTTGTAGAATCTTACGATTCTAGTTGGAATGAAATTTTGAGAGGTAGAATCATAACACGATTCAACGATTTAACGATCCGATTCTATTAATACAGTATGGATTGTTTTTAATTTTTCTTATGTACCATATTTTACTAATTTCTTTATCATGTATACATAAATTTCAAATTTACATCATGAAAATTTATAAAAAAGATAAATTTTTTAATCCGTATGAAGATTTTAACTAATTATTGACAAAATTTCGTTATATTCGTAGAAATAAAGTCAAAGAAACTTTTACTCATAAATTTAAACTTTTGAATTGGATAATAATGACAAGAAACTAGATATTTTTAATATTTTTAAGTTTATTTCTAGAATCGTATGATTCTACGATTCGATTCTACCTCTCTAAACGATTCTAAGTAGAATCACGATTCTAACAACTTTGGTCACACTCATTTTGAACTGTAATTTTATTTAGAGATTTTGAGGTAATTATGAACTTTGTGGGTTTTGAATTTTGATGTTTGTATGGGAACATAGAGTTATTTCTGATTTATGTATCCATCAATCTGGTATTCGCCTTTGTATTGGCTATGTGCCTCCTACGACCTAAACCTACCTAGGTTTCCTAATCTGACTAGACTAGCAATTGGAATCGGTGTAGGTTTCTGGAAAAGACTTATGACAAAATTTGTAAAATGTTCTCCGAATCTTAAAGTTCTTACCTTAGATAACAAGGTCGGTTCCGGTTACTTCTCGGGTTTTATGAAACATCTTATTCTAAAGTTCCCCTAAAAATAAAAAAAGAATAATCGACTAATATCCATTTACTTTGTTTTTGACAACAAGGAATCACCAGAGATTTGAAAGAAATGCAAGCTGAATATTTGTGTATCTCATGTCAAAGCCTTTATTATTGAAAAGCTTTATTCTAATTTCGTCCCCGAAGCTGTAGAATTTATGCTGCAAGATCTGAATGTCCTAAAGAAGCTTGAATTAAACTGTCAGTGTCCATTTTTACTCAAGAACCAGATTGGTTATACCTCTGATTCTGATTGATTTTTGTAAAATTTCCTGGTTGAAAAACTAATTGTCTTTTTAACATATATTTTCTAAGCAAGAAACTTTTTTTTTTTTTTTTTGCAATTTCTTTTATTGTTAACAACTTATCTCCTGATTATATATTGTAATAACTTTATAGAATGAATTCTTTTATTCTTTTTGATATTATGGTGCAAGTATCAACAAAACTTGCTTCTGTTGATTGAAATTACTGTCTTTGCTTATTTGATCATCTTTACTTACCAACGGTCTTACTTCTATGATCATTTGTTAAACCACATAATTCTTCAATGATCATTTGCTAAACCATACAATTCTACCATATACTAATACTTCCAAGTTCCAACACTCGACTTTGATCGTTAATATCTATATGCGCATTTATCCTCTTATCATGCAGTTTAAGATGTTCTTCATTGCTACCTTTCATCGACAACCCAATATACATTTGGAATCATTTCATTCTTCATATCTTTGCGACACATTGACATTTTAGTTTTTTCGACTGTATCATTGTTAATCGAAGTGTTTAAAATAACAATACTGTATTCGATAGGATAACTTGGGGGACCGCGTGCGTAGCAGGCGGCCCTACAACTAGTTAGGGTAAAAGTTTGGATGAAGTAAGAAAGAGGTTGGAGCAAAAAGTATTGGGTTTGGTTTAATTTTGTTAATTTTGTTCTTACTTCAATGTCTTACTTAACTCTTGCTCCACGCTCTTCTCGTTTCTCACCCAGAAAATGTTTGGGCAGAGTTCAAAATTTTGAGATGATTTCAACTTAGAAAGCAAACCAAATTAAATGAAACTACTTCCTACAACCCAGAACATCATTAAAAATCGTGTAGGTATTAGTATTGGGTTCAAAATCAGAAGACTTTTTAGCCCAAAGAAAGAATCTATGAACAGGAAAACCTAAATTTCTGTTTCTTTTTAAAACTTGATCAACTAAATTGGTGGAATTACTTTTGATTGTTTGCTTAATTTCATACCAATTTCTAGATGTGTTTATGAAAATTGTTGTGTTACTAAGTTCAACTTTATTTTTAACATTCAATTCTCAAGATGTAGTACTTTTGCAGGTATTTTAGAAAAATGTAGGTGTATCGGAAATTTTTCGGAGAAAGAAAAAATCAGATGAAA
Organism: Amaranthus palmeri; assembly: GCA_019776075.1. NCBI lineage: Eukaryota > Viridiplantae > Streptophyta > Magnoliopsida > Caryophyllales > Amaranthaceae > Amaranthus > Amaranthus palmeri. The sequence goes on from JAAKBH010000378.1 coordinate 368,037, forward strand.
ACCGGTGAGTTTTTTTAGGGATGCTGCACTGTTGAAAGTTGAGTTGTGTGTGGATATATAAGGTTGATCTACACTTTAATATTAACCAGAAATTGAGGTTCGTGGTGAACATGATGATGATGATTTGGGGAGAAGACTTGAAAATATAGGTGATGGTCAAATTGAGTTTCATGATGAACATCCTATAGTGAATTCTTCTTTATGATAATTTGTAAATTCACTTCATTTTCTTCATTTATTTATTCTCTTCATTTTGATATTATATAACTTTAACTTTTAATATCTTTAATCGTTCTATAAATTCGATTTAGTTGATTCTTATTTTAGTTTTTTCACTTTCTTAATAGTGCACCAAGAGCGTCAAAAGCAGCAACACGACATATATGTTTGCAAATTGTAAGTCATTTGTTTATTGTTGATAATAATATGGGGATTGATGATATGAATATGGGTTATCAGGTTAATGGTGAAAAAGACACTGTTTCAATATCGTAAGGTTCTATCTTTTTTTATGAACTGTTAATTTATTGTGGTTTTCGCTATTTATTTGTTGTTTCAATTGATTTAGGTTTTCATCATTAGTTAAATTGATTTGGGGTTTGCTTATTGTTTATAATAATTAGGGGATTTGTAAGAGATGATATGGGTTATAAAGTGAATGGTAAAGAAGACATTATTTCAATTTGCTAAAAATCTATCCTTTTCTGGTGAATTGTAAATTCGTTGTTCAATTAAGGGTGGTTTGCATTTTTGTGTGACTTGTTAATTGTGTTGAACATTTAGTGTATAATAATAATAATCCTGAATATTTAATCACCAAGTACTACTAAGGTAGTGGGACAGTTTAAGTCCGTAATATATCGATTAAAGCTATTATAATAGTGGGACAATATACGTATTAATTTACGAGGTCCAAATAGGTGTTTTAAGATAACACAAGAAAAAGAGGGAAAAATGGGCAGAAGGTTTGCGCCGAGTCGGCGCTACCTTGTGTAGCCTCGTCGCCGACTCGGCGCTAGGCTACTGGAAACACACTGTTTTGGCAGAGACTTGGCGCCGAGTCGGCGCCCACTTTTGTGGGCTCGTCGCCGACTCGGCGATAGCCCTCTGGAATCTGACCGTTGCTTTTTCTTCCCGTTTTCTTGTGTTTAATGCCTTGGATTCCTTCTTAATTCTCATAATCTCTGAGATTATGGAAGGGAGTAATGCTAATTCATTAGCAATATTGATTTAGGTGATTATGATTGCATTGAATCACAATCAATTGGGTGATTAAGGCAAAGGCTCCTCTATTAGTATAAATAGAGGTCCTTGGGTGTTTGTGTTCTTGTACCATACACTTGAAATCTCTGAATTCTTTTCTTAAGTCTTTCTCATTTGTTCTTTGCATACAAAAGAGTAATTAACTTTTGTTAGTGCATTTCCACAACTTATAATTCCTCAAACACTTTGTTATTTCATAATACAACCTAAGTACTAAAGGTTGTGTTGTAATCGATTGTATCTCGTTGTGAATTTCCAAACATCAACCCAAGTACCTTTGTGGGGGAAATATCACAAAAGGATAGTGAGCACACGCCTTCGGTTTGTATCAAGTTTCCGGGTAACGTTCATCGTTACACAATCATCTTGTAAGTTTATTTTTGTCATCAAACAAAGGGGTTTATACAAATTCCCGAGTTGTAATTTGTATTGTATTTATATACATCGTAATAATCTTTTGTGATACATTCCTTTCATCGATGGCATCAATGAAAGATTTCACCTCTAACTTTGCCAAGTTAGAAAAATTTGTCGGCGTCGACTTTAGACGTTGGCAAAAGAAGATGATGTTCATGCTCACTACCCTCAATGTGGCTTATGTTATAAGCTCACCCAAACCGGACGTTGCTAAGTCGGATGATCCGGAAACGGTGATTCCGGAAACGGAGATCCTTGAACAAAACCGAAAGAGGTCAAAGTGGGAGAATGATGATTTCATTTGCCGGGGACACATCCTCAATGGAATGCAAGATGCATTGTTCGATATCTACCAATACCATGAGTCCGCAAAGGAGTTATGGGATGCATTGGAGAATAAATACATGGCGGAGGATGCTAGCTCCAAAAAGTTCCTTGTAAGTAATTTTAATTCGTATAAGATGGTAGAAGATCGCCCAATTATTGATCAATTTCATGAACTACAAAGAATGCATGCTAACCTAAAACTGCATAAAATTGAAATTGATGAAGTGTTTTTGGTTTCAAGCATAATAGACAAATTGCCTCCTTCTTGGAGGGATGTTAGACATGCTCTTAAGCATAAAAGGGAGGAGATTACACTTTCCGACCTTGGACAACACATAATTGTCGAGTCTAGCATTCGGGTTCATGAGAACCGGAAGGATGATAATCCTAATGTACCTACTATAAACATGGTTGGGGAAGGGAAACCACAATCCCGTCCCGGAGATAAAAGAAAGAGGAATGACTCTTCAAAGGGGAAAGCTACTAATCCCAATGCCGAAAAGGTATGTTGGGAATGTGGAAAGCCCGGGCACCGAAGGAAGAATTGCTTCGTTCTAAAGAACAAGCAAAAGAAAGCCAAGGGGAATGGTCAAGCTTCTACTAGCAAGGGACAACCCACACAAGGTAATCTTGCATATTTTGATGAAAATTCTAATATGAGTTTTTCTACTATGAATACTAATATTAGTGCTTTGCAGGATGATACCTTGGCTTGGTGGATCGATTCGGGGGCATCGAGACATGTTTGCAATTCTACGCAATGGTTCAAAACCTTTAACAAGGTTGTTGATGGGGAGCATCTCTACATGGGAAATAATGCACCTATCAAGGTCCAAGGCAAAGGACAAGTTGAATTGTTGTTTACTTCGGGGAATCTTTTAGTTTTAAGAGATGTGTATTACACACCCGAAATAGGTAGAAATTTAGTCTCGGGTCCTATTTTGAATCGATTAGGCTACAAACTAGTGTTTGAAGCCGATAGGTGTATTATCTCAAAGAATAATTTGTTTATTGGGCGTGCTTATTTATGTAATAGTCTTTTTAAGCTTTCATTAGATTTAAATAAAAATGCTATTTGTAATGTTTCTACCATGAATGAAAGTGATGATTTGCATTATTTGTGGCATGTTAGACTAGGACATGTAAATTTTGATAAAATTTCTTTTATGTCTAAACATGAACTCATACCTATGTGCAATAAAATGACTAAAAATTGCAAAACGTGCATGTTAACTAAGATCACTAGAACACCTTTTAAAAGTGTTGAAAGAAAAACCGAAATTTTGGAATTAATCCATAGTGATCTTTGTGATTTTCATAGTACACCGTCATTGGGAAACAAAAAGTATTTCATAACTTTTATTGATGATTTCTCAAAGTTTTGTTATGTTTATCTTTTGCATTCAAAAGATGAGGCTCTTGACCATTTTAAGATTTACAAACAAGAAGTAGAAATACAAATTGGTAGTAAACTAAAAAAGGTTAAGAACCGATAAAGGAGGTGAATATTATGATCCGCTTTATTTTAATTCAATGGGTATAATTCATGAAACTACCGCCGGTTATGCACCACAATCTAATGGTGTGGCGGAGAGGAAAAACCGTACTCTACAAGAGATGGTTAATTCCATGTTATCCTACTCGGGCTGGAGTGATGGATTTTGGGGTGAAGCAATGTTGACGGCTTGTCACATTCTTAACCGAGTTCCAATGAGAACGAATAAGGAAACTCCTTATGAACTTTGGTACAAAAAGAAACCAAACTTAAGTTATCTTAAGGTTTGGGGTTGTAGGGCCATTGTAAGAGTGCCCGGCAACAAGAAAAAGAAGCTCGGTGAACGTGGGCTTGAGTACATCTTTATAGGCTATGCTATTCATAGCAAAACCTATAGGTTCTATGTTATAGAACAAAATGACTATATATCGATTCATTCGATTATAGAGTCAAGAGATGCCATTTTTGATGAAAATAGATTTTCATCATTGAGTAGACAAAGAAATCTACAAAGTTGTACCAATGATAATGTTGATGATAGTCAACAAAGTTCACTTCTAGATGTTGATGAAAGTCAACAAATAGATGAACTTGATTTAGTTGATCCTATTCCTAAACGGAGTAAGAGACAACGAAAAGCGAAGAGCTTTGGACCGGATTTCCAAGTATACTTGGTTGAAGGTGATAGAAGTGAAGTATCTTCTAGTGTTCCATATTTGTATAATGTGGAAGGTGACCCATTGACTTATAGCGATGCTATGGCATCACATGATAGCGCCTTTTGGAAAGAAGCTATCGATGATGAGATGCAATCCATCATGGGAAACAACACTTGGGTGTTAGTGGATCTTCCTCCGACTTGTAAACCAATCGGTTGCAAGTGGATTTTCAGAAAGAAAATGAAAATCGACGGTACTATTGATAAGTTCAAAGCCCGTTTAGTGGCTCAAGGCTTTAGACAAAAGCACGATATCGATCATTTCGATACGTATGCACCGGTTGCAAGAATAACCACTATTCGGTTATTGGTAGCGTTAGCTACGGTCTATCATCTAGAAATACATCAAATGGATGTTAAAACCGCATTTCTATATGGGGAGTTAGATGAGGAAGTATATATGAAACAACCCGAAGGGTTTGTTTTAAAAGGACAAGAACAAAAGGTGTGTAAACTTGTTAAGTCTTTATATGGACTTAAACAAGCACCTAAACAGTGGCATCAAAAATTTGATGAAACTATTTTGTCCTTTGGGTTCAAGTTGAATCAAGCCGATAAGTGTGTATATAGCAAGTTTGATAGCCATGGTAATGGCGTTATCATTTGCCTATACGTTGATGACATGCTTATCTTTGGAACTTGTAAAGCACAAGTCCAAGAGAGAAAAGACTTTTTGTCTAGATCCTTTCAGATGAAGGATATGGGGGAGGCTGATGTGATCTTAGGCATTAAGATCATAAGGCAAGGGAACCGTATTAAGTTAAGTCAGGCTCACTATGTTGAGAAGATACTTAAGCGGTTTAATATGCTTGATAAAGCGCCGGTCTCTACTCCCATGGAACCGGGTATGAAGTTTGCAAAACATACCGGTCAACCAATTTCACAATTGGAGTACTCAAAGGTCATAGGATCTTTGATGTATGCTATGACTAGTACAAGGCCTGACATAGCATTTGCAGTGGGTAAACTTAGTAGGTTTACTAGTAACCCAGGTCCCCATCATTGGATGGCGATAAGGAGAGTATTAAGATACTTGTTGCGTACCAAGGATTATGGTATCGCATATAGCGGGGAACCTCCTATTCTAGAAGGTTATTCAGACGCTAGTTGGATCACTAATGAAGAGGATAACTCTTCTACTAGTGGATGGGTGTTTGTTTATGGGGGAGGTGCCATTTCTTGGTCTTCTAAGAAACAAACATGTATAGCCGACTCTACGATGTTAGCTGAGTTTATCGCTTTGGCTTCAGCAGCTAGTGAAGCAGAGTGGTTGAGGAATCTCATGTTTGAGATACCTTTGTTGCCTAAGCCAATTTCACCGGTGGCAATCCATGCGGATTGTATGACGGCTTTAGGTAGAGCGTATAGTCAAGTATATAATGGTAAGTCTCGTCATATTGCTCTTAGGCATAGCCTAGTGCAAGGACTTATCATTAATGGGGTCATAACTTTTGACTATGTGAACACTAAGTTCAATGTGGCGGATTCGTTTACGAAAGCCATGAATAGAGACTCAATTGAGAAAGCCTCGGTTGAGATCGGTTTATGTCAGTAAAATCATTTGGGAAAGCCCAATTCACGCATGAGTAACATCGTGTCTGAATTCAATGTGGTAAAGTCCTCTTGGTTTTTGTTAAAGCAACTCGTGCATGACCCATCGTTGCTTTGTACCGTGATGGAATAAGGTAGTCGTCTTGAAAGTTCTCAAGATCAAGAGTTGAAGAGCTCTTGGGTTATATCCACGTCACGGGGATATGTTTTATACGTAATGAGAACCTACCTATATAAGTTTGAAGTGTGGCCGTTTCAAGTAGTCAAGATTGGCATAATGACTATGATAAACTTATGAATAAGATACGGACACGGCCTTATAATGTGTCAAGTTAATAACTTTGTGTTATTTGTTTTGTGTGTACTACATCTTCAAGTGGTTGGAAGGGTCATTTGATTATCAATTCCTTATGGAAATCAATTCTGGCTCGATCACTTGTTAAGTGTGTTGTACTAGGCGTTAATTCAATCCGTAGGGATATTAGCGTTGATGCATGAAATTTATTATGAGTTTTGGTAAATGAGAGGCTTATTATACCCAAAATGGGGGAGGATTGTTGAACATTTAGTGTATAATAATAATAATCCTGAATATTTAATCACCAAGTACTACTAAGGTAGTGGGACAGTTTAAGTCCGTAATATATCGATTAAAGCTATTATAATAGTGGGACAATATACGTATTAATTTACGAGGTCCAAATAGGTGTTTTAAGATAACACAAGAAAAAGAGGGAAAAATGGGCAGAAGGTTTGCGCCGAGTCGGCGCTACCTTGTGTAGCCTCGTCGGCGCTAGGCTACTGGAAACACACTGTTTTGGCAGAGACTTGGCGCCGAGTCGGCGCCCACTTTTGTGGGCTCGTCGCCGACTCGGCGATAGCCCTCTGGAATCTGACCGTTGCTTTTTCTTCCCGTTTTCTTGTGTTTAATGCCTTGGATTCCTTCTTAATTCTCATAATCTCTGAGATTATGGAAGGGAGTAATGCTAATTCATTAGCAATATTGATTTAGGTGATTATGATTGCATTGAATCACAATCAATTGGGTGATTAAGGCAAAGGCTCCTCTATTAGTATAAATAGAGGTCCTTGGGTGTTTGTGTTCTTGTACCATACACTTGAAATCTCTAAATTCTTTTCTTAAGTCTTTCTCATTTGTTCTTTGCATACAAAAGAGTAATTAACTTTTGTTAGTGCATTTCCACAACTTATAATTCCTCAAACACTTTGTTATTTCATAATACAACCTAAGTACTAAAGGTTGTGTTGTAATCGATTGTATCTCGTTGTGAATTTCCAAACATCAACCCAAGTACCTTTGTGGGGGAAATATCACAAAAGGATAGCGAGCACACGCCTTCGGTTTGTATCAAGTTTCCGGGTAACGTTCATCGTTACACAATTATCTTCACTTTTCTTGTTGAATTGTAATCATCTTGTAAGTTTATTTTTGTCATCAAACAAAGGGGTTTATACAAATTCCCGAGTTGTAATTTGTATTGTATTTATATACATCGTAATGAATTGATTTAGACAACTTACCTTTGGTGGGTTCTTGTTAATTGTTTTAAGCTATAAATATCTTATTTTGTATGAATTTATGTCTTTTGGCGTTACTTCAATTTGATCATAATATGTATTAGCTTGTAAAATAATGTGCACAATATTCCAATACCAAAAATGCAACGATGAAGAACAGGTTTTTCTTGAATATGGTATCGAGTTGTTCGAGAGTACCTTCTCGAGTTCTCAACTCTCAAGCTCTCTTCTTCATCTGCTTCGCTTTCTTCGATTTTTCTCCATTGATTGATGGTCAGAATCAAAATTCTAGGTGCATTTTCAGGTGTATTTTTCTACTTTGACGGTTTTAATATGGATTTCTTAGTTACTGTTCTAATTCATTTTTTTTGATCACTTGATTATTTGATGCTTCAATTAATTTTAGGCGTTTTTTAAGTCGTTTTTCTAGATGATTTTGTTTTTTTATCCTTCAATCTTGAAATTCTTGAATATGGTACTAAGTTACTGACTACTAAGGTTATATTGCAAATTCTTGAACATGGTACTATTTTTGTTTTGTTTTAGTTAATTTGTTTTATTGTTTTATTGGTGTTATTTATTGTTATTTTGAAATTTTGAAATGAACATGGTATTGAGGTTGTTGAATTGTTTTATCTTTCGGCTTTTTTTAATCCCTATAGTCTGTAATCTTAGTTAATTTGAAATTTTGAAGTTGTTGAATTGATGTTAATTAATTAATATTTCTTAGTAAAGTGTAATTTTTAATTGCTTTAAAATGTAAGTTGAAGAATTATTTTGTTTGTTAAATTCAGCAGTAGTTAAGTAATAATGATTGAAACAACTAATTTGACATTAGTCTGATCCTACAATCCGATCATATAAGCCGCTTTTGATCCAAAGTAGAATCGCAATCCTGACAATCTTGGTTCTTTTTTTATTATTGGTTTTTATGATTAACTTGGTATTTTGATTTGGGTTTTTTATGAATATAAGTGGAATCATCGTAGGAAGGTGCAAAAAAAAGCCACAGATCGAGCGGCACTTTGATCTGAATAAAATCAAAATGGTAAATTTTCTATGATATTTTAGTCCATTCATCTCATTCATTCCAAATTTCTATTTGAGATTAACACATTGGAATTGTTTGGCTAACAGCTGGTTTTTTGCTAGAGAATCGTCTATCATACATTTGAAGCTGATTTAATTGTCTATTTTAGTGGTATAATCTTTTTAAAATTGATGTAGCATTCTTGTGTATAGTTGTCACTTCATTAAGTTTATTATGGTTAAAATAGTGATTTTATTAGAGTAGCATATTATGCTTGCAGGTGGAATTAACTATGGCCATATGATCTTTGCAGCCTCAAATACAGGCTATCCAGCAGTGAAATGCTGGAAATCAGGTAGCCTTATGTCTAATCTCCCTCCCTCATTCCTAATATTGCCCTTACTTTGTGGTGCTTTATGTGTTTGGAGTTTTGAAAGTTGTGGATCGTTCTACTCGAACTTTTTTTTAAACTTATGTTTTAAATTATTTAGATATATAAGTTCCTCCCCAAACTATTTTGTAAAATAAGCTTATACTGAAATCGCTAGCCTTAACAGCGTTTTGCTATCCTATTGGGCTAGAGACTGGGTTTCAGATGTTAAGAGAAATCACTGTCGAGAACAGCATTTTGTGACTTAAAGGAAGTCGTTGTTTCTAACAGTGATTTTGTTGCACAAGTAAATTGCACAGAAAGATGGAAATAGATGAAAATCGTTGTTTTAGCAGCGATTTATCTGATTTATTTATTTATTTATTTTGTGTTTCATTCCTATACCGAAAGGAGAACTACAATAAAAAAAAAAAAAAAAAAAAAAAACTGGTAGTAAAGACATTGATCCTACATGTTGCTTCTGAATTTTATAAAATGATACAAAATGATTGATATAAGTTCATAAAGAGTACACCTACTATACTTCGTTCTATTCAATGTTCAGTCAACTTTTGAAAAGTTTTTTAATACTTAATCTATTAACACATACATGTATAAAAAATTAAGCATATAAGAAAATTTAACAAGATTTGAGATGAATATAATTTAACGTGTAGTTATACATGAACAGGTCAGTATTTTGATAAAAATGAGGTGAATGAATTAATTGTTAATAATTAGAGTAGTGGTAATGATAGATGAGCTTAATCGGAGTATATTATTAATTAAAAGTAGTACTTGGTATGATGATCTGAAAGGTATACTGTACTGAAATAGGCACAGGGTGTAGGTGACACTATAGCACCAAAATCAACAGTTTACATAAACGAAATGGCGGTGGAGATACCAGTGGGACAACGGAATGGGTCATCCGGATCCGGAACTGCTGCTGCTTCACTCTTGCTTCATCATAAGCATGATGATGATGATGTTGTTGCTCCTGGGTTTCCTTACCAGGTAATTGTATGCATTAAGTTGTTTCATATATACTCTTAGCTCTTGCATATGATAATTGAATTCTGCTTCTTTATGAATGCTTCAATGGCCATTATTGGAGGTTCTAACATATACTATTCCATACAACCCAAAAAAAATTAAATCAGATAAATCGCTGATAAGATAGTGATTTCCATCTATTTCCATCTATTTACTTTAGCAACAAAATCGCTATTGGGAACACCGACTTCCTAAGTCACAAAATGCTATTCTCGATAGCGATTTCTTTTAACATCTAAAACCCAATGTCACGCTATTAAGACCAGCGATTTCAGTAGCAGCTTATTTTTCAAATTAGTTTGGGGAGGAACTTATATATCCGAATAGTTTAAAAAATAAGTTAAAAAAAAGGTTCGTTCTACTCTCCTTTGCAGAAACAGGGTTTTGAGGAATATTGTAGGCTCATTGGAATTAGGGTTAGGCATGGTGCCTGATGTTTTGGTTGCAATCTATACTTAAATTCGTTCTTTATTTATTTATCTTAACATATAGCTTTTATTCGGTTTGAATCCGATTGTGCAGGTTAGGTTTAGTTAAAACTAACCTCCTTAATCTTTTGTTGCATGTTAATGTTATGACCGTCGGTCCTCCACTCGAGCCAACTAATTCAACACAACACAGTAACCAAAAATCAGAATAAGAAAAAGAAAGATGTACAGAATAGTAATGTAAATTGCAGAATATAGAAGAACAGAAAATATGGAATGCTTGTATTTATGTATTAGAGGATGTGGTGTCCCCTCGAGCTCGTCGAGTGGCCCGATAACTCCCAAAGGTACAAGACCCAATAGTGAATACAAGCATGAAAAGAAAATCCATCCTTCCTTGACTATTTATAAGAAGTACCATATTCTATAATGCTCATAAAAGTACAGCTCACCAAAATATAAAAGTACAGCTGAAAATAACAACCTCCTGATATACTATTTGTGAAGGCTACCTTCTCAAAGAAATAACAGAATTCGGTTATCCTCGTTGTTTTTTCTTCTTCTAGCATAAGTGAATTTGATTATGGGCTTGGGTATATCCGGATCTATGACAGTCAATAACATGATTTTGCCAATTACTAAGATGGGATCTCATGAAATCATCATATATAGGAAGAATATGGTCTCTAATCTTTAAAGGGTTAATAATAGGGTGAAGGGCACCCCTCATGTACTTATGGGTGGAGCCATGAACACCAACAATGATTTTTCAAGAATATCTAGCATAGATTGAGGATATCCTAGTATTGATCCTTTTGATTTATTCCAAAATATGAACCTGTTTATTTCTGGATCCATTGACATTATTGTTGGGCGCCCTAATATGTGGAATTCGAATATATTCCCATATGTGTAAAACTCATCAAATCTTAATTTTGAATCTTATCACATACTACTCCCTTACTTAGAGTTTGTCCCCTTTGATTTGATCCTTTTATGAGTGTTTTTTCTCAAATGGTGCAAATTCTAAGAGACGGAAATTATATACGATGCAAGGTAAGCTGTCCCTATAGAACAGAGCGGTCCACAATCTACTAAGAAGCCTGTTGTTGTGGAATCATATGATGAGTTTGTGAAATTATAGGAAGTTGTATATGAATCTGATAAGACTTGTGTTCTTCATGATGTTGATGATGATGAGAAGCAAATCATCCTATGAGTTCATAGCGAGAAGCTTGCAATTGCTTATATATAGTATTATGAATTCTATTCTTGGGACTATAATACTATAAGAAAGGAAATCATACAGGAAGTTGGATATGTATCTAATAAAGACTCCACCTGTAACTGTGTGTTTTGTTCAACGAGTTTAGAAATTTTTCACTCTATCAGAGCATAGCAGGCATTTTAAGCCAACAAAATGTGGCTTCCATCTTGGGGTACCGACCTGTCTATAACACTTTTCACTTATTCAAAGTCAATTAAAGTGTCTCATGTCAATATCAGCATCGTCCTCAGTGGATTGGCCAAGTAGCCTCCAAATGTCGGGTGCTGAAGACTTCCCTTCGTTATGCTTACAGGAGACAATGTTTCTAAAACTTGGATATCATTAACGGTAAGGCTTAACCTATCATATTATTATTCATTAGCTATGGAGCGATATGGGAGAGAAGTTAGAGTAACGCTCTCCTAGGGTTTTGGTTTTCCATCCCCTTGGTGAGCCTTTTGGAGGTTTGATGGTGCTTTAGAGGACGGCTGTTTCTGATTTTTGTTTCTTTTATCTATTTCATAAGTTAGTTTTATGCTTTTCTTCGTCTTTTTGTGATTGTTTTTGGGTCTCTCCTTTTGCGATGGTGGTTTTCAAAATTTTGGGTTCGCTGTTTTTTGCTACTGGTTTCCGGTTAGGTTCGTGGTTTTGGTTATGTCGGCGTTTGGAGTTTTGGGTCGCTTCTAGTGTGTTCCCCAATTTGGCATTTTTTCTTTTGCGGCTGTTTCTGGTGGTTTTAGAGAGTCCTGGGTTTCGACAGTTTTGGATTTTGGCGGTGCTGCTTTCAGTTAGGGCGAAGGGTCTGATGAGGTTGCTGGTGATTGCTCGGTGGTTTGACATGGCTCTCGTGCTGTTTGGATTCTGCACTCTTGATTCTTGAGGGGTAGGCTTTAGATTGGGGTTGACGGCGGTGTCTTGGGGTCTTGTGACGGTTCTTATTCCTCTTTTTTCTCCCTTTGAGTTCCTGGTTTTTTCAGTTCTCTTGGGTTTTGTTTTCTCGGTCTTTGTGTTGTTCTACCGTTTGGGATCCTTGGAGATTCTTCCCTTGAGTATGCTTTTGGTCTTGTGGGTGCGGGATAATATGGTGTAGGGTTTTCAACCTATCTGTGTATCGAAGGTTTGCTTCTTTGGGTTCTCTATGGTGTTTTCCTTGCGTTTTCAGGCGGTAGGTTAACGATGGGGTTGTTCTGGTCCTCGCTTTTGGGTGTTAAAATTAGGAGTTCTCTTGGCGTTTTCGGTGGTGTGAAAAGTACTCTACTGTGAAGGAGGTGTTTTCAGGTGGTCGGGGTGATTTTAGATCTGTTACCACCAGGGGTTATGCGGGTTTTGGCGTCTTTTCTTGGGTTTTGTGATGCTGGGGATGGCGTCCTTTAAACAGGGGTTGGTTCGAATAGGTGCGGGGGATCGTTTGCTTTCCCTGTGTTGCATGCTGAGGTGCTGGGTTAGTATGGTGTTGACGTCGGCCTGGCATCTTCGGTCCTTTGTTTTTTATGGTTTTCTTAGGTTTTGTTATCTGTTGGGAGATGGGTGTTTGTTGGTGTGAACGTCCCCTTTAATGGTGTTTTTTCTTTTCTTGCTCAAGTTTCTTGTTTCTCTGGTCTCTTGAGTATGGTTAGTGTGGGTCAGTGATGCTGTTTTTGTGGATGTTGGTTTGCCGGCGTTGGTTTTAACGGTGGGGTGGCCTTTTTCTGGTTTATTGGAGTTTTTGGGTCAGTGATGCTTATTATTAAGCTTTACGGGGTGATGAGATTGTAGGACAGTTGCCTAGGTATGGGTGTTGGAGGCATTATACTTCTTGGTGTTTAGATATTCCAGACTCGATGGTGGGGATTTGTTTCTATTGATGGGGTTTTATTCTTCTTGGTGTTTTGGTATTCCAGATTCAATGGTGGGGATTTGTTTCTGTTGGTGGGAATTACACTTCTTGGTGTTTTGGTATTCCGGACTTGTTGGTTTGTGGTGTCTCCTTTAGCGTTTTGCTCTTCAAGTGAGAGTGGTTGGTGAATACAGATGGTGGAGTTTTTGCGAATTATGGTGCCAATTTGGTGTATGTTATGGCGATGGTGTTGTTCGCTATGGGTCTTATGTTGGTTATGGTGTTGTCCGCTATGGCGACTTCTTACATTGGCTTGTTTTTCGGTGGGACAAAACCTTCCTCCGTCTTGGTGTGGTTAGGTGTTGGATTCTCGAACCGTCAGGGTGATGGTGTACGCTCCTGGGGGGTCAGCTGGTGCTTGTCTCCGATGCGGTGGTAAAGTGGTTGCTGTGTTTTATTTTGCTGCGAAGACATGGTGATTCTTATGGCGAGGTGGTTGGTCCTCTCTTCGAGCATTTTGGAGTATTTTTACTCACCTTGAGTGGGTACAACTGGTGTTTTTTTGTTGTCCCTATGTTGGTGTAAACGTGTAGAATCTCCTTGATTTAGGATAAACTCTTTGGTGATGCATAGTCCACTCCTATGCTGTTTTCTGAGTGGCCTGTTTCTTGGCCCCCTCCTCCAATGGCTTTTTTCCTTCACGGGGTTTTTTTATGTTGGCGGTTTTGGGGTTCCCAAGTCTCAGTGTTGATGTTGTTTTCTCCTTGCTTTTATATTTATATTCCGAATTTTCAAAAAAAAAAAAAGCCATGGAGCGATATGATATGCAGGGATCTTGAACTGCTTTGTAAGCATTCGCATGTAGTTTTGCATCCAACAATGGAGAATCATTATCTTTTAATAGATCTAGATTGGCCTTAATTTTTTATCAACACCTGTCAAAATTATATCAGTAGGATAGAGCCATGAATTATCACAATAAATTCTATGATTTAATCAAAACTATTATGCATTGATTGATTCCTTGGAAATCTTACATTATTGTTATTCTTTGCAATATATCAATTTATATTCCAATATTTTCATTAATATTAATTAAAATGTATAAAATAATATTTTTAAATTTGATAGTATAACTTAGGGGACCCCATGCGTAGCACGCGACCCCACAACTAGTTAAACCAAAAATCTACAAAGTTATTTAATCCAAAATTTATTATATCAGTAAGTCTCATGGGAGACGGTCTATTCTATAGACGGAATTCATGAAGCCCAGCCCAAAATATAACATAGTATATTTGGGGTTATAATAAATTATTTGGGGTTAGGTTATAGAATAGTATATTCGAGATTATAATACCTTACAATTAGGATTATAACATAATATAATTGATATTATAATAAAAAAAATCAATTAAGGGAAATGGGCTGGCCCAATTTTGTGGTCTATCCTATAGACCGTCTCTTGTGAGATTTTGTGTTATTATATAAATAGAAAATGACAAATCATAATAAGAACATGGAGAGTAAAATTTAACACAAAAACTTGGGTAAGATTATCTCATTGAGATGCATCTTATTGGGCCGGCCCAATAATAAGTACTTTTTTTACCAAATTTACAAATAGCTGGTCTTGGGCGAGATCGTCTCAAATTGAGACAAGGGTGGGTCAGCCCAATTTGCACACCTTACATGCTTTCTTTCTATTTTTCCATTTTTTGGACATTTTTTCATTTTAATCTTAAAAGTATCAATTTTGACCTTAAAGATATAAATTTCAACGTAAAATAATAATTAAACATATCAATTAAAGTAAAAAAAATCCAATTTGAACCTCTAACGGCCCGTTTGGTTAGTGGTACTAAATGGTGGTAATGAGAATGATTTATAGTGTAAAATTTCATCAAAACTTTCATGTCATTCCCATGGTAATGAAACTTTGATAATAAAAAAGTTTTTTTGTTCACAAATTTCCATTACCTTCTAATACCACCTGTCCCATTGGTAATGCATTGGAATGAATTTTATGAACAAAATGAGATGATTGTAGGTTATCAAGCATGGCCATCAAGATAGCCAAAAGATTTTTTTAACCAAATTACACTAGTTTTTCATTCACATTGCCACGATTTATTACCAGCTACCAAACGATCCGTAAGTGATCAATTTTGACGTTAAAGTGATCAATTTCTACCTAATATAATTGAAAGTGATTAGTATTGAATTGTATGTTGTTATGTAGTTCATTTATTTGGTTTATAATTGATATAGTTAACATCATAACAAAAACAAGATAAGGTCATAATTGATGCATGTTTGGTAATAATTGACAGTGATAAGTATTGAATTGTATGTTGTTATGTAGATCATTTATTTTGTTTATAATTGATATAGTTAACATCATAACAAAAACAAAATAAGGTCGTAATTGATGCATGTTTGGTAATAATTGATACTGTTAAGTTTAACAATTATAGTAACATTATGTTTTTTGTATTGAATTTTTTACTTTTTTTTTAGTTTCTAATATGCTTTTAATATGTTAACTGATACTATTGATAGTGCTATTAACCATTCATTTGTTGTTTAAAATTCACCCATAGAATGATAAAATAATAACATTTTATTAATTTCATTCTCAAATTGTGAAACAAAACCATATTTAGGTAGAAATTGATCTGTTTAACGCCATAATTGATCATTTATAAGTTCAAATTGAAATTTTTACTTTAATTGATTTGTTTAAATACTACTTTACGTTGAAATTGATATCTTTAAGGTTAAAATTGATACATTTAATATCCAAATTGAAAAATGTCCAGAAAATACAAAAACCAAAAACTGAAAATTTGGAGGGCAAAGCGCGCGTGTGTAGTACACACGACTAACAATGGGCCGGCCCATATCTCGTCTTAAAATAAGACGGTGTCGTCCAAGTTTTTGTGATTTACAAATTATAATGCCAATTTCAAAAGTTAAATGACCAATTTAAAAACTTTAAGGATCAATTTCAAGAATTTGAAATTGACATTATAAGTTATGGAATTCGACAAAGAATTTGACATTTTTAATACTTAAAAGGTAAATTTCAATTCTTAAAAAAATCAATTTTAAGGCTTAAAAAAACAACTTAAGGGTATTAAATTCTCTTTTTTCAACTTTAAAATAGGATGACTCAAACATTAAAGTTAATATTAAAAACTTTGAAATTGACCTATTAAATCTTAAAATTGGATTTTCAGTCTTGAAATTGTCCTTTTAAGTCTCAAAGTAAGTGTGTTAGTATATCTTTAATCTTTAATCTTTAATCTTTAAAAAACGCGCAAGAGTTTGACACTGTTCACATTTTCTAAATGAATAGTAAAATCACTGTTCCTACTTTCAGCATCACCTTGCTCTTTCTTGGCTCAGTTGCATTTTCTCCCTCATCACTCTTTTCCTACTATTTCTCTCTGTAATGCATTCCAATTTTTGATTACTAATTTTGCTATGTAAATCCAAAATTTCTTCAGTTTTTGTAGTCTATGATCCAGATCTTTACATAGCACATCCGTTTTTGTGATTATCAATAATTTTGCTAGGTAATTCGATCTGCATATCTTACATAGCAAATCCAAGATTCCTTTTTTTAAAATTAGGGTTTTGATATTGTTGATTGATTGAAAAATTAGGAATTTATTTTGTCTATGGTTTCTCTTCTGTTGAATATTTAGAGCATGTAGAACATTATCCAAGGCTTAGAACATGTACGTAGCATAAACTAAGTAATAACGTAACAATGGAACCAAAACGGGAGCATATGAGCAAGATGCCCGTTCGAGCATATGGGTGCTCGTTCGAGCACGGGCTCGTGGGTCTGGTAGAATGTTTCTGAACCTTTTGTTTGATGTTTTTGGTGTTTGCTCGTTCGAGCACTTTGGGTGCTCGTTCGAGCACTTAGAGATTTTCGAGTCAGAAAGTTTCTCGAAGTTGTTTTATGAAACAATGTGATTGTTCGTGAAACTGAGCTATGTTTCATAGACTAATGTGTTGTTATGAATAAATGTGTTACATCATCAATTGATGTATGGTTTGGATCAATCCATGTAACGCTTCAACTCTATAAATAAGAGTGAGTGAATGGATATCAAATCACTTATTCTTAGAATCAAATTTTGTCATCTTTCTCTGATTTTCTTGAAACGTAAAGGAGAGTGATCAACTCTTTTATTGTTTTCTGATTTCGATCTCTACAAAAACACAAAGTCGTTTAGTTCAATCGATTCGTACTAATCGGTTGATGTGATTGATTGTATCTCTTTGTCAATTTCCGTTTTCATAACCCAAGTACCTTTGTGGGAGAAATATCACAAAAGGAAAGTATTGATGTCGCCTTCAATCTATATCAAGATTTCCGGGCGATGTTTATCGTCGGAAACTAATCTTCATTACGGTGCTTATTTCATGGTTATTCAAAGCAAGGAGTCCATTGTCATATACAAAGGTTCGCATTATTATTTGTAACAATCTTTTGTGATATCTTCTTTGATCATGGGAAGCGTTAAGGATCTCACATCAAACTTCATGAAATTGGACAAATTTTCGTTATGGATATTTGATGAAGGCAAATAATATATTTATTTTCTTGAGTATATTTAATAAGAATAGAGCTGTTCATGGGCAGGCTTGGGCGGGTAGCGGACCGGGTAGCACCTAAAAATTCTACTCGCGGGCTCAAATATTCAAAAGTCCGCCCGCATTTGCGAGCATATTTTTTTGTCGCTACCCGCCCATTTTTAAAGCGGGCGGGACCTGCGGGTAGGCGGGTATTTTTATATAAAAATTTAAAACATAAATCATATTATAAAATTAAATTTTTTTAAGAAAAAAAAATATAATACATTATCTAAAATACTCTAAATATATATAAAGTCTCAAAATAGTCAAATTACATGAATATTGAATATAGACGGTGGAGTCGGTTACTTGTTCGACTTTTGATAGTCGATTGTTGAGTGCTTTGAGGGTTAAAAATATTAAAGTCTAAAAGAAGTAAACCTTAAGGCTAGTAGAAAAGTAATAAACTAAAGTTTTGTATGGGTCATGTAATAGTATAGTTTAATATTTAATAAAATTAATAATTTAATAAATAATATATTAAACTAAGCGGGCGGGGGGGTATACCTGCGGGTAATTTTTCGTGTCGCTACCCGCCCTTTTATCTTGGCGGGCGGGTATTACCCGTCCAAACTTTAATTTTTTTTTGAAAAACGTTGTTCATGCCCGCCCGTTTTTCGAGCCGGATTGGGCGGGCCTAGCGGCTAGCCCGCCCATGAACAGCTCTAAATAAGAAGTATCATGGAAAACAAGTAAGTTTTTCTTTCATGTAATTTATTTAATCATAAATTATGTTTGATGTTTTTGTGTTTAAAATCGTGAGAAAGTATTTTCATGCATTTAAATCTTCTTTTGGATGATCATATACAAAGATATGATCTAGAGAAGTAGGTATGTGTTATTTTGATGATGAAAATTTATGATGGAAATCATAAAGTGTTATTTCTTAATAATTTATAATTAAGAAAAGAAAATAGAAAGATATTCATGTAATCATCATGGTTAAAAGGGCAATGATATTTTGTAGTATGGAATAAAATACTACAATGCTTAAAATTTATATATTATATATAAATTAAAATTGCCAAGTACACATACGGCCCGTTTGGTAGGTGGTAATAAATCGTGGTAATGGTAATGAAAAACTAAGGTAATTTTGGTTGAAAAATCACTTAGTCACTTTGATGGTCATGCTTCCCCAACTTAAATCATCTCATTTTCTTAATAAAATTCATTCCAATACTATTGGGAAAGGTGGTATTAGATGGTAATGAAAATTTATAACCAAAAACTTTTTTTTGTGATCAAAGTTTCATTACCATGGGAATGATATGGAACTTTTGATGAAATTTTACACTATAAATCATTCTCATTACCACCATTTAGTACCACTAACCAAACGGGCCGATAAAGTATGTGTTTAATCAAATTTTATTTGATTAATGTTAGAAATAATAGTGCGAACCTTTGTGTATGGCAATGGACTCCTTGCTTATAATAAACCATAAAACGAAAAACACCGTAATGAAAATAAGTTTGCGACGATAAACATCGCTCGGAAATCTTGATATAGATTGAGGGAGACATCGATACTTTCCTTTTGTGATATTTCCCCCACAAAGGTACTTGGGTTATGAGACCGGAAATTCACAAAGAGATACAATCAATCACATCAATCGATTAGTACGAATCGATTGAACTAAATGACTTTGTGTTTTTGTAGAGATCGAAATCAGAAAAACTATAAAAGAGTTGATCCCTCTCCTTTACGTTTCAAGAGAATAAGAGAAAGATGATAGAATTATAAATTCTAAGAATAAGTTATGTGAGATCCATGCACTTACTCTTATTTATAGAGTTGGAAGTGTCACATGGATTGATCCAAACTATACAGCAATTGATGATGTAACACATTTATTCATAACAACACTTTATTCCATGAAACATAGCTTAGTTTCACGAACAATCACTTTGTTCGATAAAACAACTTCCAGAAAGTTTCTGACTTCGAAATTTCCAATGTGCTCGAACGAGCACCCAAAGTGCTCGAACGAGCAAACACCAAAAATACCAAACAGAAGGTCAATCAGAAACATTCTGATAGATCCAGGAGTTAGTGCTCGAACGAGCCACAAAGTGCTCGAACGAGCACCACCTTGCTCGAACAAGCAGAACCATGCTCGAACGAGCAGCTTGGTCTTTGCTCCTGTTTTGGTTCCGTTGTTACGTATCTTGCTTAGTTTATGTAATGTACATGTTCTAAGCCTTGGATAATGTCCTACATGCTCTAAATATTCAATAATTAAAAAATGATTTTGTTCATAATGTTTTGATGGAATATTTTCTTAGAAAATGTCAAAGGAAATTGATTAATTCAAGAAAATGCGTGGTTATTTATTTAATCGTGAAAATTTCATATTTTATATATGAAATTGTTTTATTTGGGAGTAATGATTTAACTAGCAAGAGATATAATAAGATGTTCTCATGACATGTTAACCTTCAACATTTTATGTTTAATGTAGGTTATCTTTTCTTTCATAAATGCCAAAGTCTTGGTTTTGGATATTATCAATTTTTGATGGTTAGTTTTAGTATACCCATATGCAGATTGTTTATAAGTTAATCGAAATATGATTATCTTTGATCTCTTTATATTTATGATATGTTTATGGTATGAAAAAGGCTATCTCACGTGAATGTTAAGTATGATAACATGTATTTTATTTCTTTGATTTTGTTAAGTGGTTATTATAATAATTGTTTTATATCATAATGCTTCTTGGGTATTGCTTTGTTGTATGAGATTATTTATTACATAATTTCGTTGTAATATACGATATTAAGAATGATGTTGTATCAATTTTATTGATGTAATTACCCATAATTTTGGTTAGTTATGGACTATGGTAGTTATTTTGTTATGACTATTTATAAAAAATTAATGTTTTTAATTGACTTATGTCAAGTATCTCATAAAATGAGATAAGAATTAAATTGACATATAATTTTGTTTACCCAAGTTTATTATAGAAAAATAAAAGGGGTAATGATTCATTTTGACATACTCAAATTAGTTATGTTATTACCCAAGACAATCTAGTTACATTATAACAACTAAGATTAATGGGTAGAATTTATATGTCATATTGATATACATATTTATGTATATGGAACATATTAAATTTAAGTTTAATATGGTTGGACCATTATTTGTAATAATTAAATTTAAATTATTATGTATAATTCAACAATGTTGAAATTATAATTAAATGGTTGTTTTTATCATTACTTATGAAAATCGTTATAAAATAAATTGTTATAACTAAGAGAATAAATTAATCTGCATAGATTTTGCAAATTATGTTTTATGGTGATTAAAATTCCATAATGATTATAACTCAAATTATTATTACTAGTTTGTAATAATATTTTGGTATGTTTATTTGGTCCATATGAGAAAATGGATGATGTATATAATTTATTCATAAATTATATGTTACAAGTTGATTTATTTTAATCCTTTATCCTTTAACTATAAAAAGTTTCTAAAGGATGAATACTATTCATCAGCCTATCCATGAACAGTGAAATCACTGTTTATGTCTGCTGTCTCTGCACCTTTCTTTCTTTTGCTTGCTACTCTCTTCTACTAACTTCCTTCTTTCCATTCCATTTCCCTTCTTTTTAGTTTATCGTCTCTCATTGAATAAAAAGAAGATCAGCCTTGTGGCTTTGTTGATGTTGATCCAACTGGAAGATATGCAAGAGTAAGTAAAATAGTTTAAATTTAATTAAAATCTTCATCGTTTTTGTTTTGATTCTGCATTTGTTGTCCTCATTTTAGGGTTTTATTGTGGTGCTTTCATTTTTAGTTTGGATCTTCATCTTCATCGGTTTTTCTTTTGATTCTGCATTTGTTGTCCTCATTCCCCCTCTTCCTCTTGCATGAAATTCATTTTAGGGTTTGATTGTGGTGCTGATGAAGCCGAACTGCTAAGACGAAAAGACGGTGGTGTTACTTTTCATCTTGCTTCCTCTTGCTTCAGATTTTACAGTTCAACGGTGATGATGATGAAGATGATGATGAAGGTTAGTTTCTGATCTGTAGGTTTTTGATTGATTGGGTTTATGGGATTTCTTTGATTTATGATTATTTATTCCTCTTGATTGATATTTTTATGAAAGTTGAGCTTTTTATTTTAGCATTCAGGTTCCTCTTAAATTTTCCCTTAGATAAGTATATAAAGCTTTTTATTTGATTTATGATTATTGCTTCAGATAACATCCCAGATTGGTTTCTTGCATTATGAAGAAGCCTGCAACTTAGATAAGTATATAAAGCTTTAAAAAATTTAGGCTTCTTTTCAAAATTTTGTAGTATAAAGTTTCAGGAAAATAATGTTTGATATGAAAGGCTATCTGTATTCAATTCAAGCCATTTTGTCCTGCTTTCTATTTCTTCGAGCTTCTAAATTATAATCCATAATCTGCTTGCTTAATCTATGGATTACCTTTCGATGTCATAGATGTGTATTTAAAGTCTGTTTACTCTTGCAGGTGTCGCCCCTTAAATATTGTTGAAATACTTATTGGGTCTAAATCGAACAAATTTGCATATGTTGTTTCTATTATATATAAAAAGAAGATAATGTGAGCTTTTTAATGCAGGTGATTGTGTTGCTAACCAAGGCTTGGTGCACTTTGAGATCTACCTGCTATTTTTGTTTGTTCGGATAATCATTGTATGTTTTCTGACTGTTTTTGTTATTGATTGCATGAATTATGATTTTTTTTTATTGGTTTTGGATTATATTTGTGTTTTATTTGTTGGGCTTGAATTTGGTTGATTTTTGAGTTGTCTTGGTTGAAATTGAACTTTTAATTAATTTTTTATATTGTATTTTTATTTTGATTTGTCGTTTTCGTGAATTTGGTTGATTTTTGAGATGCTTGGGTTAAGAGTGAATATTTTCATTTGTAGTAGTTTTTATTATTGCTTTTGTGAATTATGAGTTGTATTGGTTCTAAGAATGTAACTGTATTTGATTTGTTGCATTGTTGGTTGAAAATAATTGGTTTTATTTGATGTGATGTTGGTTTATGTAGTGATAAGCTATGGTTATTGAGGATTTATGCAATTAAAACATTATCTATTTTGCGGTGCTTAGCTATGTATAGATTAGTTTCTTGCAATGTGATATTGGTTTTGTAGTTGTGATTACTACATAAGGATTAGCTTTTTTCAATCTAATGTTGGTATTTAAAATTTTTATGGTTTCTAACTTAGATATATAATAGGTAGGTACTTTTGATTAGTAGTGGTGGATAAAACTTAAATTTAATGAGATAAAGAAAATGTAAATGTTCACATTTCTTACTTCACTTTTCTTACCTTAATTCCTCTTGCTGCTTTCTTGCTCACTTCACATCTCCATTCTGAAATCCTCCTCACTGCTTCTACCTCCTTTCTTGCTTCATATCATTCTTCTCTCTCCATAGTATATGTATTATGATTGTTTGGGTTGAATTTGAGAATTTGACAATTTTTTGATTTATTTTTTGACAATTTTTTGATTTATTAATATAAAGGAAATTCTCTAAAAATGGTTTTTCAATATGGAAGGGAACTTCCTTTTTTGTTTGTGATGTTTCAGCAAAAGGTGCACAAATTTTTGATTAATGGATTCTTGGATCAAAATCTAATGTGGTAAATAAGGTAGTTGGTTTGATCTTAGCATTGATATCATTTATTGTGACAATTATTCTTTTCTTGGTATATGTCAGATTCCCTCATTCATTTTCAAACTTATTGGAATAGGTGTTTCACATTTTTACTGATCAAAATGGTATTTAGTTGAGTTCCAAAGCTTGTTGCCAGTTACTTAACTGAGATTGCTCGGGATAGGAATCTCTTGCGTACCAAGTTCCATGTCTTGACCTCTATCTTAGCATTAATTAACATGTTTTGCAAACAACATTAGTACTTTAAAATGCCTCTCAGAACTGAACATCAAGATTCAACTATAACTATTCAAGTTAATTAAGCTTAATTTATTCGATTCAACTTAAAAATGTCAATTAAGTAGGATTTCAGAAAGGTGGAGTTTGTCTAGCGAGTAAATGCCCTAAATTTAACTACATGACAGGAAATTTGGTACATCTGGATATAAGCAACAATAAAACTAGCTCTAAAGGTGCCTTTCACACAGTAGAATATATAAAGAGAACCAAGATCTTGCCATGGTTGAATGTACACATGAACGACTTTGGAAATAAGGTATAGTTTTTTTCCCTTAATTTTCCAAGTATTAGCCTCTGGTATATTTATTGGGCATTAGACTGATGTAATTATGTAAATAATTAAATAGTTGCTTAGCAATTAGACTGTTTCCACAATAAATTCTGCTTTTTTTCCATACCTGTCCTTGAGATACTTTGTCTTCCCTAAAAGAGTGTAAACAATTTCTTTTTGCTATCCTATCTACGTATGTCTTTTGTGATTCTTGTTTATTGAGAGTCTGTTGAGTTTTTATTTTTGACATTTTATTTTATCATTGTGAGAATTGGGGATCGTTTATTTTACTACCTTGAGACATGTAAAGCTCATTGTTGTAGATTAGTATGTAGGTCTGGTTTAAAAACTCATTTTTGAACCACCTCATGTTTAATTATGTGAACCTTTTCAATCATTCACATGTTTTGGCTCTTAACAAGCGATTTCTGACCCTTGTTGGATTTAGGGTTTACTTGAATTTCCCCTTTTTAAATCTAGCGGGCTAAATACTGGGTTTTGGTATTATTTTTGTTGAGTTTGATATGTTCTCATTCTGTATCTTTTTCCTCTTACATGGTTTGATACCAATTTGACTATTTTTAGGATAAGAACAAAAGCTATGTTGTGTTGTAGCCGGGGAGAAATCTAAGTCATCTAACCATTCTATATTCGAGAATAAGAACGTAGTGCACTAACTCTTTTGTTTAGGGTGTTCTTGTGATTTTCAATGGTTGTTTACTTGAACATCAATTGAATTTTTGTGTATTTTACTTCTTTACATCAATTGAATATTTAGTGTAAAAATATTTTTGTTTATTTGATATACTATTTTATTGCAGCGTGTTGAGCCTTTTTGCACCTTGCTAGAAAAGGTAAGTTGTAAAGAAACTGAAGTTGGATAAAGCAAGTAAAGAGGAAATCATTGTTGCTGTTGCAAGCTTAACTAAAGCTAAAGAAGATCTTGCAAAGTTGAAGAGAGAGCGAAGCTTAAACCCGGTGTTCCTAAAAAGGATGGAAAGATGATTATACTCAAGATTTCTTTAATTGTCAAGCATTCCTGATCGTCTCAGGACAACTACAAGCTTAATCTTATGCATGTGCCCTTGGTTTTGTTTACTCATTTTGCCAGACATTTCTTGCTAAGAATTCTCATATCTCCAAGCATCTTGCTGAGTTTTGGATGGTCGAGCCTGAATTCGCATTTGCAGATTGTTCTCTCTTTTTGTACATATGTTTGTTGTTTCTTTTTAAAGTTGAGCACAGACAGTGGCGGACCCAGGAATTTCAAACTGGGGGTACAAAACACGAACGTCATATCATTCATGTAATCGAATAAATTTTAAAAAAATTACAACACATAATAGAATCAATAGTTAAAGTCTTACAATCCAAAATAACAATAAAAGTCTTACGATACTTAAAGTTTTACACTAATACACTCCAAAATTACAAATTCATCCTTCGAGTCTTCATACTTTTAAAACGATCAATAATCATGTCGTCGGAAATTTGTAGAAACACTTCCTTCTCAATAAAAGTAACCAAACAATCATTCATAAGTTGATCACCCATGCTATTTCTCAACTTACTTTTGACATATGTCATTGCGGAAAAGTAATCATCTCCAACCTCTTCTATTATGTGTTTGGTAGTCTCTTTTGCACAACAATTGATAATATCATTTTGAATTTTGGGAGAGGTCAATTGACAATTTTTGGGTGCATTTTGGAAAGTATGTTGTCTTATTTCGTCAACCTTCCCCCCTAACCACTTCAAAAGCTCAAGAAAGTTACCCCTACTATATGATTCCTCACTTTCATCATGTCCCCGAAATGCCAAACCTTGACCCAAAAGAAATCTCAAACAAGTTAAGGATGCATTCAAACGAATATGATATGAATCCATTTGAGACTGACTCGCATTATCAAACAAAACTTCAATTGAGTTATTTTTTGCATCTCTTAGATTCACATATTTCTCATAAGCAACATTGTGAGCACTTTTAATTCCACCAACATGCTTTTGAAACCTATCCGGTTTATTCCACCCTTTAAACCCTCCATTAACGAATGCATCTCCCCCATTCTTTATTTCAACATCCCTCTTGAACAAATAACAAACAAAGCAAAATGCAGCATCTTTTTCAACACTATATTCAAGCCAATCCCATTTTTTGAACCAATTGACACTAAAACGGCGCAAACCACCTATTTGTCTTTGAGGGAAATCATGTGTTTTTGGTTGGCAAGGGCCTCTAAGAATATAAGCTCTCCTAACAGGATTTCTTTCATTTTGGGGATAATCCATTATGTTTTTTCTCAATCCCGGGTCATGAGGAAGAAGTTCAACATCATACACCCAATCATCATCCAATGGTTCATCATAAGCACTTGAACCACCTACTTCCATATTAACATCTTCACTTTGAGGGGAACTTAAAGGAGGTGATGGAGAGTCAATGCTTTCATTAAATGTTCCTTGAGATTTCATTCTTTTAAACAAAAATTCACGAAGATTGGGTTGTTTATCCCCCGCAATTGACTTCTTTGAACTTGAATTACTTGACATTTCCTAATTAATTTAAATACATGAATTAATTGTCAATTCTAATTTTCAAGCAATTTCCTAATTCAATTTTCAAGCAACACAATTACAATTACCAATTTCAATTTTCAAGCAACACAATTACCAATTTCAATTTTCAATCAACACAATTATACAAACACTAACAACTCATAGTCCCATGGCATGAATTTGAAATTTGAAAACCTAATTGAGTAATTGGCAATTACACATTTACACAAACACTAATTTGATAAATAAAATAACATAAATTAAGCAACAAGCCAACAACAACAACTTATTTAAGCAATTTCAATCATAGAGAATAAAATTGAAACTTTAAAATTCAAATGGAGTTTTAGTGAATTAGGGTTATTAACCTCAAATGGAGAATTGGAGAAAGTGGTCAGTGGAGACAGCAGGGCGCAGGCAGGAGGCGAGGCGGTGCGGTGGTGGCGCTGGACTGGTGGCGGTGCCGCGGTGGTCGACTGACGACTGGTCGAGAGTGAGAAGGGACAACAGGCGAGAGTGAGAACTGAGAAGGGACAGGCCGCAGGCGAGAGAGAGAACACGCGAGAGAGAGACTGGAATAGGATTTCTAAATTTTTTTTATTTTTTATTTTTTATTTTTTATTTTTTATGATTTTTTTTTTCAAAGTGGGGGTACAGCTGTACCCCTTGTCTCTTAGTGGGTCCGCCACTGAGCACAGATGGACGCAGAGATGTTGAGCCTTTATATTGTGAAATATACTAGAGATTATATGTTAACATAAGCTTTTCGTACTTTTTTTCTTGCTTCTTTTTCCATTTACAGTCAATTATTTAAGCTATGGTTTCAAACTATATGTTGCTAAAAATTTTATTATCATGCTTGGCTTAAAAGATACATATAATTCATTCATTATATTATTGTATGGTCAAGTATGATTCATTTCTTCCTATATGCTAATTTAATCTTTCCATCCATTAATATAAATAGTGAAACTCCATATGGTAACCCTGAGGTTTTGGGTTTTCCACGTGGTAAAGAAAACTTTTAAAAAATACACGCGGTACCCTGAGGTTTGCGTAAATGTTTCATCATGACCTTTTTGCAGATAAAAATGTTAGCAAACGTTTATTTTGAAGCTTTTTATGCTGTTGTATGCATATTTATGCGACTCACCATTTTAAATGCCATCAGTTTGAACTTTTTCCCCAAAATATAAACCTCAAATCTACCATTTTTCATCCAAATCATTTTTTTTCCTCCAAATCAAAAGATGGTAGAGTTTGGGTTTATATTTTGGAGAAAATGGTTAAAATTGGTGGCATTTAAAATGGTGAGTCACATATATAGGCGTACACCAACCTAAAAACTTAGAAATTAATGTTTCCTAATGTTTCGTTAACGTTTTATGTGCAAAAAGGTCACGGTGGAACAATTTGGTAAACCTCAGGGTTACCATTTGGATTTTTTAAAAGTTTTGGTTACCACATTGAAAACCAAAAACCTCAGAGTTACCATGTGGAATTTCCCATATAAATAAATAAATTTGGAATATCAACCCGCTCAAACAATTAATAAAAGTATAGAAGCAATGGCAATTAATTTGCAAATATGTTATTTGGTTTCTTTTTCTCTATTTTTCAGCATTTTAATTGCATCATATATCAACCGCTAATAGCTTATGTTAGCATATTGTCATTCTTCTATTATTTGTTTATTTTTTAATACAAGGTAAGCAGAAGAAATGAACGCGTCTTGTATGAGATTATCTCATCATTAAAGGGACTTAATTCAATACTTTTTCATTGAACAATTAGTTGATTAATAATATTTACATTTACATTTAAATTAGATAATTTTTTGAACAAACTTATCATGCTCTATGGACTATCATCATCATCCCACCCAGTGTGTCCCGCACATAAAAAACTATGAACAGGATCTGGGAGGGAAGGACGACGGCAACTCATACACATGAAGGAGAGCGCAACCAAAAAATAATCCCCCGACTCAAGAAAGACAAAGAGAAACCCCTGCGACGTGTAATTAATACGAACAAGAAGTCCAATTCCTATCTATACATCTCTAGCCTTGCATTTCTTATACATTTGAAACAAATTGACAGTCTAATATTTTCATTAATAGAAGTGTATAAAATAACGTAATAAAATTAAATAATGTAACTTGGGGGACCGCGTGCGTAGCACGCGGCCCCACAACTAGTAACTATAAAAGGCATTATAAGTATTTACTTATAAATAAAGTTGTGTCCTTTAAGACATGAAATTATCAAGTAGTATGATAATGTATTTTATACTTAAAGTATAAAATGAAGATTATGGTAAATAGATTCCATAATATTTAATAATTGATTGATTATTACTAGTTTGTAATAACGTGAGTAAATTGCTCAAGTTATGCATATTTTATGTATGAAATTCAATTTTGAATTGAATCACAAAGAATTGACATTTCTTTTTAGTGATTGAATGTTTACAAATGGGGAGGTAATTTTGAAACTTTCAAGTGTAAATTAATAACGATAATGTTTATCCATAAACATTTGTCTTAGTTTTAGACAAAGAAATTAAATTATCTCTAGTTTGAGATATTTAATAAAAAGTCATTTTGAGGAAAATGCACACTAAGTGAATATGGTGAATATGTCTGGTTGCATGGTACTAGAATAATGTTACTTCTAGTGTTCCACATTTCTTAAATGTGGAAGGAGACTCATTGAGTTCTATTGATGCAATCAAGAAAATGAGAATTGATGAACTATTGATAAGTTAAAGGTCCATTTAGTGGTACAAGGTTATAGACCAAAGCACGATATCGATCATTTCAATACTTATGCACCTGTTGCAAAAACAACCACCATTTGGTTGTTGGTAGCGTTAGCTTCGATTCACAATCTAGTGATTCATCAAATGGACGTGAAAACTGCGTTTTTGTATGGTGAACTAGATGAAGAAGTTTATACGAAACAACCCGAAGGGTTCGTTTTGAAAGGACAAGAGAACAAGGTGTGTAAACTTGTTAAGTCGCTATACGAAGTAAAACAAGCACCGAAACAATGGCATCAAAAGTTTGATGAATTGATTTGTCCTTTGGATTCAAATTGAATCAACACGATAAGTGCATTTATAGCAAGTTTGATGGGCAAGGCAACGGAGTCATTATTTGTCTCTATGTTGATGATATGCTCATATTTGGTGCTGGTTTAGTACGGGTTTCAGAGACAAAACAAAAAGAGTTTTTGTCAAGTTCATTCCAAATGAAGGACATGGGGGAAGTCGATGTGATCTTAAGAATAAAGATCATAAGAGACGGCAATGGAATAAAGTTAAGACAATCTCATTACATTGATAAAGTACTTAAGAAATTCAATATGTTTGATGAAACTCCAATGTCGACCCCTATGGATCAACATGTCAAAATTCATAACATGAAAAGGAACCAATTGCGCAATTAGCATATTCAAAGGTTATTAGATTGCTAATGTTAAAATGTATCCGATGTCTTGTACGAGACCGAATATTGTCTTTGCGATAGCAAAGTGGAGTAGGTTTACTTGTAATCCAGGTTCGCATCATAAGAAAGCGATTAAGAGAGTATTAAAATACTTTAAGGATACTATGAATTGTGGTATCACTTATAGTGGAGAACCTCCAAATTTGAGAGGGTTATTCTAATGCAAGTTGAATCACGAATGAAGAAGCTAACTCTTTGACAAGTGGTTGGGTGTTTGTTTATGGGGTAGGAGCCATATCTTGGTCTTCTAAGAAACAAACGTGCATTGTTGTTCCACTATGCCTTTCGAGTTTATAGCGCTAGCATCTGTAGGGAAGGAAGCGGAATGGTTAAGGGATCTCATGTTTGAGATACCTTACTACCAATGCCTATATCACCGGTGGCAATTCATAAGGATTGCAGGAATGACATTGGCGAAGGCTTATAGTCAAGTGTATAACGGTAAATCCCGTCATATTGCTCTTAGGCACAGCCTAGTGCAAGGGTATATCGTTAATGGGGTCATAACTCTTGATTATGTGAACACTAAGTTCAATTTGGCTGATTTTTTTTTTCACAAAAGTCATGAGTAGGGATTCAATTGAATCGAATTACATTACTAAAATTCAATACGAAAGCCCAATTCACGCATGATTAACGTTGTGTGTGAATTCAATGTGCTGAAATTGTTTTTGGATTTTGTAAGCAACAAGTTTTAAATGACTCATCGTTGCTTTGGACCGTGATTAAGTGAAGTAGTCGTCATTTAAAGTTCTCAAGACCAGGAGTAGAAGAGCTCTTGGTGATATCTATTCACGTGGATATCATTATATCACGATCGTTTGTCAAGTGTGTTGTACTAGGTGTTAATTCAATCCGCAGGGACATTAGCATTGATGCATAGAACGTGATTTTGAAACTCAGTTTTAGTGAAAGAGAAAGAAATGTCCTAAAGCCTCTAAATGTGGGAGGATTGTTGAATATTTAGAGCATGTAGGACACTATCCAAGGCTTAGAACATGTACGTAGCATAAACTAAGCAATAACGTAACAATAGAACCAAAACGGGAGCATATGAGCAAGATGCCCGTTCGAGCATATGGGTGCTCGTTCGAGCAAGGTAGTGCTCGTTCGAGCACGGGCTCGTGTGTCTGGCAGAATGTTTCTAAACCTTCTGTTTGATGTATTTGGTGTTTGCTCGTTCGAGCACTTAGAGATTTTCGAGTCAGAAAGTTTCTGGAAGTTGTTTTATAGAACAATGTGATTGTTCGTGAAACTGAGCTATGTTTCATAGACTAATGTGTTGTTATGAATAAATATGTTACATCATCAATTGATATATGGTTTGGATGAATGCATGTGACGCTTCAACTCTATAAATAAGAGTGAGTACATGGATATCAAATCACTTATTCTTACAATCAAATGTTGTCATTTTTCTCTTTTTTCCTTGAAACGTAAAGGAGAGTGATCAACTCTTTTATTGTTTTCTGATTTCGATCTCTACAAAAACTCAAAGTAATTTAGGTCAATCGATTTGTACTCACACTAGTGGAAAAAACGTCAAAGGCTGCGGTTTTTAGGCCACTATAGGCTGTGGTTTAGGACCCAAGCATTTGTAGTAGCAGCTGATAGCATTAAAGAAAGGCTGCGGTTGAAAAACGCAGCAAAAATTTTTATTATAGGCTGCGGTCAGCCCAAAAAACCGCAGCCCTTGATGGTGTATCAGGAGGGAAGGTGAGCAGCATTAAAGGCTGCGGACAGCCCTTGAAACCGCAGCCCATGAAGTAATTTATTTTTTAATTTTTTTTTGTTTAATTAATATTTGTATATATTATAACCATTATAAAATAATAATTATATAACAATAATACTTCATACCCAATTTGAAGCATATGACTAATATTTTCAATTCTAACCACTTCAACATTATAATATATACCTATTAGTAATGTGTGTCAAGTTTCATGCGTAACAAACCACGTTTGAGCTACTTTATGCACGAAAGTGCCAAAAAAGCGTAAAAAAAACCTTAAAAACGCAACTTAATACCCAATTTGAAGCATATGACTAATATTTTCAATTCTAACCACTTCCACATAATAATATATACCAATTAGTGATGTGTGTCAAGTTTCAGGCGTAACAAACCACGTTTGATCTACTTTATGCGCGAAAGTGCCAAAAAAGCTTAAAAAACGTGAAAATTGCAACTTAACATTTCATTTCAAGCATATGACAATAATTTTCAATTCTAACTATTTCAACACAATTATATACTTATTAGTAATGTGTGTCAAATTTCATGCGTAACAAACCACGTTTGAGCTACTTTATGCACGAAAGTGCCAAAAAAGCGTAAAAAAACCTTAAAAACGCAACTTAATACCCAATTTGAAGCATATGACTAATATTTTCAATTCTAACCACTTCAACATAATAATATATACCTATTAGTAATATGTGTCAAGTTTCACGCGTAACAAACCACGTTTGAGCTACTTTATGCACGGAAGTGCCAAAAAAGCTTTAAAAAACCTTAAAAACGCAACTTAATGCCCAATTTGAAGCATATGACTAATATTTTCAATTCTAACCCCTTCAACATAATAATATATACCGATTAATGATGTGTGTCATGTTTTATGCGTCACAAACAACGTTTGAGCTACTTTATGCTCTAAAGTGCCAAAAAAGCTTAAAAAACGTGAAAATTGCAACTTAACGCTTCATTTCAAGCATATGACAAATATTTTCGATTCTAACTACTTCAACACAATAATATATACTTATTAGCAATTTGTGTCAAATTTCATGCGTAACAAACCACGTTTGAGCTACTTTTTGCACGAAAGTGCCAAAAAAGCTTTAAAAACGTTTAAAACGCAACTTAATACCCAATTTGAAGCATATGACTAATATTTTCAATTTTAACCACTTCAACGTAATAATATATACCAATTAGTGATTTGTGTCAAGTTTCATGCGTGACAAACCACGTTTGAGCTACTTTATACGCGAAAGTGCCAAAAAAGCTTAAAAATACGTGAAAATTGCAACTTAACACTTCATTTCAAGCATATGTCAATAATTTTCAATTCTAACTATTTATAAATTTATAAATGATCCTTATGTTTGGCTAACGTGGGTGTAAGATGTAGGTTTCAGATTTTTGCAGGTCCTATCCTTGAAGACTATTATAAATTTATAAATGAGACGCCGTCGACCTTCCTTCCCCGGACCCTGACCATAGAGTATCTATGTGCGGGAACACTGGGTATGATGATGATGAATATATACTTATTAGTAATGTGTGTCATGTTTCATGCGTAACAAACCATGTTTGAGCTACTTTATGCACGAAAGTGCCAAAAAAGCTTAAAAAAACTTCAAAGCACAACTTAATACCCAATTTGAAGCATATGACTAATATTTTAAATTCGAACCACTTCAACATAATAATATATACCTATTAGTAATGTGTGTCAAGTTTCATGCGTAACAAACCACGTTTGAACTACTTTATGCACGAAAGTGCCAAAAAAGCTTTAAAAAAAACGCAACTTAATACCTAATTTGAAGCATATGACTAATATTTTCAATTCTAACCCTTTCAACATAATAATATATACCAATTAGTGATGTGAGTCATGTTTCATGCGTAAAAAACGACGTTTGAGCTACTTTATGCACTAAAGTGCCAAAAAAGCTTTAAAAACGTGAAAATTGCAACTTAACACTTCATTTCAAGCATATGACAAATATTTTCGATTCTAACTACTTCAACACAATAATATATATCAAATGGTTTTATATGTACCTTTACAGCTCTCCATTTCGGGTTTGTGGCTCTTACAGCAGATCTCATTTCCCCACGCAGTTTCTTCATAACACTGAAACACATGGGGAAAGAATAAATATTTATTTAATACTATTTATTTTAACACTTAAATGAAAATTTTTGACAATTTATAAACTTACGCATTCAACAAAGCTTTGAACTTTATGTTGCGAGGCATGGCTTGTCCTTGATGTAATGAGTCGAAAACGTGCACCGTATTCGCCATAGGACATATTACCAAAAGTATCCAATGCACACTACAAAAACCATGATTTCAAAATATAAGTCCAATTTAAAAAATCAAAATATAAGTTCAATTTCAAAAAAAAAATTAATCCCCTATCATAGTATGGGGCCAGAATGAAGGTGTGTTTAGACGCAAAGGAATGTTTCAAAGCACGTTCAACATATGCTTTGACGTCATCTGGATTAGTATCACTGTTAGCACCAGAAATCGACTCAGGACAAAACCATCCAAATTTTATTGGAGGTTCGAGGCAGTTCAGCTCCTTGTAAGCCGCACTAAACTCAAAAATAAGAAAATTTTGTCAGTAATTCGATTATTATTAAAACAATTAAACAACAAAACTTAAATTGTAAGATAAGAACATCACATACATCATGTAGACAAGGATAAGGGCGATATTCAACATCTGCCCTCGCAAAAATTGCTCAATGTCACTAGGACCAATAAGCACGCTACGCTCCTCGGCAAAGCAGAATTGTTCCGTGCTCAGGGGTAGAATAATTGGGTCCTCCTCACGCATGCGAGATGCACCTGTGTGCAGCCATAGGCAATCAGGAGAGAGATGTTTAAGTTCCTCATCAGTCAAGAGTGGAGTGATTGCCACCGACGATGAGGAACCGATCTCTATCTTAGAGCCCTTTGAACTCTTCCTATTTCAATTTATACAATTAAATTAGTGTAATAATCACGGAATTGAAATAATAAAAACAAATAAGATAATACAAAAGATTATTACTTTGGCAGTGAATCGAACCCAAATATACGGCCATATGACAAAACTACCTTGGGCGTCCGATAGTTTTTCAAGGGTCCATTCAGGCATTGGAACCGGAAGTGAGAATCCTCGAACCCCTTTATGATTGTCACACTAATGGGGCCACTTGTAACAGGCATTGAATGCACTGTTTTCCCCTTATGGGTTGGTTGCGCCATACCGTGCGCAACCTCAGTTAAGTCGCCACCACGATCAACGCCTAACTGAGGCAGCAAAAGAGAGCAAGAAATCGCCTCTTGAAAATTTTGTCTTTTAGTACAATTAACTTCATAATAAATTATAAAAATACGTTGCAATTTAAATAATTATGCACTTATATATTTAAAAACTATATGTACCTCTACCACTGGCGCGGGTGTTGGTTTCAAAACCAGAGCGACGGAGTTCATGATCTCCAATGTGGGATTGTGTGGCTCAGGTGTGCTACGGGTATGAGTGGCCTGGTGTGCTACGGGGGTAACGGGCTTAGGTGATGGCTCCACCGAAGCCTTAGGATCACAATGTTGACTTTGCTGGTCTTCGGCAATCAAATTTGCCAAGTCAACAGTGGGTGCTCCTATCTTCTGCAACACCAATGCCAACTTGTCGAGAACGTCCTTTGTCACTTGTGCTCTGACATTTGCTGTGACATAGGCTGTGATTTCGGCTGTGATTTTTTCCTTGAGTCGTTTCTCTACTTCATCAAGTGATGGCATCGTTCTGGACCGAGTAGCAACGCACTCATTGCCGAATGCCTTCCTTACGCCCACGCGAACGCCTCCTTTGCGGACTACCCGCCCTTGATGGTCTTTCCCTAAGACCATATGCAATGCGTCAACATTGCCTTTTGGGGTGAACTCCCCCGTAGCTTCTTTTTCCTTCCAGCCCATCTGTTCAAATAAAAACCCTCAATTAGTCTAAGTACATAACTAATCAAATATATACTTACTAATATCAAAACTTACCACAGCATCCGCAATATTCTTCGTATACGGATTAGGAATGGTAAATTTACCACTTTCATCTCGAGCATGAAGCCCGTAGTACCAATCCCGCACCCGATCTCCAGCAGGAGTATTCACGGATGCGGAGGTAGTAGTAGATGAGTTCGGGGCCCATGTGATGGTAAAACTTCCTTTTCTTTGCTGACTCGGAAGCTTTACCACGTTTTTCCTAATTAATCAACAAAAGTCAAATGTCATATATTATTAGTTTAATAATTAAATCAGAAGAAGTAAATTAAAATAAAAAGTTATAATATGAAATACTTACAACTTCGTTGAGAGTTGTTTTTTTAGCAACAAAAGCCTCCCTTCATTTTTCGATATGTTAGGCCATATCTCATACGGCATCTTTGAAGGTGCTGTTTCTCCACCTTCGTTTGCCGTTTTGACCTTCTTGGTCTGACGGTGACTCCTTTTTGTGATCCATCCAGCTACGATCTTGGATTTGAAATCACTGAATCTTTCAGCAACATCTGAAAGAAAAATACTCTTCCTTTCCTCATCGTCCTCGATGTGGAAAAGATTCTACAAAAGAAAATTATAATTAATACTTAATGGCAATTCAATTTTAAAACAAAAGTAAATGAATAAAATACTAAAGTTGCTTACCATAGTATCATCCCATAATGAGTTCTTCAAACCCTTTGTCACCTCGTTCCACGCGTGCAATATGGAAATCTTGCGAACACGTAGGCCTATTTGTTTTCCATATTCCTTACGCCAATTTCCACATGGCTGACCCAATGCGTTATATTCGAGGTGCATAGGGTCCGTGACCTTTAGGTTTTTCGTAGGACCTCGCCCTTTTCGTTTCTTGGATGACACTGTTGTAGTAGGAGTAGTATCTGCACAATGACCATATCATTAATTGGAGGAGCAACATCAGCTGATTCCTTGTATCTATTAATTGCGTCCTCATCCTCATTGGCATGATCATCATCATCTATGACCTTTTCCTTCATCGGATCATAGTCCTTATCCGACTCAGTATGAACATCGTCATCCAAAGTCTCAATCTCGGGCACAATTTCATCTCTGAAAAGATGCATTGTAAATAAAGTACCTGAAAGAATATTATATATATATATATATATATATATATATATATATATATATATATATATATATATATATATATATATATATATATATATATATATATATATATATATATATATATATATATATATATATATATATATATTTGAAAATTTGGAATATATTAATAAAATGAAGGAAACAAAACACCACACTGTAACTTGGGACCCCAAACCCGCCGGCATAAAAAAAACCCCCGTAGGGAAAAAAGCCATTGGAAAATGGAGACCAAGAAACAGGCCACCCAAAACAGCATAGGGGTGGGCTATGCACCAACGGTTTCAAAAATACATTAAAAGAAGCTGGTCCGAGCACTAAACACACCAAGAAAATCTATGCTAACACCAAGAAACCAGCACCAAAAACACCTAAAAACAACGACCTACGCCCCCGCCAGTACTCCAATACCCCCAAACATATCTGAAGACAAGCCAGCAACCCCGCCACAGAGATCGCGAAACACGAAACACCAAATTACCGAAAGCCTCGAGTCACCACAAACACCACATACTATGCCACCACCAACAAGCCAAAACCCACACCAGAGCAAAGTGCCACTCGTCACCATCAGACAGAAAAAGAAACAAATATCCCATCTTTAAAACGAACCACTAAATGGCCATTAAAAGCCCAAACTCAATCACCAATAGCAATCAAAGGCCCAATCTCACAACACCACCAAAACGCAGAAGACAAGAACTTAACATCATGCGTATACTTTTCAAAACCTATAGACCCGCGCCAACTGTGTCCAAACACAAACAACCCACCTCCCAAGGAGTATGAAAACGTCAACGGACTTCAAGCCCCACGAAATGAAACGCCAACAGCAAGGGCAATCTCAAAATGGACCACCAAGTAAAAACACCAAGTTCACCCATGGAAACTCCTAGCACCAGCGAAGTACCACCACACACCACCAGCCTTAAGTATTCAGCCCATCCCGAAACTACACATGAAACTAGAAATACATTCAGACAGCTCAAAAATCTGATCAAAAAACAAGTTTATATGAGAAGTTCCTTGGTCCTGTCTTGAAATTGCACTGATTACAGACAGTGAGTCACCTTCAAGGTGCACATGTTCATAGCCGGATCTTCTAGCAATCTCCATGGCATATGTCGCAGCTGCAGCTTCAGTAATCTGCACATTTCAATTTGCTTCCAGTCGACGCGTTCCCGTGAGCAGCACCTTACCGTTGTGATCACGAACCCAAGCCTCTGTGTAACGCCACTCCTACATGAGCATCGAAATTGATCTTGACCCAACCCTCACACGGTGGTTCCCATTTTTCGTATGTAAGAACACGTGGCTGGTTAAAGACCCCGATCTTCTGAGAGTATAGTTGGTAATCCGAAATCAGCTTAGCAAAAGAAGAAGCCATCAGACTTACGTCACAAGCACTGTTTGTCATCACTTCTTTATTCCTGCAGAACCATGAAGCCCAAATGGAAGCGGATATAGAGCTTAACTCGTCGTTTGAAGCGTGTGAAATGAGCCATTTAAAAGTAGACGAGAATGACTCCCTGGGAGCATCACGAACCATAGAGTACATAGGATGAGATCGCCACATTGGTTGGATTTTGTGACAGTCAAAGAGAGCATGACACACAGTCTCTACTTCTAAACAGCTTCTCGAACATAGCGGGGAGTCAGTCATGTGTCGATGATGGCGAACCGCATTAACTGGCAAGGACTCTTTGCAAGCTCGCCAAATGAAATGTTTGAGCTTTGGGATCATCCATAAATTTAATAACGTAGTAGCCGCAATGAATGGAATTTTTTTGTTGAAAACACTAAGAAAAAAAAAATTATATATTAGTGCCAAATTAAAAATGCTTCAAAACCGTTAAAAACGCATCTTAACACTTAATTTTGAGCATATGACAATTATTTTCAATTCTAACAACTTCAACACATTTATATACACCAAATAGTATTGTGTGCCAAGTTTCATGCATAACAAACAAGGTTTAAGCTACTTTACGCTCGAAAATGCCAAAATTCATTCAAAACCGTTAAAAAACGCAACTTGACCCTTAATTTCAAGCATATGACAATTATTTCCAATTCTAACAACTTCAACACATTTATATACACCAAATAGTATTGTGTGCCAAGTTTCATGCATAACAAACAAGGTTTAAGCTACTTTACGCTCGAAAATGCCAAAATTCATTCAAAACCGTTAAAAAAACGCAACTTGACCCTTAATTTCAAGCATATGACAATTATTTCCAATTCTAACAACTTCAACACATTTATATACACCAAATAGTGTTGTGTGCCAAGTTTCATGCATAACAAACAAGGTTTAAGCTACTTTACGCTCGAAAATGCCAAAATTCATTCAAAACCGTTAAAAAACGCAACTTGACCCTTAATTTCAAGCATATGACAATTATTTCCAATTATAACAACTTGAACACATTTATATACACCAAATAGTGTTGTGTGCCAAGTTTCATCCATAACAAACAAGGTTTAAGCTACTTTACACCCGAAAATGCCAAAATTCATTCAAAACCGTTAAAAAACGCAACTTGACCCTTAATTTCAAGGATATGACAATTATTTCCAATTCTAACAACTTCAACACATTTATATACACCAAAGAGTATTGTGTTCCATGTTGCATGCATACTAAACAAGGTTTAAGCTACTTTACGTTCGAAAATGCCAAAATTCATTCAAAACCGTTAAAAAGCGCAACTTGACCCTTAATTTCAAGCATATGACAATTATTTCCAATTCTAACAACTTCAACACATTTATATACACTAAAAAGTGTGTTGTGTGCCAAGTTTCATGCATAACAAACAAGGTTTAAGCTACTTTACGCCCGAAAATGCCAAAATTCATTCAAAACCGTTAAAAAACGCAACTTGACCCTTAATTTCAAGCATATGACAATTATTTCCAATTCTAACAACTTCAACACATTTATATACACCAAATAGTGTTGTGTGCCAAGTTTCATGCAAAACAAACAAGGTTTAAGCTACTTTACGCCCGAAAATGCCAAAATTCATTCAAAACCGTTAAAAAACGCAACTTGACCCTTAATTTCAAGCATATGACAATTATTTCCAATTCTAACAACTTCAGTACATTTATATACACCAAATAGTATTGTGTGCCAAGTTTCGTGCATAACAAACAAGGTTTAAGCTACTTTACGCTCGAAAATGCCAAAATTCATTAAAACCGTTAAAAAACGCAACTTGACCCTTAATTTCAAGCATATGACAATTATTTCCAATTCTAACAACTTCAACACATTTATATACACCAAATAGTGTTGTGTGCCAAGTTTCATGCATAACAAACAAGGTTTAAGCTACTTTACGCTCGAAAATGACAAAATTCATTAAAACCGTTAAAAAACGCAACTTGACCCTTAATTTCAAGCATATGACAATTATTTCCAATTCTAACAACTTCAACACATTTATATACACCAAATAGTGTTGTGTGCCAAGTTTCATGCAAAACAAACAAGGTTTAAGCTATTTTATGGTCGAATTGAAACAATTCTAACTAATTTCAATCATTTGACAAATGTTATCAATTCTAATTAATTCAAGACAATAATATATACTAAATAGTGTTATATATACCTTTACTGCTCTCCATTTCGGGTTACTGGCTCTTGTAGCACATCCCATTTCGCCACGCATTTTCTTCATAACCCTGAGACACAAGAGTAAAGAAATTAATTGAAATTAATTGACAATAATATATATACATAACACTTAAATGAAATTAATTGACAATTTATAAACTTACGCATTCAACAAAGCTTTAAATTTCATGTTGCGAGGCACGGGATGTCCACGACTTAGTGAGTCGAAAACGTGCACCATATTGGTCATCGGACATATGACCAAAAGCATCCAATGCACACTACAAAAACCACGATTTTAAATCATCAAGATAAAGAATATGTGAACGTAAGTAAAATCAAAATTTAAGTTCAATTTAATTAAATAATAAAACTAATCACCTTTCATAGTACGGGGCCAGAATGAATGAGTGTTTAGATTCAAATGAATGTTTCAAAGCACGTTCAACGTATGCTTTGACGTCATCTGGATCAGTATCACTGTTTTCACCCCTAATAGACTCAGGATCAAACCATCCAAATGTTATTGGAGGTTCGAGGCTATTCAACTCCTCGTACATCCCACTAAACTCACGAATAAGAAAATTTTGTCAATCATTCGATTATTAAAACAATTAAACAATAAAACCTAAATTGTAAGATAAGAAATCACATACATCATGTAGACATGAATAAGGGCGATATTCAACATCTCCCCTCGCAAAAATTGCCCAATGTCACTAGGACCAATAATGACGAAAGCATCTTCGGCAACGTGAAATTGGTCCGTGCCTAGGGGTAGAAGAAGTGGGTCCTCCTCACGCATGCGAGATGCACCCTTGTGCAGCCATAGACAATCTGAAGAGAGATCTTTAAGCTCCTCATCAGTCATGATTCGAGTGATTGTCACCGATGATGAGGAACCGATCTCTCTTTTAGAGCCCTTTGAGCTCTTTTCCTATTTCATTTTATACAATTAAATTAGTTTAATTACTTACGCAATTAAAATAATAAAAACAAATAAAATAATACAAAAGATATATTACCTTCGCTGTGAGTCGGACCCAAGCATATGGCCATGTGACGAAACTACCTTGGGCGTTCGATAAAGTCTCAAGGTTCCATTCTGGCATTGGAACCGGAAGTGAGAAATCCTCGAACCCCTTTACGATAGTTTCTACCGACACACTAATGTGGCCATGTGTAACAGGCATTGAATGCACTGTTTGGCCCACTTGGTTTGGCTGCGCCTCACCGAATGCAACCTCAGTTAAGTCGCCACCACGAGCAACGCCTAACTGAGGCAACAAAAGAGAGCAAGGAGTCGCCTCCTAAAAATTTTTTCGTTTAGTATAATTAACATCATGATAATTTATCAAAACACATTGAAATTTAAATAAATACGCGCTTGTATATTTAAAAATTAAATGTACCTTTAACACTGGCTCATCAGGTGTTGTTTCCGAAACCTGAGTAACGGAGTTCTTGGTCTCCGGCGTTGGAATGTGAGGCTCGGGTGTGCTACGGGTAATGGGTTGGTGTGCTACGGGGGTAAGGGGCTCGGGCGATGGCTCCACCAAAGCCTTAGGATCCCCATGTTGACTTTGTTGGTCCTCGGCAATCAAATTGGCCAAGTCATCATGGGTAGCTCCTAACTTCTGCAATAGCGATGCCATCTTGTCGAAGACGTCCTTAGTCACTTTTGCGGTGACTTTGGCTGTGATTTTTTCCGAGATTCGTTTCTCTACTTCCTCAAGCGATGGCATCGTTCTGGATCGAGGAGTAGCGAACTCTTTGCCGAATGCTTTCTTCACGCCCACGCGGACGCCTCCTTTGCCGACTACCCGCCCCTGATGGTCTTTCCCTAAGACCATATGCAATGCATCAACATTGCCTTTTGGGGTGAACTCCCCCGTAGCCTCTTTTTCCTTCTAGCCCATCTGTTCAAATAAAAACGATCAATTAGTTTAAACGCATAACAAATCAAGAATATAAGGCTAAATGATATGAAAACTCACCACAGCATCCGCAATCTTCTTCGTTCCAGGATCGGGAATGGTAAATTTACCACTTTCATCTCGAGCATGAAGCCCGCAATACCAATCTAGCACCCGATCTCCAGCTGGAGTACTCACGGATGGGGTAGTCGTAGATGAGCTCGCGGCTAAACTCTGTTTGGGGTACAATCCCACATCCACCCACTCTTTACGGGCCTCATCATAAGTTCTTGAGCCCATGTGATGGTAAAACTTCCTTTTCTTTGCCGACTCGGAAGCTTTACCACGTTTTTCCTAATTAATCAACATAATAAGTCAAATGTCATATATTATTAGTTTAATAATTAAATCAAAAGAAATAAATAAAAATGAAAAGCTATAATACTTACAACTTCATTAAGAGTTGTTTTTCTAGCAACAAATGCCTCCCACTCATTTTTAGATATGTGTGGCCATATCTCATACGACATTTTGGAGGGAGCTTGTTCTCCATCTTTAATTCCCGTTTTGACCTTCTTAGTCAAACGGTGACGCTTCTTTGTAATCCAACCACCTACGAGCTTTGCCTTGAAGTCTCTTAATCTTTCAGCAACAGCTGAAAGAAAAATACTCTTCTTTTCTTCGTCGTGCTCGATGTGGAAAAGATTCTACAAAAGGAAAATATAATTAATTAATGTCAATTCAATTAATTTTAAAATGAAAGTAAATTAATAAAAGACTAAAGTAAATTAATAAAAGACTAAAGTAAATTAATAAAGTAAATTATTACCATCGTATCATCCCAAATCTTCAAGCCCTCTGGAACCTCGTGCCAAGCGTGTAATATGGAAATCTTCCGAACACATAAACCCACTTGTTTTCCATATTCCTTACGCCACTTTCCACACGGTTGACCCAACGCATTGTATTCGAGGTACATGGGCTCTTTGACTTTGAGGTTTTTCGTAGGACCTCGCCCTTTTCGTTTCTTTGAAGTTGTCGCTATTTGAGTAGAAGCCGTCTCATCAATAGGAGGAGCATCATGAGCCAATTGCTCGTGTCTAACAAATGGGTCGTCTTCCTCAACGGCATGATCACCATCATCTATGTCCTTCTCCTTCGTCGGATCGTAGTCCTTATCCGACTCACTATGGACATCGTCATCCACAGTCGCAATCTCGGGCACAATGTCGTCTCTGAAAAGATGCATTGTAGATCAAGTACCTGAAAGAGTAGAAAATAGAATTACATTAGAAAGTGACAAAAATCGTTAAAAAAACCGTTAAAAAAAGCAACTTGACCCTTAATTTCAAGCATATGACAATTATTTTCAATTCTAACAACTTCAACACATTTATATACATCAAATAGTGTTGTGTGCCAAGTTTCATACATAACAAACAAGGTTTAAGCTACTTTACGCCTGAAAATGCCAAAATTCATTAAAACCTTTAAAAAACGCTACTTGACCCTTAATTTCAAGCATATGACAATTATTTTCAATTCTAACAACTTCAACACAATTATATACATCAAATAGTGTTGTGTGCCATGTTTCATGCATATCAAACAAGGTTTAAGCTACTTTACGCTCGAAAATGCAAAAATTCATTAAAACCGTTAAAAAACGCTACTTGACCTTAAATTTCAAGCATATGAAATTTTTTTTCAATTCTAACAACTTCAACACAATTATATACATCAAATAGTGTTGTGTGCCAAGTTTCATGTATAACAAACAAGGTTTAAGCTACTTTACGCTCGAAAATACTAAAATTTATTCAAAACCGTTAAAAAATGCTACTTGACCCTTAATTTCATATGACAATTATTTCCAATTCTAACAACTTCAACACATTTATATACATCAAATAGTGTTGTGTGCCAAGTGTTATGCATAACAAACAAGGTTTAAGCTACTTTACTCCCGAAAATGCCAAAATTTATTCAAAACCGTTAAAAAAAGCAACTTGACCCTTAATTTCAAGCATATGACAATTTTTTTCAATTCTAACAACTTCAACATATTTATATACATCAAATAGTGTTGTGTGCCAAGTTTCATACATAACAAACAAGGTTTAAGCTACTTTACGCCCGAAAATGCCAAAATTCATTAAAACCGTTAAAAAACGCTACTTGACCCTTAATTTCAAGCATATGACAATTAT
The DNA here is from genome assembly GCA_019776075.1 of Amaranthus palmeri. Lineage (NCBI taxonomy): Eukaryota > Viridiplantae > Streptophyta > Magnoliopsida > Caryophyllales > Amaranthaceae > Amaranthus > Amaranthus palmeri. The sequence continues at coordinate 412,946 of JAAKBH010000378.1, forward strand.
TTTCAATTCTAACAACTTCAACACAATTATATACATCATATAGTGTTGTGTGCCAAGTTTCATGCATAACAAACAAGGTTTAAGCTACTTTACGCTCGAAAATGCCAAAATTCATTCAAAACGTTAAAAAACGCTACTTGACCCTTAATTTCAAGCATATGACAATTATTTCCAATTCTAACAACTTCAACACATTTATATACACCAAATTCGCAGCTTTATCATCAAAAAATTTGAAACTATATTCCAATTCGAACAAGAAATAAGTATGTTATCATACTTATCAAAACATATATCATCAATTTCTTACTACTTGTACCTAAGAGATTAACATACTTATTACTTTGTCTTCTAATTTGAAGCTTCAATTCGCAACAAAATATTCGAACAAGAAAGTAAACCAGGAATAACAAACAGAAACAAAAATCCTATATTCCAATTTAGATAAACCAAATCTATCATCAAAACAAAAACCAACATAAACCAACAAAAAGCAACAATAATAATCCACAAAAACCAACAAAAAAAAACAACAAAATGATCCACAATAATGTAAGAAAAAAACCAAAAACGAAGAACCAATAACAAAATTACCAAGAACGAAATATATAAACACATAAATTATACCTTGAATTTTTACGGGTTTAAGATTATGTAACCTATACAATAAAAAACCAAATCAAAATTAGTATAAAAAAAATAAGCCCTAAAACACAACAAACATTGAAAAACTTAAAATTAACTTTAATTATCAAATTAAACCTTGAAGAAAAACAAGAACTAAGCCCAAATTTTCGTGGGTCTTGAAGGAAAAACAATAATGGTGTGTTGAAATTTCGTGGGTCTTTGAAGATGAGAAGATTTTCGAAGCTTTTGAGAAGACTTGGAGAAGAATTTCGAAGCTTTTGAGATGAATTTCGAAGCAATGAAGATGAATTTCGAAGCTTTAAAATTTTTAGAAGTTTATGATATTTCGAAAGTATGAAAGGGTGTTTGAAGCAGCAAGATTTCAAAGGGTGTATGAAGCAGCAAGCAATGAAGAAGAATTTCGAAGTTTATGATTTTTAGAAGGAAAAACAAATATGAGGGTTAAGATTTCAAGAAGATGAATTTCGAAAGTTTATGAAAGGGTGTATGAAGTAGCAAGATTTCTAGAAGATTTCAAGATTTCGAGCAGCAGCAGCAGCAAGTTTATGTTTAATTATGGTGTGTTGTTTTTTTAGAAGATGAAGCAAGTTTATGAAAGGGTTTCGAAAGGTTTTATGAAACAGTAGGTTTCAAGAACTGATGAAATATGAACGTTATATGTTTAATTATGGCGGTTTTATTTAATTTTTTTTAGAACCACTAAGGGCTGCGGACAGGTGGAAAAATCGCAACCCCTTCCTCTATTTTTTTTTAATTTTCTTTATTAAAATTCAAAGTGTTAAGGGCTGCGGACAGGTGGAAAAACCGCAGCCCCATTAGTATATTTTTTTGTTATTTAATTTATTAAATTTCCAAGGGGTTAAGGGCTGCGGACATCCATAAAAACCGCAGCCCCTTATTGTTTTTTTTTTCCCGCGCTGCGTTTTCCAAAAGACCGCAACCAATAAGCAGCAGCCAATATCATTTTTTCCACTAGTGTTAGTTACTGTTCTAATTCATTTTGTTTGATCACTTGATTATTTGATGCTTCAATTACTTTTAGACGTTTTTCAAGTCGTTTTTCTAGATGCTTTTGTTTTTTTATCCTTCAATCTTGAAATTCTTGAATATGGTACTAAGTTACTAACTACTAAGGTTATATTGCAAATTCTTGAACATGGTACTGTTTTTGTTTTGTTTTAGTTAATTTGTTTTATTGTTTTATTGGTGTTATTTATTGTTATTTTGAAATTTTGAAATGAACATGGTATTGAGGTTGTTGAATTGTTTTATCTTTCGGCTTTTTTAATCCCTATAGTCTGTAATCTTAGTTAATTTGAAATTTTCAAGTTGTTGAATGGATGTTAATTAATTAATATTTCTTAGTAAAGTGTAATTTTTAATTGCTTTAAAATGTAAGTTGAAGAATTATTTTGTTTGTTAAATTCGGCAATAGTTAAGTAATAATGATTGAAACAACTAATTTGATATTAGTCTGATCCTACGATCCGATCATATAAGCCGCTTTTGATCCAAAGTAGAATCGCAATCCTGACAATCTTGGTTCTTGTTTTTATTATTTGTTTTTATGATTAACTTGGTATTTTGATTTGGGTTTTTTTATGAATATAAGTGGAATCATCGTAGGAAGGTGCAAAAAGAAGCCACAGATCGAGCGGCACTTTGATCTGAATAAAATCAAAATGGTAAATTTTCTATGATTTTTTAGTCCATTCATCTCATTCATTCCAAATTTCTATTTGAGATTAACACATTGGAATTGTTTGGCTAACAACTGGTTTTTTGCTAGAGAATCGTCTATCATACATTTGAAGCTGATTTAGTTGTCTACTTTAGTGGTATAATCTTTTTGAAATTGATGTAGCATTCTTGTGTATAGCTGTCACTTCATTAAGTTTATTATGGTTAAAATAGTGATTTTATTAGAGTAGCATATTATGCTTGCAGGTGGAATTAACTATGGCCATATGATCTTTGCAGCCTCAAATAAAGGCTATCCAGCAGCGAAATGCTGGAAATCAGGTAGCCTTATGTCTAATCTCCCTCCCTCATTCCTAATATTGCCCTTACTTTGTGGTGCTTTATGTGTTTGGAGTTTTGAAAGTTGTGGATCGTTCTACTCAAACTTTTTTCAAAACTTATGTTTTAAATTATTAGGATATATAAGTTCCTCCCCAAACTATTTTGGAAAATAAGCTTCTACTGAAATCAATGTCGAGAACAGCATTTTGTGACTTAAAGGAAGTCGTTGTTTCTAACAGTGATTTTGTTGCACAAGTAAATTGCACAGAAAGATGGAAATAGATGAAAATCGTTGTTTTAGCAGCGATTTATCTAATTTATTTATTTATTTATTTTGTGTTTCATTCCTATACCGAAAGGAGAACTACAATAAAAAAAAAAAACTGGTAGTAAAGACATTGATCCTACATGTTGCTTCTGAATTTTATAAAATGATACAAAATGATTGATATAAGTTCATAAAGAGTACACCTGCTATCCTTCGTTCTATTCAATGTTCAGTCAACTTTTGTAAAGTTTTTTAATACTTAATCTATTAACACATACATGTATAAAAAATTAAGCATATAAGAAAATTTAACAAGATTTGAGATGAATATAATTTAACGTGTAGTTATACATGAACAGGTCAGTATTTTGATAAAAATGAGGTGAATGAATTAATTGTTAATAATTAGAGTAGTGGAAATGATAGATGAGCTTAGTAGGAGTATATTATTAATTAAAAGTAGTACTTGGTATGATGATCTGAAAGGTATACTGTACTGAAATAGGCACAGGGTGTAGGTGACACTATAGCACCAAAATCAACAGTTTACATAAACGAAATGGCGGTGGAGATACCAGTTGGACAACGGAATGGGTCATCCGGATCCGGACCTGCTGCTGCTTCACTCTTGCTTCATCATAAGCATGATGATGATGATGTTGTTGCTCCTGGGTTTCCTTACCAGGTAATTTTATGCATTAAGTTGTTTCGTATTTACTCTTAGCTCTTGCATATGATAATTGAATTCTGCTTGTTTATGAATGCTTCAATGGCCATTATTGGAGGTTCTAACATATAGTATTCCATACAACCCAAAAAAAAAATTAAATCAGATAAATCGTTGATAACATAGTGATTCCATCTATTTCCATCTATTTACTTTACCAACAAAATCGCTATTGGGAACACCGACTTCCTAAGTCACAAAATGCTATTCTCGATAGCGATTTCTTTTAACATCTAAAACCCAATGTGGCAATGTCCAGCCCAATAGGGTAGAAAAACACTATTAAGACCAACGATTTCAGTAGCAGCTTATTTTTCAAATTAGTTTGGGGAGGAACTTATATACCCGAATAGTTTAAAAAAGGGATATTCTACATGGTAAGCACCAGGTATAGTGAAATTCACAAACTAGCTATTCTTGTTTTCGATTCTACATGGTAAGCACCAGGTTAAGGAAAACTAACTGCCGTAGCTATATTGCACAAAAAACGTTTAAAAATCGTTAAGTATGAAAATTACAATTTTACCCTTGCTTAATTCATCATCATCTTCTTCCTTTAACCCCTTCCTTCACCTTCCTTCACCATTAATTCACCTTCCTTCTTCCATTAAACCTCAGTCTAAGATTAATTTACCCAACACACTTTCAATTAAAATTAATTTACCCAACACACTTTCAATTAAAATTAAGTTAAGTTGTGAAAATGGGTAGCTCTGCTTCTGATGATCTTCAATTGCTTTTAGAGGATACTCTTCAGCAGGTTAATCTCCCCTCCTTACTTTTTTTAATTATCGTCTAGTCTATTAGTATATTCAATCATAATATCCTAAATTCTAACAACTGAATTCGTTCTTACAACTTTCTTGGAACTTGTAACAGCTTAGATCCTTTCGGAGGTGTTTCTTCGGTGGGATTTGAAATTTGGGATTTTACTTTTTCTAACATTTTAATAATTAATTGTCAGAATTTATAGAATATTCACTCAATTGTTCACCCCTTACCACTTTTAAGGTTTAAGCATTCATTTATCCGCAAAACTGTATTCCTCAGTCTAAGGTTAAAATACCTCTCTTAGACTCAGCTTCATCTCCAACATAAGCGTCCTTCTTCAGTAATTTAATTAATTTTATCAATTTAATTAATTTTAATTAGTTTTAATTAATTTTAATTGAAAGTGTGTTGGGTAAATTAATTTTAATTGAAAGTGTGTTGGGTAAATTAATCTTAGACTGAGGTTTAATGGAGGAAGGAAGGTGAATTAATGGTGAAGGAAGGTGAAGGAAGGGGTTAAAGGAAGAAGATGATGATGAATTAAGCAAGGGTAAAATTGTAATTTTCATACTTAACGATTTTTAAACGTTTTTTGTGCAATATAGCTACGGCAGTTAGTTTTCCTTAACCTGGTGCTTACCATGTAGAATCGAAAACAAGAATAGCTAGTTTGTGAATTTCACTATACCTGGTGCTTACCATGTAGAATATCCCTTTAAAAAATAAGTTAAAAAAAAAAGGTTCGTTCTACTCTCCTTTACAGAAACAGGGTTTTGAGGAATATTGTAGGCTCATTGGAATTTGGGTTAGGCATGGTGCTTGATGTTTTGGTTGCAATCTATACTTAAATTCGTTCTTTATTTATTTATCTTAAAATATAGCTTTTATTCGGTTTGAATCCGATTGTGCAGGTTAGGTTTAGTTAAAACTAACCTCCTTAATCTTCTGTTGCATGTCAATGTTATGACCGTCGGTCCTCCACTCGAGCCAACTAATTCAACACAACACAGTAACCAAAAATCAGAATAAGAAAAAGAAACAAAGTGTACAGAATAGTAACGTAAATTGCAGAATATAGAAGAAGAGAAAATATGGAATGCTTGTATTTATGTATTAGAGGATGTGGTGTCCCCTCGCGCTCGTCGAGTGGCCCCATAACTCCCAAAGGTACAAGACCCAATAGTGAATACAAGCATGAAAAGAAAATCCATCCTTCCTTGACTATTTATAAGAAGTACCATATTCTATAATGCTCATAAAAGTACAACTCACCAAAATATAAAAGTACAGCTCAACCAAAAATAACAACCTCCTGACATACTATTTAAGAAGGCAACCTTCTCAAAGAAATAAAAGAATTCAGTTATCCTCGTTGTTTTTTCTTCTTCTAGCATAAGTGAATTTGATTATGGGCGTGGGTATATCCGGATCCATGACAGTCAATAACATAATTCAAGAATATCTAGCATAGATTGAGGATATCCTGGTATTGATCCTTTTGATTTATTCCAAAATATGAACCTGTTTATTTCTGGATCCATTGACATTATTGTTGGGCACCCTAATATGTGGAATTTGAATGTATTCTCATATGTGTAAAACTCATCAAATCTTAATTTTGAATCTTATCACATACTACTCCCTTACTTAGAGTTTGTCCCCTTTGATTTGATCCTTTTTATGAGTGTTTTTTCTCAAATGGTGCAAATTCTAAGAGACGGAAATTATATACGATACAAGGTAAGTTGTCCCTATAGAACAGAGCGGTCCACAATCTACTAAGAAGCCTGTTTTTGTGGAATCATATGATGAGTTTGTGAAATTAAAGGAAGTTGTATATGAATCTGATAAGACTTGTGTTCTTCATGATGTTGATGATGATGAGAAGGAAATCATCCTATGAGTTCATAGCGAGAAGCTTGCAATTGCTTATATATAGTATTATGAATTCTAATCCTGGGACTATAATGCTATAAGCAAGGAAATCATAACGGAAGTTGGATATGTATCTAATAAAGACTCCACCTATAGCTGTGTAATTTGTTCAACGAGTTTAGAAATTTTTTACTCTATCAGAGCATAGCAGGCAAGCCAACAAAATGTGGCTTCCATCTTGGGGTACCGACCTGTCTATAACACTTTTCACTTATTCGAAGTCAATTAAAGTGTCTCATGTCAATATCAGCATCGTCCTCAGTGGATTGGCCAAGTAGCCTCCAAATGTCGGGTGCTGAAGACTTCCCTTTGTTATGCTTACAGGAGACAATGTTTCTGAAACTTGGATACCATTAACGGCAAGGCTCAACCTATCATATTATTATTCATTAGCTATGGAGCGATATGGGAGAGAAGTTAGAGTGAGGCTCTCCTAGGGTTTTGGTTTTCCATCCCCTTGGTGAGCCTTTTGGAGGTTTGATGGTGCTTTACAGGACGGCTGTTTCTGATTTTTGTTTCTTTTATCTATTTTATAAGTTAGTTTTATGCTTTTCTTCGTCTTTTTGTGATTGTTTTTGGGTCTCTCCTTTTGCGATGGTGGTTTTCAAAATTTTGGGTTCGCTGTTTTTTGCTACTGGTTTCCGGTTAGGTTCGTGGTTTTGGTTATGTCGGCGTTTGGAGTTTTGGGTCGCTTTTAGTGTGTTCCCCAATTTGGCAATTTTTCTTTTGCGGCTGTTTCCGGTGGTTTTAGAGAGTCCTGGGTTTCGACAGTTCTGGGTTTTGGCGGTGCTGCTTTCAGTTAGGGCGAAGGGTCTGATGAGGTTGCTGGTGTTTGGTCGGTGGTTTGAGAGAGCTCTCGTGTTGTTTGGATTCTGCACTCTTGATTCTTGAGGGGTAGGCTTTAGATTGTGGTTGACGGCGGTGTCTTGGGGTCTTGTGACGGTTCTTATTCCTCTTTTTTCTCCCTTTGAGTTCCTGGTTTTTTTAGTTCTCTTGGGTTTTGTTTTCTCGGTCTTTGTGTTGTTCTACCGTTTGGGATCCTTGGAGATTCTTCTCTTGAGTATGCTTTTGGTCTTGTGGGTGCGGGATAATATGGTGTAGGGTTTTCAACCTATCTGTGTATCGAAGGTTTGTTTCGTTGGATTCTCTATGGTGTTTTCCTTGCGTTTTCAGGCGGTAGGTTAACGATGGGGTTGTTTTGGTCCTCGCTTTTGGGTGTTAAAATTAGGAGTGATTTTAGATCTGTTACCACCAGGGGTTATGCGGGTTTTGGCGTCTTTTCTTGGGTTTTGTGATGCTGGGGTTGGCGTCCTTTAAATAGGGGTTGGTTCGAATAGGTGCGGGGGATCGTTTGTTTTCCCTGTGTTGCATGCTGAGCAGCTGGGTTAGTATGGTGTTGACGTCGGCCTGGCATCTTCGGTCCTTTGTTTTTTTTGGTTTTCTTGGGTTTTGTTATCTGTTGGGAGATGGGTGTTTGTTGGTGTGAACGTCCCCTTTAATGGTGTTTTTTCTTTTCTTGCTCAAGTTTCTTGTTTCTCTAGTCTCTTGAGTATGGTTAGTGTGGGTCAGTGATGCTGTTTTTGTGGATGTTGGTTTGCCGGTGTTGGTTTTAACGGTGGGGTGGCTGTTTTCTGGTTTTTTGGAGTTTTTAGGTCAGTGATGCTTATTATTAAGCTTTACGGGGTGATGAGATTGTAGGACAGTTGCCTGGGTATGGGTGTTGGTGGCATTATACTTCTTGGTGTTTAGATATTCCAGACTCGATGGTGGGGATTTGTTTCTATTGATGGGGTTTTATTCTTCTTGGTGTTTTGGTATTCCAAATTCAATGGTGGGGATTTGTTTTTGTTGGTGGGAATTATACTTCTTGGTGTTTTGGTATTCCAGACTTGTTGGTTTGTGGTGTCTCCTTTGGCGTTTTGTTCTTCAAGTGAGAGTGGTTGGTGAATACAGATGGTGGAGTTTTTGCGAATCATGGTGCCAATTTAGTGTATGCTATGGCGATGGTGTTGATCGCTATGGGTCTTATGTTGGTTATGGTGTTGTCCGCTATGACGACTTCTTACATTGGCTTGTTTTTCGGTGGGACAAAACCTTCCTCCGTCTTGGTGTGGTTAGGTGTTGGATTCTCGAACCGTAAGGGTGATGGTGTACGCTCCTGGTGGGTCAGCTGGTGCTTGTCTCCGATGCGGTGGTAAAGTGGTTGTTGTGTTTGATTTTGCTGGGAAGACATGGTGATTCTTATGACGAGGTGGTTGGTCCTCTCTTCGAGCATTTTGGAGTATTTTTACTCACCTTGAGTGGGTACAACTGGTGTTTTTTTGCTGTCCCTATGTTGGTGTAAACGTGTAGAATCTCCTTGATTTAGGATAAACTCTTTGGTGATGCATAGTCCACTCCTATGCTGTTTTCTGAGTGGCCTGTTTCTTGGCCCCCTCCTCCAATGGCTTTTTTCCTTTACGGGGTTTTTTATGTCGGCGGTTTTGGGGTTCCCAAGTCTCAGTGTTGATGTTGTTTTCTCCTTGCTTTTATATATATATTCCGAATTTTCAAAAAAAAAAAGCTATGGAGCGATATGATATGCAGGGATCTTGAACTGCTTTGTAAGCATTCGCATGTAGTTTTGCATCCAACAATGGAGAATCATTATCTTTTAATAGATCTAGAATGGCCTTAATTTTTCATCAACACCTGTCAAAGTTATATCAGTAGGAAAGAGCCATGAATTATCACAATATATTCTATGATTTAAGCAAAACTATTATGCATTGATTGATTCCTTGGAAATCTTACATTATTGTTATTCTTTGCAATATATCAATTTATATTCCAATATTTTCATTATTATTAATTAAAATGTATAAAATAATATTTTTAAATTTGATCTCCCCATTTGAGGCTTTTAGCTTCTGATCACAAGGAACAATCTGATGTATTTGGGTTGTATCAAGGGCGATCAGGAGGTCATGTTGCTAACCTTTGTACTGCCTATGGAACTGTGAATTTTGAGGATGGACTGACATGATAAGGAAGTCTGTTTTGAGGATTCCTAGTGCACTGATCAATACTTGTGTTGAATTGCTGCTGCTGGTGTTATGTACCATGGTTGGGTTCTCTTCTAGAAATGTTCCTATGAGCTGCTGTATTTTTAATGCCTGCTGCTGCTTTGTCTTCTTATTGCTGTTGTGCGATGCTGTGCTGATTATGATGTGGAGTAGATGCTGCCCTGTTTGCTGCTGATGCCGCTGTGGTCCTTTTGTGGCTGCTGCTTCCTGCTGCTAGCTGATTCATCGTGTGATGGTAGTGCGGGCCCATTGCTGTAGCTGGAAAGGGGCGGGCTGCTCATACCCATGTTATGAAACCAAAGGGCAGATGAATACATGAATCTATTACTGTGATGATCACGTCTTTTTTGGATAGAACTGTTTGTCTATACATGTGTGTTGAACACATTTAGATTGTTTAGTTATGCTTAGTCATAGCCATTGTAAATGCCCAAAATGTCAGAGCATCTGTGCTGTTAGGATCTTTTTGCCTTTTTTGGAGTTGTTTACCCATCCAAGCCAATGATGAGGGGCTTGTCCCTTAGAGGCTTTGTTTGGGTTTACATCTCAGTCTCTTGAACCTTTGTAAACTTCGGCTATCTTTTTTCTGGCATTTTATAAAACTTACTTTGCCAAAAATAATAAAATAATAATAACTTTATGAAATCAGATCAGACCAGATCAGACCAGATCAGAAAGATTCAGATCAGATCAAAATAAATCAGACCAGATCAGATCAGACGTTATTAAATTCAAACCTTATCCAATTAGATAAGACGAAGAGAACAACCCCTAACTCCGTCACAAAATAGAGTAGGGAAGCTGAAAATTTAATGGACACTTAACCAGGGCCGGCCCTGGGCAAGGGCAAGCTGGGCCTACGCCCAGGGCCCACAAAAAAATTGACTTAATGCCTCTGCTAGGAATCGAGCACAAGATCACATGTGAAGGAGTCAAGCGTTCACCCATCAAGCCATGTCAACATTAATGGCATATTTCAGCGTTTGTTATTCTTAAACAAAGAATTATTGTAGTAATTAGCAAACAGAAAGGCACTACACACAAAACGCAAAATATTATTTACAATTATGATATTTTTAATTTTCTTGTTGGTTTACTTGTTGTGTCATGTATGACTAATTCCCTAAATATATAATTTTTTCTATTTATTTCCTTCTATTTTAATAAATTTGACTAATTTTATATTATTGGTTTTGACCTAAATTTGTGAATATTTAATATTTTTTCTTCGCTATTTAATATTCTAATAAAAATATTTAATTGATTGCGAAATAAGTGGATTTTAAGTTGTGCACCCATTTTTAAATCGTGTTTTTTGTCTTATCTTTGTCAATATAATGCAGATTTATTAACTTTTGTTTTGCAATTATTAGTACAAGAAAGCTTTTCTTGATTTAGACATTGTTATTAGTGTTTTTGCATCAAAAATTACTCTTAAAAATATTTTTGCTTGATTTTATATTATGTGTTGATGCACTTTATATTTCTTTTCCTACATTGTAGATTTTAAATTTTTTTATCTATATTTTATATTTCTTTCGTCACTGATAGCGACATTTTATATAAAGAATTGACATTATCAATTGCAAGTAATATAGGACGAAAGAATGATATAGTTAGGGCCCTTAAATTATTTTCCGCCCCCGACCCCTATTATCTCAAGACCGGCCCTGCACTTAACAAATACACCGGAAACTGACTGATGGCAAAGTGGAGAAACGAGAATAGTTGAAGTGGGACCCTACCGCGCTTGTTCTGGAAAAGCTAATGAATATAGTCAACCATATCCGCTGCATAATAACCGTGGGATTTGATTTGTGTGATCCGACGATTATAAGAAGAGTTACCTGTTATACCGGTAATTCATTTATTGACGAAAAGATAGGTCAACAGTTTTGGAGAATACAAAATCAATGACTCAACGTGAACGCCACTTTATTCTGGTCAACTTTCTTTTTTATTATTTATTATTTAATAATTGAGGTAGTGGAAATTATGAAACAAACCCAAACCTGATTCGCAATTGATTTTATTTGATTTATTTATTTTTAGGTCGTATTTAAAATTAATAAATAAATGGTAAGATTTGACTAAGAAAATGAAATAAAGTAAAGTTAAAACAAGGTTGGGCCCACACACCACTTTAATTATTCTATATTTTCAATTTCAATACCTTGGGTTGTGTGTGTGGAACCTGTTAACCCGGTCACGCTCTTTCTCTTCCGCCTATTCTCTATTAATCTCTCACATTTCCCCTCCATTTTCTCGCCCATTCCTTCTTATTTTATCCTCTGCCTCTCCAAACCCAAATTTTCAGTTTTAATTTTAAATAAAAAAAAGCTCAAAAAATGGGAGATTACAGATCGAGGAAGATGGAAGATGAGGTAGCCATAGAAGAAGCAGCATCTGCAGGGGTGAAATCTATGGAACAATTACTTAGACTCTTATCATCATCTTCTTCTTCTTCAAAGCAACTTCAACCTCAACATGAAGATGAGTGCAGACAAGTTACAGAAGCTACAGTGGGTAAGTTTAAGAAACTCCTTTCTGTTCTTAATCGAACTGGGCATGCTCGTTTTCGTCGTGCTCCTGCTCTTTCTCTATCCTCTGATTCATCCAATTCTTCTGATTCCAATTCTCCTCCCCCCTTTCAAACAATCAAACCACTTCCCACTCCACTTGAAAAACCCATTCCGTTGAGGGTCATTCCACAATCTCAACATATACCCATGACTTTAGATTTCAGTAAACCTAACCCTAACCCTAACCCAAACCCTAAAACTACTAACCCATCTGCATCTTTTTCAAATTCGGGTTCGTTTAGTATATCATCTTCTGCGAATTCGTCGTCGTTCTTGTCTTCTATTACTGGTGAAGGAAGCGTGTCTAATGGGAAACAATTTGGTTCGTTCTATGTTGCTCCGCCTCTATCTGTTGGGAAACCACCTCTTTCCACTTCTTCATCTTCTCATCACAATAAAAGCTGTTTCCACCGCCACTCTGAGTTTTCCGATGATTTTTCTGGTAAGATTTCTGGTTCGAACCGATGTCACTGTTCCTCTAAAAGGAAGAAGTTGCGGGTCAAAAATACGATTCGGGTTCCTGCAATAAGTTCTAAAACGGCTGATATTCCTACCGATGATTATTCATGGAGGAAGTACGGCCAGAAACCAATCAAAGGATCTCCTTATCCACGGTATGACTAATTCCTCAATTAATTTATTTAATCAAATTCTTATTTAATTCAATTAATTATAAAAATTGATTATGTGTGAATTGAAATTGAAACAGTGGATATTACAAGTGTAGCACAGTCAGAGGATGTCCAGCAAGAAAGCATGTGGAGAGAGCAACAGATGATCCAACGATGTTGATAGTAACATATGAAGGAGAACACCGACACTCTCCTGTACCAGCACCACAGGATAACATTGCCCATCATCATAACCCGGTGGTCCCCGCCAGTAACGCAACGCCGAGTTGGTTGGTCCCACTACAGACTCAGCCTATTTTGAACTTGGGTGACTAAAGAAGCCAGAAGGAATATAAGGGTGGGTAAAATGGGAATTTGGACACCTTTTTTTTGTATTATTATTTGTTTTGTTTGTTGAAATAGCGTAGGGGACAAAACTGAAAAGACGAAAATGGTGATTGAATGTAAATTTGACTAGAATATCAATGTAATGTAATGGGTTTGTGGTGGGGTTAGGAATAGGATAGTGGAATTGGCAACTTAAAGAGAGATGACAAAACAATGTAATGCAAACTTTGACATTTTTCCATATTCCATATGCCAACTTGTCAAGCATTTAAGGCTAAGTTTGACATTTTCAATTTAGAGTTTTCTATTTTTTGTCTTCAACTTTTAAAAATTGATAGTGCTTCACAAATAATTGATAATACTTTTTTTAAGTAATTGGATTGATTATTTTATTTTATAAGTGGGTATGATCAATTGATTTTAAATACATTATAAAAAAAATTATTTAAATTTACATATCAAGCAATAAATTGTTTTAACTGCCTAATATTCCAAACAATAAAATTAAATGATATGACCAGTTGATGAGATTTTTTTATGTGAAAATAAATAAAAATTGATTATACTTTTTGACATACATAGCGATTTACCAAAGTGGAGTATCTCAACCATGAATTTTATTAATGCTTATTTATTTTTAATGATTTTAATTTTACTAGTTGGTTGGGTGGTACAAGAAGTGTTGTTGGCTTTGCGGATAAGCAGTACAAGAAGTGTTGTCGCCTTTGCGGCTAACATTGTTTTCTTCATTGTTGATTGATATCGTTGCCATCTATGTTCTCAAGGACAAGGAGAGCTAGACTATAGACTTGACGTAGGTGGATTGAATGGGTGTGAAAGAGTGTGTGAACTAAACTATGAAAGCAATAAATAAGCAAGAAATAAGATGACAATAAGCAATAAGAAACAAATGGGGATGGTAAGGATTTACCTTAGGTCGGTTTCTATGTTCTCATATAGAGCTAGGTCAAGAGAGACCAAATGTAGATCGATCGAGACACTCTAGATAGCGAGGGGAATTTGGTGACTACAATAGCCATGCGAATGACCCATAATCGCCCTATGTCTCTTCACGAGTGGCATGAAAAGATTCAAATCAAGTATGAATCAATCAAACAATCAACAACAAACCTCAATCCTAACCTAAGACATAAACAACAATCCAAACCTAGGGTTTCACCAAAGTAAAACCCTTAAAAGAACTACTCACACATTGTGATTATTACTATAGCAAATTAATGAAAGAAGACGTGAAAGAAAGCATTAGGGCAAAAAGTAAATCAACAAGAAACAAGAGCAATGTAAGAAATATAACTACCAACTACTTTACAAAGCAATAAATGAAGGTATACCAAGATTGAAGACAAATAAACAATAAATGAAGCAATACTCAAGAGGAAAAGTAAAGAAAGTAATAAATGACATAAAGTAAAGATATTAAAGGCATGAAAGCAATAAGGAAATATAAACTTACATAAACTTGAAAGCTTGAATGAAAGAAAGTAAAGTTACAGTGCTTGAAAGTAAAAGGAAAGCAATTAATACTATTCTAGGGCATAGATTGTTAATGGAAATCGTAAAAGTGATGAACAAGATGAGAGGATTTTACCCAAGCATGAACATACCCTAAACATTTAGAAATGAGTGTTTATATAGGCTATACAAGAGGGAAACAAAAAGCCTAAGGATCCTACATGGAACCTTGTGAAAATAAAACACGCACAGGAATTAGCAGCCATTCGCCTGAATAGGGGCCAATTCGCCCAAATGCATTATGGAATTCGAAATTTTCAGAAGCTCCAGGATTGTTACTTGGGCTTCATTGAACATTCGTTCGAATGTGATATGTCGATTCACCCGAATCTATCAAGTTTGCCCGAATGTTGTGTTAATTTGCAATTTCCAGAAGGTTTGAGCCAATTCCCTTGAAGTCCTAATTTGCTGTAAATTCGCCAGAATGCGGGGCGTTTTGGCCCTTCGTATCTTCAATCAAGTTCTTAATGTTCTTCGAACCTAGTAATGCTTTTGGGAATGACTTGAAATGCTCGGGAATGCTTCGAAACATGTGCTTCTTCTTCGATTATGATGTCTAAGCCCCAAACTTGACTTACTTCACCTCAAAACCTCTGACAATACCTGAAATAACCTTAAAACACCGCGAAGACAAGAGCAAGGTAAAATTCAGTGCAAAATTTATGAAACCAATGAGAAACAAAGAGACTTGACACTGTAACGGGGATATAAATGTGCTCTAAATCGAGTACATTAACTCCCCCATGCTAAACCTTTGCTAGTCCTAAGCAAAGAAACTAGGTAGGATGACATGAAAGTACGGGGCAAACGAAAACTTAAGCTATAGATGGCAAGGAAAAAATCGTGAAATCTGAATTTTTTGCTAGGTTTTGGTAATCTTTATTACCACCATTAAAGATGGTAAGAAAAAAATAGTGGAATCTGAGTTTTTTGATGGGCTTTGTTCATCTCCTTTGTGAGGATAGAGAGATTGATTCTATAAGTATATTTTATTCATTTCTCGTGGGAAGGGAGTAGCATATTTTGTGAAAAAACCAATTTATAGTGAGATATTCCATGACAATAACACATGAAATTACTGAATATCATTTTATGGGTTGTTCTTTTTTTTTTTCTGGGGAAAGAGAAAATATGCGTGTCTTTCTTACCACCATTAAAGATGGCAAGGAAATAATGAGTAATTCTTTAACCGCATGTACTTGGTTTGAGATTTTATTTGAATATCAGTCTACTTGAGGACAGTGAGACTGTTTTAGTGTTGTATTTTTGTCTGTTCTCATGAGGAGAAAGGAGTGAGCATTTTCTTAAAAATGCAGATCTGGAAATACTCGGTTTCATTCATCACTGAAGATGAACATAAAAATGTAGATTTAGAAATACTGGGTCAACTTGTACTAATATGATAAATATGAGTATAAAACTTGGTTATTGGATGTGGGTATATGATGTGCTCGATTTAGAGCACATTTATCTCCCCATTTATGTGTCGATATCTCGCGTTTTATATTGGTTTTTACACATCTTACGCATGATTTCACTTCGATCTTGTCTCCATGTGCTTTTGAGTGTTTTAGGTGTTTACGGGAGATTTTGAGGTGTTTTCGTTGCGTACGAGATTCCGACACTTGAGTCGAAGATGAAGCTCGCGTTCCGAGGCATTTCCGAGCATTTCAAGTAATATACTAAGACCTCGCAAAGCCCGGAAGACATTTGGTGCTTGTTCGAAGATGAAAAAGAGCAAAACGAGCCTTCCAGCCCACCATTCGAGCGAAGGCCAAGCCCATTCGGGCGAATGGGTGCAGCAGCCCAACAAGGTAGCTCAAGTCTCCAGCATTCGGGCGAATTGGCCACGAAATTCGGGCGAAGCAGCTGATTCGGGCGAATGGCCTAAGCCATTCGGGCAAATGGTCCAAAATTTCACCAATTTGGCTTCAAAACTCTCTAGAAACCCCGAATGCTTCATATTCGGGTGAAGGACCAACCATTCGGGCGAATGGCCCTAATTTTTGTCGCAATTTTATTTTTCACAACTTTTTCCACGTAGGATTCTTTAGGGTTTTAATCCCCCACTTTGTACAGCCTATATAAAGGCTTAGTTCTGAATATTTTAGGCATGACTTGATTGGGAGAAACCCTCCCTTTCTTGTTCATCAATTTATGCTTTCCCCCTTTTGATTTCTTGCCCTAATTTTAGATTGTTCTTCATTTAATGTTTCTTTCTTCATTTATGTTAGTTCTCTTCATTTATTTCTTTCCTACCTTTATTGCTTTCATTTATGCTTTCCTTTATGCTTTCATTTAATGTTTTTGTAGTTTAGATTTATTGCTTTCCTTTTGTCTCTTTTACTTATGCTTTGTTGTTCTTCATTTCCTTCTCTATGCTTTCTCTTTAATGTTTTCATCTCTTTTGTTTCTTTAAATGCTTTCTAGAATAGATTTAATGCTTTCTATCTTCTTGTTTCTTCCTTTCATATGCTAGAGTAGATTTTAGGGTTTTGGGTTAGAGAAATCCTAGGGTTTTGGTCTTGTGTTTAATGTTTAGGAAGATGATTGAGGATGATGTTGGCTTGATTGATTGAAATTCGATGCATATCTTGTCCTGCCACTCCCATGCGAGACATAGGTCGATTATGGGTCGTTCGTATTGACTATAGGTCATCAACTTCCCCATGTCATCTAGAGTGTCTCGATTGGCCTTCGTTCAATCTCCTTCCACCTAGCTTATCTTTATCTCCAATAGACCTACCTAGGGTGGACCTAGCCTAAGCCCGTTTTCTTTGTTTGTTTTCATCCTTAATGTAATTCACCCACCTTCTTACCAACCATCAAACTTTCCCACACCAAACCTTTATTCTAACATCCCTTGTTCCTTGTGGTTCGACCCCCGACTTACCGCTACACACATTGTTGTATTATTATTGGTGACCAAGGTTTCTAGCATATAACGACGCGCTAAAAACCCGCTATCAAAATGGCGCCGTTGCCGGGGAACAAGGCGTTTGTTTAGATTTTAGTTTTGGTGTGTTTTGTGTATAGTTCTTGTTTTTGTTATTTTTGTTTTTCTCTTCATGGATTGCAACATTTATCAACTTGAGCATGAACCTTTTTGGAGCTATTTCCTTAGATATGAGATGTTCTTACTTCGCATGTGCAATGTTGAAATGTGGCAAATTTGTCATCATCTTTACGGAGGTTTGAATATTGAGACTAGGGAACTCGTAGATGGGTATCACGATGACATGTTCCTTGACCAAACCCCTAAGACTTGTTTGGACTTCTTCAAATGTTTGGCCAAGTATCTCTATAGGAAAAAGTACCCTTTTTTCCCTCTCCTTGTGATTCCACCAGCTTATCCTTCTGGCGACCTTTGGATCGAAGAGGAGACCGAGTTGGAGAGAACGTGGAGCGTTAATACCTTTAGAAGGGTTTTTGAGGCTAGACTAGAGTCCCATTACCGTGACCTAGACTCCTCTCACCCTATCATTAGCTCCCCTCCTTCTCTTGATGATCATTGTTCTTGTGTTGATGCACCACACACCGATGAGGTTCATGATGAGGTCCCTTGCGCACCTCAAAATGACACACCCCTCACATATGTGCACGATCATCTAGCTAGTGGAACCGATGACCTAGAGGTAGACTTACCCGTTAATGAGGAGT
Organism: Amaranthus palmeri; assembly: GCA_019776075.1. Lineage (NCBI taxonomy): Eukaryota > Viridiplantae > Streptophyta > Magnoliopsida > Caryophyllales > Amaranthaceae > Amaranthus > Amaranthus palmeri. The sequence continues at coordinate 431,116 of JAAKBH010000378.1, forward strand.
CTCAAGTGCATACCCTTGTTGTGCCTTCTGTTGAGTCTCACCTTACACCTCTTTGTCATGAGAAGCTCCCGGTCGTTCATGTTCATGCTTGCTTTGATGCTTGTGTTGCTATGCCTCTTGCTTCCCTCCCCCCTTCCTCCGTTCATCCTTCCCCCGACTTTTCATCATGTCATGGAAAGTCGGTTTTTGTTGTGTTTCTTCCTTCCCCCTTTCTTCTCTCCCTCTTTCACTCCCCAACCTCAGCTGTTGTGGGAAGTGAATTTGATAAACTCCTCCGGAGTTTGACTCGCTACCCCGTAGTGAGTCGGGTCTAGCTAAAGACCTAAAAGAAGCGCTTGTTGGGAGGCAACCCAACTGTAGATATTGTTTTTGTTTTGTTTTTGTTTTTCATTCATTGCATTGCATCTTTCCTAGTCATTGCTCACGTTTGGTTTGTAGTGTTGTTTGTTAGTATTTGCAAACTAAAACGGCCCTTAGACTTGATCCTCCACAAGTTTTGCTTGTGTTTTATTTGATGATTTTGAGAGGGTCAATGCTAACGGTCCCGCAAGGGTGAGTAAGAGAAAGAAAGCTCAAAAGTGCGTATGAGCCAAACATGAAGACACTAGCTTCACCCTAGCTTGGGGGTGGCGATTGCTCAAGCTTTGTGCTTCATGCCTCCACTTCGTTTGAGGAGCGGAGAGTTCTTACACCACTTCATGGTGGTGATGGTAATGCTAGGAGTGAAAGCCCTCCTAGCCTAGGTATGACCTTCTTCTCTCTTTTTGGCTAGCTTGTGTTTGTGTTGGGTTTTTCGACAATTTTGTTGACCATGGTTTTTAATGTTTCATCTTTCTCCTCTCCTCCTTTGCTAGAGGCTAGCAAAGTTTTAGCTTGGGGGTGGGATGGTCAACTCCATTGTCGCTCCACCCATTTGTTTGTGCATTTAGTTCCATATAGCTATAGTTTAGTTCATAGCATACATCATTTTGTATATCTTTTTCGCATATTCATCTTGCATTCATACATAGTGTAGATATTGCATATTCACGTTTAGTTTTCAATAAGGTGGTTGAGTTGTGAAACTGGCATGCTTGCTTCTGGTGTGTACTTCTGTGGTCTGACCTTATGCAAACTCGTATTTCCTTAGCCATGTGCATGTTTTGGGACCTAGAGTTTGACCTATTTTCCACATAGCTTGGGGGAATTGAGGTTTTGTTTGGTTGGTGGCTTGGATGACTACCTTTAGAGGCACATTTCGACTAGCCTGTGAGTATTGAGCGTTCTTGGACTCCTTGCGAGTTCCATTCATTTTGTGTGCTAGTTAAGGGATCTAAGTATTGTGTCGCTTCTTCTCCAGTATAGTCGACTTTTCTTGAGACCAGAGATGATAACACGTTCGCTAGTATTTAAGCTACATAGCCAAATAGCCTACCTTGAACGAAATTGACTTTAGGATAAGCCAAGTTTTTTCCTTTCCTATTCTTTTGTAGCTACATTATTTAGCCTCCACATCAGCCAAAATGTTCCCTCTTCTTACCCAGAGGATAGCTTAGTGATAGTGGGGTTTGTTATGTGCTACAGTGATTAGTGGGTTATTGGTTATGTTGTTGGTTGTTGGTTTTCATGACTCTACTCATTTCTTATCCAGCTCTTATTATTTCTCTCCTATTTCCTCCCATGCTTTCATTGATATTATTCATACACATTCCATGTTTTGAGGAGACCTCTCTCTTGTTTTTCATTGAGTTTTCATACACATACATATTCATGTGAGTGAGGAAGTCGTTATATTCATTTGGGAGATGAGCTTGGAAACACTTGTGAGATTTTACATATTTTGATAGTGTTTGATGATGGAGATCATTGTGCTTACATGTTATTGGGTTGTTAATGGTCGTTGGATATGGTTTTTATTGTTTTGTCATGCGATGTTTGTGGGTTATTTGTTTAGGGTCACTTGCTATCCTCTACTTAGCTCCACATTCCCAAATGTATCCCACCTTAACCCTAAGCCAACGTTACAACCCTTTGTGCTAACCTGTTCGACTTGGTCCGATTAGTTTGTCCTGTACTGGAGTTAGATATGACACAATCCCCATGATTCTCCCCTATTAGGTGTTTGATTCCTGACTCATCTTTAGTCGGAAGATTTTGAGCGAAACACGAACCATAATCAAACACATGAGCGTCATTGCATATTTCTCACATCTTTTGAGAAATAACCCGGGGAGCGTAGACTTGTGACCTCTCTAGGTAGTGGGTGGCATAGCTTGTGGTGTAGCTTACCCTAGTGATCTCGAGTTTGTGGTATTGGTCATTCTCTTTGGTATTGCGCTCTTTGAGACCATTGTGCTTGCATGCCTATGGTTAGGGAAGAGTTTTGCTTGTACACAGCTTGCGTTGTTTTGATTTCCACTCACCTTCATTGCATCATGTTAGACTTTGCATTATAGTTCTTAGTTGCATGTAGTTTTCATCCTTGCATGTGCATTGCATTGGATTTGTGGGTCTCCTTCTGAAAAACCCTCACGAGACCTAACTCGTCCTCTTTGGGAGACCTTGAGGTTTAAAGGGCTTGTCGTACATGCTAAGTGCGACCGTGATTCCTACAACAGTGAGTTTTAGGTTTTATTGCTTTCGTAGTGTAGTTTTGTTTTGTTTTTGTAGTTAGTTGTCTTGGGGTGCCCATGTGCTCTCATGTTTTCCTACCTAGTCTCTTTGCTAGGGACTAGCAAAGTATAAGCTTAGGGGTGTTGATGTGTTCGATTTAGAGCACATTTATCTCCCCATTTATGTGTCGATATCTTGCGTTTTATATTGGTTTTTACACATCTTACGCATGATTTCACTTCGATCTTGTCTACATGTGCTTTTAAGTGTTTTTAGGTGTTTTTGGGAGATTTTGAGGTGTTTTCGTTGCGTACGAGATTCCGACACTTGAAGCCCAGAAGACATTTGGTGCTTGTTCGAAGATGAAAAAGAGCAAAACGAGCCTTCCAGCCCACCATTCGAGCGAAGGCCAAGCCCATTCGGGCGAATGGGTGCAGCAGCCCAGCAAGGTAGCTCAAGTCTCCAGCATTCGGGCGAATTGGCCACGAAATTCGGGCGAAGCAGCTGATTCGGGCGAATGGTCAAAAATTTCACCAATTTGGCTTCAAAACTCTCTGGAAACCCCGAATGCTTCATATTCGGGCGAAGGACCAACCATTCGGGCGAATGGGCCCCTCCATTCGAGCGAATGGCCCTAATTTTTGTCGCAGTTTTATTTTTCGCAACTTTTTCCACGTAGGATTCTTTAGGGCTTTAATCCCCCACTTTGTACAGCCTATATAAAGGCTTAGTTCTGAATATTTTAGGCATGACTTGATTGGGAGAAACCCTCCCTTTCTTGTTCATCAATTTATGCTTTCCCCCTTTTGATTTCTTGCCCTAATTTTAGATTGTTCTTCATTTAATGTTTCTTTCTTCTTCATTTATGTAAGTTCTTTTCATTTATTGCTTTCCTACCTTTATTGCTTTCATTTATGCTTTCCTTTATGCTTTCATTTAATGTTTTTGTAGTTTAGATTTATTGCTTTCCTTTTATCTCTTTTACTTATGCTTTGTTGTTCTTCATTTCCTTCTCTATGCTTTCTCTTTAATGTTTTCATCTCTTTTGTTTCTTTAAATGCTTTCTAGAATAGATTTAATGCTTTCTATCTTCTTGTTTCTTCCTTTCATATGCTAGAGTAGATTTTAGGGTTTTGGGTTAGAGAAATCCTAGGGTTTTGGTCTTGTGTTTAATGTTTAGGAAGATGATTGAGGATGATGTTGGCTTGATTGATTGATATTCGATGCATATCTTGTCCTGCCACTCCCATGCGAGACATAGGTCGATTATGGGTCGTTCGTATTGACTATAGGTCATCAACTTCCCCATGTCATCTAGAGTGTCTCGATTGGCCTTCGTTTAATCTCCTTCCACCTAGCTTATCTTTATCTCCAATAGACCTACCTAGGGTGGACCTAGCCTAAGCCCGTTTTCTTTGTTTGTTTTCATCCTTAATGTAATTCACCCACCTTCTTACCAACCATCAAACTTTCCCACACCAAACCTTTAGTCTAACATCCCTTGTTCCTTGTGGTTCGACCCCCGACTTACCGCTACACTCATTGTTGTATTATTATTGGTGACCAAGGTTTCTAGCATATAACGACGCGCTAAAAACCCGCTATCAAAATGGCGCCGTTGCCGGGGAACAAGGCGTTTGTTTAGATTTTAGTTTTGGTGTGTTTTGTGTATAGTTCTTGTTTTTGTTATTTTTGTTTTTCTCTTCATGGATTGCAACATTTATCAACTTGAGCATGAACCTTTTTGGAGCTATTTCCTTAGATATGAGATGTTCTTACTTCGCATGTGCAATGTTGAAATGTGGCAAATTTGTCATCATCTTTACGGAGGTTTGAATATTGAGACTAGGGAACTCGTAGATGGGTATCACGATGACATGTTCCTTGACCAAACCCCTAAGACTTGTTTGGACTTCTTCAAATGTTTGGCCAAGTATCTCTATAGGAAAAAGTACCCTTTTTTCCCTCTCCTTGTGATTCCACCAGCTTATCCTTCTGGCGACCTTTGGATCGAAGAGGAGACCGAGTTGGAGAGAACGTGGAGCGTTAATACCTTTAGAAGGGTTTTTGAGGCTAGACTAGAGTCCCATTACCATGACCTAGACTCCTCTCACCCTATCATTAGCTCCCCTCCTTCTCTTGATGATCATTGTTCTTGTGTTGATGCACCACACACCGATGAGGTTCATGATGAGGTCCCTTGCGCACCTCAAAATGACACACCCCTCACATATGTGCACGATCATCTAGCTAGTGGAACCGATGACCTAGAGGTAGACTTACCCGTTAATGAGGAGTCTCAAGTGCATACCCTTGTTGTGCCTTCTGTTGAGTCTCACCTTACACCTCTTTGTCATGAGAAGCTCCCGGTCGTTCATGTTCATGCTTGCTTTGATGCTTGTGTTGCTATGCCTCTTGCTTCCCTCCCCCCTCCCTCCGTTCATCCTTCCCCCGACTTTTCATCATGTCATGGAAAGTCGGTTTTTGTTGTGTTTCTTCCTTCCCCCTTTCTTCTCTCCCTCTTTCACTCCCCAACCTCAGCTGTTGTGGGAAGTGAATTTGATAAACTCCTCCGGAGTTTGACTCGCTACCCCGTAGTGAGTCGGGTCTAGCTAAAGACCTAAAAGAAGCGCTTGTTGGGAGGCAACCCAACTGTAGATATTGTTTTTGTTTTGTTTTTGTTTTTCATTCATTGCATTGCATCTTTCCTAGTCATTGCTCACGTTTGGTTTGTAGTGTTGTTTGTTAGTATTTGCAAACTAAAACGGCCCTTAGACTTGACCCTCCACAAGTTTTGCTTGTGTTTTATTTGATGATTTTGAGAGGGTCAATGCTAACGGTCCCGCAAGGGTGAGTAAGAGAAAGAAAGCTCAAAAGTGCGTATGAGCCAAACATGAAGACACTAGCTTCACCCTAGCTTGGGGGTGGCGATTGCTCAAGCTTTGTGCTTCATGCCTCCACTTCGTTTGAGGAGCGGAGAGTTCTTACACCACTTCATGGTGGTGATGGTAATGCTAGGAGTGAAAGCCCTCCTAGCCTAGGTATGACCTTCTTCTCTCTTTTTGGCTAGCTTGTGTTTGTGTTGGGTTTTTCGACAATTTTGTTGACCATGGTTTTTAATGTTTCATCTTTCTCCTCTCCTCCTTTGCTAGAGGCTAGCAAAGTTTTAGCTTGGGGGTGGGATGGTCAACTCCATTGTCGCTCCACCCATTTGTTTGTGCATTTAGTTCCATATAGCTATAGTTTAGTTCATAGCATACATCATTTTGTATATCTTTTTCGCATATTCATCTTGCATTCATACATAGTGTAGATATTGCATATTCACGTTTAGTTTTCAATAAGGTGGTTGAGTTGTGAAACTGGCATGCTTGCTTCTGGTGTGTACTTCTGTGGTCTGACCTTATGCAAACTCGTATTTCCTTAGCCATGTGCATGTTTTGGGACCTAGAGTTTGACCTATTTTCCACATAGCTTGGGGGAATTGAGGTTTTGTTTGGTTGGTGGCTTGGATGACTACCTTTAGAGGCACATTTCGACTAGCCTGTGAGTATTGAGCGTTCTTGGACTCCTTGCGAGTTCCATTCATTTTGTGTGCTAGTTAAGGGATCTAAGTATTGTGTCGCTTCTTCTCCAGTATAGTCGACTTTTCTTGAGACCAGAGATGATAACACGTTCGCTAGTATTTAAGCTACATAGCCAAATAGCCTACCTTGAACGAAATTGACTTTAGGATAAGCCAAGTTTTTTCCTTTCCTATTCTTTTGTAGCTACATTATTTAGCCTCCACATCAGCCAAAATGTTCCCTCTTCTTACCTAGAGGATAGCTTAGTGATAGTGGGGTTTGTTATGTGCTACAGTGATTAGTGGGTTATTGGTTATGTTGTTGGTTGTTGGTTTTCATGACTCTACTCATTTCTTATCCAGCTCTTATTATTTCTCTCCTATTTCCTCCCATGCTTTCATTGATATTATTCATACACATTCCATGTTTTGAGGAGACCTCTCTCTTGTTTTTCATTGAGTTTTCATACACATACATATTCATGTGAGTGAGGAAGTCGTTATATTCATTTGGGAGATGAGCTTGGAAACACTTGTGAGATTTTACATATTTTGATAGTGTTTGATGATGGAGATCATTGTGCTTACATGTTATTGGGTTGTTAATGGTCGTTGGATATGGTTTTTATTGTTTTGTCATGCGATGTTTGTGGGTTATTTGTTTAGGGTCACTTGCTATCCTCTACTTAGCTCCACATTCCCAAATGTATCCCACCTTAACCCTAAGCCAACGTTACAACCCTTTGTGCTAACCTTTTCGACTTGGTCCGATTAGTTTGTGCTGTACTGGAGTTAGATATGACACAATCCCCATGATTCTCCCCTATTAGGTGTTTGATTCCTGACTCATCTTTAGTCGGAAGATTTTGAGCGAAACACGAACCATAATCAAACACATGAGCGTCATTGCATATTTCTCACATCTTTTGAGAAATAACCCGGGGAGCGTAGACTTGTGACCTCTCTAGGTAGTGGGTGGCATAGCTTGTGGTGTAGCTTACCCTAGTGATCTCGAGTTTGTGGTATTGGTCATTCTCTTTGGTATTGCGCTCTTTGAGACCATTGTGCTTGCATGCCTATGGTTAGGGAAGAGTTTTGCTTGTACACAGCTTGCGTTGCTTTGATTTCCACTCACCTTCATTGCATCATGTTAGACTTTGCATTATAGTTCTTAGTTGCATGTAGTTTTCATCCTTGCATGTGCATTGCATTGGATTTGTGGGTCTCCTTCTGAAAAACCCTCACGAGACCTAACTCGTCCTCTTTGGGAGACCTTGAGGTTTAAAGGGCTTGTCGTACATGCTAAGTGCGACCGTGATTCCTACAACAGTGAGTTTTAGGTTTTATTGCTTTCGTAGTGTAGTTTTGTTTTGTTTTTGTAGTTAGTTGTCTTGGGGTGCCCATGTGCTCTCATGTTTTCCTACCTAGTCTCTTTGCTAGGGACTAGCAAAGTATAAGCTTAGGGGTGTTGATGTGTTCGATTTAGAGCACATTTATCTCCCCATTTATGTGTCGATATCTTGCGTTTTATATTGGTTTTTACACATCTTACGCATGATTTCACTTCGATCTTGTCTACATGTGCTTTTAAGTGTTTTTAGGTGTTTTCGGGAGATTTTGAGGTGTTTTCGTTGCGTACGAGATTCCGACACTTGAAGCCCAGAAGACATTTGGTGCTTGTTCGAAGATGAAAAAGAGCAAAACGAGCCTTCCAGCCCACCATTCGAGCGAAGGCCAAGCCCATTCGGGCGAATGGGTGCAGCAGCCCAGCAAGGTAGCTCAAGTCTCCAGCATTCGGGCGAATTGGCCACGAAATTCGGGCGAAGCAGCTGATTCGGGCGAATGGTCAAAAATTTCACCAATTTGGCTTCAAAACTCTCTGGAAACCCCGAATGCTTCATATTCGGGCGAAGGACCAACCATTCGGGCGAATGGGCCCCTCCATTCGAGCGAATGGCCCTAATTTTTGTCGCAGTTTTATTTTTCGCAACTTTTTCCACGTAGGATTCTTTAGGGCTTTAATCCCCCACTTTGTACAGCCTATATAAAGGCTTAGTTCTGAATATTTTAGGCATGACTTGATTGGGAGAAACCCTCCCTTTCTTGTTCATCAATTTATGCTTTCCCCCTTTTGATTTCTTGCCCTAATTTTAGATTGTTCTTCATTTAATGTTTCTTTCTTCTTCATTTATGTAAGTTCTTTTCATTTATTGCTTTCCTACCTTTATTGCTTTCATTTATGCTTTCCTTTATGCTTTCATTTAATGTTTTTGTAGTTTAGATTTATTGCTTTCCTTTTATCTCTTTTACTTATGCTTTGTTGTTCTTCATTTCCTTCTCTATGCTTTCTCTTTAATGTTTTCATCTCTTTTGTTTCTTTAAATGCTTTATTAGAATAGATTTATTGCTTTCTATCTTCTTGTTTCTTCCTTTCTCATGCTAGAGTAGATTTTAGGGTTTTGGGTTAGAGAAATCCAAGGGTTTTGGTCTTGTGTTTAATGTTTAGGAAGATAATTGAGGATGATGTTGGCTTGATTGATTGATATTCGATGCATATCTTGTCCTGCCACTCCCATGCGAGACATAGGGCGATTATGGGTCGTTCGTATTGACTATAGGTCATCAACTTCCCCATGTCATCTAGAGTGTCTCGATTGGCCTTCGTTCTATCTCCTTCGACCTAGCCTATCTTTATCTCCAATAGACCTACCTAGGGTGGACCTAGCCTAAGCCCGTTTTCTTTGTTTATTTTCATCCTTAATGTAATTCACCCACCTTCTTACCAACCATCAACCTTTCCCACACCAAACCTTTAGTCTAACATCCCTTATTCCTACTGGTTCGACCCCCGACTTACCGCTACACTCATTGTTGTATTATTATTGGTGACCAAGGTTTCTAGCATATAACGACGCGCTAAAAAACCGCTATCAAAATGGCGCCGTTGCCGGGGAACAAGGCGTTTGTTTAGATTTTAGTTTTGGTGTGTTTTGTGTATAGTTCTTGTTTTTGTTATTTTTGTTTTTCTCTTCATGGATTGCAACATTTATCAACTTGAGCATGAACCTTTTTGGAGCTATTTCCTTAGATATGAGATGTTCTTACTTCGCATGTGCAATGTTGAAATGTGGCAAATTTGTCATCATCTTTACGGAGGTTTGAATATTGAGACTAGGGAACTCGTAGATGGGTATCACGATGACATGTTCCTTGACCAAACCCCTAAGACTTGTTTGGACTTCTTCAAATGTTTGGCCAAGTATCTCTATAGGAAAAAGTACCCTTTTTTCCCTCTCCTTGTGATTCCACCAGCTTATCCTTCTGGCGACCTTTGGATCGAAGAGGAGACCGAGTTGGAGAGAACGTGGAGCGTTAATACCTTTAGAAGGGTTTTTGAGGCTAGACTAGAGTCCCATTACCATGACCTAGACTCCTCTCACCCTATCATTAGCTCCCCTCCTTCTCTTGATGATCATTGTTCTTGTGTTGATGCACCACACACCGATGAGGTTCATGATGAGGTCCCTTGCGCACCTCAAAATGACACACCCCTCACATATGTGCACGATCATCTAGCTAGTGGAACCGATGACCTAGAGGTAGACTTACCCGTTAATGAGGAGTCTCAAGTGCATACCCTTGTTGTGCCTTCTGTTGAGTCTCACCTTACACCTCTTTGTCATGAGAAGCTCCCGGTCGTTCATGTTCATGCTTGCTTTGATGCTTGTGTTGCTATGCCTCTTGCTTCCCTCCCCCCTCCCTCCGTTCATCCTTCCCCCGACTTTTCATCATGTCATGGAAAGTCGGTTTTTGTTGTGTTTCTTCCTTCCCCCTTTCTTCTCTCCCTCTTTCACTCCCCAACCTCAGCTGTTGTGGGAAGTGAATTTGATAAACTCCTCCGGAGTTTGACTCGCTACCCCGTAGTGAGTCGGGTCTAGCTAAAGACCTAAAAGAAGCGCTTGTTGGGAGGCAACCCAACTGTAGATATTGTTTTTGTTTTGTTTTTGTTTTTCATTCATTGCATTGCATCTTTCCTAGTCATTGCTCACGTTTGGTTTGTAGTGTTGTTTGTTAGTATTTGCAAACTAAAACGGCCCTTAGACTTGACCCTCCACAAGTTTTGCTTGTGTTTTATTTGATGATTTTGAGAGGGTCAATGCTAACGGTCCCGCAAGGGTGAGTAAGAGAAAGAAAGCTCAAAAGTGCGTATGAGCCAAACATGAAGACACTAGCTTCACCCTAGCTTGGGGGTGGCGATTGCTCAAGCTTTGTGCTTCATGCCTCCACTTCGTTTGAGGAGCGGAGAGTTCTTACACCACTTCATGGTGGTGATGGTAATGCTAGGAGTGAAAGCCCTCCTAGCCTAGGTATGACCTTCTTCTCTCTTTTTGGCTAGCTTGTGTTTGTGTTGGGTTTTTCGACAATTTTGTTGACCATGATTTTTAATGTTTCATCTTTCTCCTCTCCTCCTTTGCTAGAGGCTAGCAAAGTTTTAGCTTGGGGGTGGGATGGTCAACTCCATTGTCGCTCCACCCATTTGTTTGTGCATTTAGTTCCATATAGCTATAGTTTAGTTCATAGCATACATCATTTTGTATATCTTTTTCGCATATTCATCTTGCATTCATACATAGTGTAGATATTGCATATTCACGTTTAGTTTTCAATAAGGTGGTTGAGTTGTGAAACTGGCATGCTTGCTTCTGGTGTGTACTTCTGTGGTCTGACCTTATGCAAACTCGTATTTCCTTAGCCATGTGCATGTTTTGGGACCTAGAGTTTGACCTATTTTCCACATAGCTTGGGGGAATTGAGGTTTTGTTTGGTTGGTGGCTTGGATGACTACCTTTAGAGGCACATTTCGACTAGCCTGTGAGTATTGAGCGTTCTTGGACTCCTTGCGAGTTCCATTCATTTTGTGTGCTAGTTAAGGGATCTAAGTATTGTGTCGCTTCTTCTCCAGTATAGTCGACTTTTCTTGAGACCAGAGATGATAACACGTTCGCTAGTATTTAAGCTACATAGCCAAATAGCCTACCTTGAACGAAATTGACTTTAGGATAAGCCAAGTTTTTTCCTTTCCTATTCTTTTGTAGCTACATTATTTAGCCTCCACATCAGCCAAAATGTTCCCTCTTCTTACCCAGAGGATAGCTTAGTGATAGTGGGGTTTGTTATGTGCTACAGTGATTAGTGGGTTATTGGTTATGTTGTTGGTTGTTGGTTTTCATGACTCTACTCATTTCTTATCCAGCTCTTATTATTTCTCTCCTATTTCCTCCCATGCTTTCATTGATATTATTCATACACATTCCATGTTTTGAGGAGACCTCTCTCTTGTTTTTCATTGAGTTTTCATACACATACATATTCATGTGAGTGAGGAAGTCGTTATATTCATTTGGGAGATGAGCTTGGAAACACTTGTGAGATTTTACATATTTTGATAGTGTTTGATGATGGAGATCATTGTGCTTACATGTTATTGGGTTGTTAATGGTCGTTGGATATGGTTTTTATTGTTTTGTCATGCGATGTTTGTGGGTTATTTGTTTAGGGTCACTTGCTATCCTCTACTTAGCTCCACATTCCCAAATGTATCCCACCTTAACCCTAAGCCAACGTTACAACCCTTTGTGCTAACCTGTTCGACTTGGTCCGATTAGTTTGTGCTGTACTGGAGTTAGATATGACACAATCCCCATGATTCTCCCCTATTAGGTGTTTGATTCCTGACTCATCTTTAGTCGGAAGATTTTGAGCGAAACACGAACCATAATCAAACACATGAGCGTCATTGCATATTTCTCACATCTTTTGAGAAATAACCCGGGGAGCGTAGACTTGTGACCTCTCTAGGTAGTGGGTGGCATAGCTTGTGGTGTAGCTTACCCTAGTGATCTCGAGTTTGTGGTATTGGTCATTCTCTTTGGTATTGCGCTCTTTGAGACCATTGTGCTTGCATGCCTATGGTTAGGGAAGAGTTTTGCTTGTACACAGCTTGCGTTGCTTTGATTTCCACTCACCTTCATTGCATCATGTTAGACTTTGCATTATAGTTCTTAGTTGCATGTAGTTTTCATCCTTGCATGTGCATTGCATTGGATTTGTGGGTCTCCTTCTGAAAAACCCTCACGAGACCTAACTCGTCCTCTTTGGGAGACCTTGAGGTTTAAAGGGCTTGTCGTACATGCTAAGTGCGACCGTGATTCCTACAACAGTGAGTTTTAGGTTTTATTGCTTTCGTAGTGTAGTTTTGTTTTGTTTTTGTAGTTAGTTGTCTTGGGGTGCCCATGTGCTCTCATGTTTTCCTACCTAGTCTCTTTGCTAGGGACTAGCAAAGTATAAGCTTAGGGGTGTTGATGTGTTCGATTTAGAGCACATTTATCTCCCCATTTATGTGTCGATATCTTGCGTTTTATATTGGTTTTTACACATCTTACGCATGATTTCACTTCGATCTTGTCTACATGTGCTTTTAAGTGTTTTTAGGTGTTTTCGGGAGATTTTGAGGTGTTTTCGTTGCGTACGAGATTCCGACACTTGAAGCCCAGAAGACATTTGGTGCTTGTTCGAAGATGAAAAAGAGCAAAACGAGCCTTCCAGCCCACCATTCGAGCGAAGGCCAAGCCCATTCGGGCGAATGGGTGCAGCAGCCCAGCAAGGTAGCTCAAGTCTCCAGCATTCGGGCGAATTGGCCACGAAATTCGGGCGAAGCAGCTGATTCGGGCGAATGGTCAAAAATTTCACCAATTTGGCTTCAAAACTCTCTGGAAACCCCGAATGCTTCATATTCGGGCGAAGGACCAACCATTCAGGCGAATGGGCCCCTCCATTCGAGCGAATGGCCCTAATTTTTGTCGCAGTTTTATTTTTCGCAACTTTTTCCACGTAGGATTCTTTAGGGCTTTAATCCCCCACTTTGTACAGCCTATATAAAGGCTTAGTTCTGAATATTTTAGGCATGACTTGATTGGGAGAAACCCTCCCTTTCTTGTTCATCAATTTATGCTTTCCCCCTTTTGATTTCTTGCCCTAATTTTAGATTGTTCTTCATTTAATGTTTCTTTCTTCTTCATTTATGTAAGTTCTTTTCATTTATTGCTTTCCTACCTTTATTGCTTTCATTTATGCTTTCCTTTATGCTTTCATTTAATGTTTTTGTAGTTTAGATTTATTGCTTTCCTTTTATCTCTTTTACTTATGCTTTGTTGTTCTTCATTTCCTTCTCTATGCTTTCTCTTTAATGTTTTCATCTCTTTTGTTTCTTTAAATGCTTTATTAGAATAGATTTATTGCTTTCTATCTTCTTGTTTCTTCCTTTCTCATGCTAGAGTAGATTTTAGGGTTTTGGGTTAGAGAAATCCAAGGGTTTTGGTCTTGTGTTTAATGTTTAGGAAGATAATTGAGGATGATGTTGGCTTGATTGATTGATATTCGATGCATATCTTGTCCTGCCACTCCCATGCGAGACATAGGGCGATTATGGGTCGTTCGTATTGACTATAGGTCATCAACTTCCCCATGTCATCTAGAGTGTCTCGATTGGCCTTCGTTCTATCTCCTTCGACCTAGCCTATCTTTATCTCCAATAGACCTACCTAGGGTGGACCTAGCCTAAGCCCGTTTTCTTTGTTTATTTTCATCCTTAATGTAATTCACCCACCTTCTTACCAACCATCAACCTTTCCCACACCAAACCTTTAGTCTAACATCCCTTATTCCTACTGGTTCGACCCCCGACTTACCGCTACACTCGTTGTAGTATTATTTTGGGTGATTATAAATGTGTTTGCATAGACAAGGTTTCTAGCATATAACGACGCGCTAAAAACCCGCTATTATTATCTCGCGTTTTATATTGGCATTTTGCATACTTTACGCATGAATTCACCTTGATCTTGTCTCCATGGTGCTTTAAGGTGTTTTTAGGTGTTTTCGGGAGATTTTGAGGTGTTTTAGTTGCGTACGAGATTTCGGCACTTGAATCGAAGATGACACGCGCGTTTCGAGGCATTCCCGAGCCTTTCAAGTCATATCCAAAAGCTTCACTAAGTCCCGAAACCTTCCGGCACCTAATTGATTCATTTCCAAGGAGGTATATGCTGCTTTAGCCTGCATTCGGGCGAAGGAAGTAGCACATTCGGGAAAATGTGTGCTGCCCAGCAACATGAGCACTATACGCCCAGCCAATTCGAGCGAAGGGGACTGTGCATTCAAGCGAAGGCCTCCATTCGGGCGAATGGAGAGGAGCATTCGGGGGATTAATGGAATTTTTCACGAGCAATGCATTCAAAGGTACTAGAAACCTCGAATGTGACCCATTCGGGCGAATGGGGTCCATTCGGGCGAATGGCATGAGGCATTCGGGCGAATGGCCTGTAAAATCAGCGAAATGTTTTCTTCGATAGCTTATTCCACGTAGGATTCTTTTAGGGTTTTTACCCAACTCTTGTACAGCCTTAATAAAGGCTTTAATCTGAATATTTTAGCCATGACTTGAGAGGGAGTAACCCTCCCACTCTTGTTCATCACTCTTTAAGCTTTTCTTCTTTATTTATGCCCAAGTGTAGATTTCTAGCTTTCCTTTACTTTTGTTCTTCTTCATTTATGGAAGTTCCTTTCATTTATTACTTTTTTATTTTTATGCTTTCTTTATTGCTTTCATTTATGCTTTGTTTAATGCTTTCATTTATTGCTTTTGTAGTGTAGACTTTATTGTTTTCATGTTCTTCCTTCCATTTAATGTTTTCATGTCTTTTGTTTCTTTAATGCTTTCTAGAAAAGATTTATTGCTTTCCTTTCTTCTTGCTTTTATTTTTCACATGCTAGAGTAGATTTTAGGGTTTTGGGGTTAGAGAAACCTTAGGGCGTTGGTCTTGTGTTTAATGTTTAGGAAGATGGTTGAGGTTGATGTTGGTTTGATTGATTGATATTCGATGTATATCTTGTCCTGCCACTCCCTTGTGAGACATAGGGCGATTATGGGTCGTTCGTATTGACTATAGGTCATCAACTTCCCCATGCTATCTACAGTGTCTCGATTGACCTTCATTCGATCTCCCTCGACCTAGCCTATCTCTATTTCCAATAGACCTACCTAGGGTGGACCTCACCTAAGCCCGCTTTCTTTCCTTACTTGTTTTTGTCATTAGTTTAGTTCACCCATCCTTCAACCTACACACCATTTACCTTTTCCACACCAACGCTTTAGTCTAGCATCCCTTGTCTCTGTGGTTCGGTCCCCAACTTACCTCTATACTCGCTATAGTTGTATTTATGGTGTTTATAAATGTGTTTGCATAGCTTAGGTTCTTAGTGTTTACGACGCACTAAAAACCGGTTATCAATATAATCTTGCAAGTGTTCTAGAAAATGCTGGTAGTTTCACCATAACAGAATGAGTAATTTTTTGTGGGTTCTCTTCATCAGGTGAGAGAAAAATGTTTTAAAGCTAGGTTGTGGAGTTTTCTTACGGAGATCCTTCAAAAGGTGACAAACTAGAAAGAATTTCAATCCCTCATTCTAGGGCTAAATTGTTCCGGTTAAAAATCGGTGGTCCTAATTCTTTACTGAACACAATCAATTAAATGGTATGATAAGGGATACCTTGGTAGAAGGTACCATGAATGGTAGAGATGCTGGTGGGGCTTGAAATTGCTATCTAGTCCATGCCTTCAAAGTTCCCACAAGCTCTCCGAAATAGGCCGGAGCGGGTCTCCGATGGGCCTATCTGTGGTGGTGGGCTGGTAGTCTCTGAGATCCTGCAGGCAACACCATCTCCCCCCGGGGGTTGTCCCGAGGCGCCTCCAATGCCAAAGTCAGTATATGTACATAGTATAAAGTGTGTATAGTTGAAAGAGAGAATGAGTATCTTTATTTTAGCCAATGTGGTCTAAAAATTACTTACTTACCAAATGACCCCAAGAGGTTGTATATAGAGTGCATGTGGGAGTCATCCCCTAACTCTAGTGGGCTATTTATGTTTGGGCATGGGCCTTAATAATAAAACAAATAAAATAGCAGGCCTATTTTATGTACAAACAGAAACAATTAATTTCACTTTGTTTTTTCTTTACAAGAAATGTTGCCTTCTATTAAGATGCTCCACTAAAAACTTTAATGTTTCCCATCTCCGTCTCTCGAGTCGTTATTTCCCTGGTTGTTTGACGGCTTTGTCCTTCATTTCTTGATAAGGATAGGTACATTCCATACTCGCTTGTTGTTCCACCATACTCGCTGCTTCCATAATCTTGGCATGCAAGAGCCATTTGTTGGAATTTTTTCAGGTCATCCTTGTATTGGTTAGTGTCATAATCTGAGCTTCCTTAGGAGTTGTAGAATGAACTTTTCCCAGGTCTTATTCCTTCATTAAGATCAAAAAGAGAAACTTCTCCTTCCAAGGCTTTAACCACCTACTCAATTTCAGGTTACAATTCTTAATCAGACCACATAATCTACCTTAATAGTGAAAACAAAACAAAGCTTAGATATTACTTTTTTCTAGAAGTGTATAATTAATGAAAATGACACAATCATGTATAGTTTGATTAATGTCAACTAATGTATCCACTTGCATATAGTTTGCTCTCATAAATATTTAATCCAATCTCTAATAAGCGCTGTCATTAAAAAGTTGTACTCAAAATTAACAGGCTACATAATAGTAAAAGAAACCAAAACATCTTAGTTCTAGTATCACCAAATAGAAAGTAAAATGGAGCTCTCAAATGCAACAACATCATACCAATTGCACGTAATTAAACATTGAACACTCAATTTGTATCACCTTCCTTAGCAAACCACACTTTTCTATTGCATTAATGACTCCAAGCAATTAGTGAATTACCTAGAAGGGTACCATTAGACAAGCTTTCTAAGATATGGAACTCAAAAACTGAATTGATCTTCAAAAACACATTAGTCTAGAGTTCTAGACTCACCTATGACATTTTCACCTAAACTCAACTTTGTGTTTTCTGGGGTCGATTTTCTAAACACAAGACTACGACGCAAATAGAGTATATGTTTACCTGGCTCATTCTAGGGCTGTGTCTTGTCGAGTGACGAACACAAGCAGCAACACAAGGAACCATGCTCATGTGCTAATAATTTGTATTGGTTGGGCTATATACAACTCACAAATGACTGGGTCTCATGGTGAGACCTTCTCATGTAAGAATTTGTGCTATGTTATATGTTAATATTAATTTTTCATGGACTATATATGATGTTTTGGGCTTTAACCATCAACTTTAATTTTGGTTTGGTTTTTTAAAATATTTAACGCCATGTATAAGGATATATATTGTTTCCTCTTTCCTATGAGGGGAAGTAATATTATGTAGAATATATTTCCAAATTATAGTTTATGTCAATGGTTAAAAGTAGAAATATCTTGTCTAGTTTGATCATATTACAAATCTATATCTTCTCAAAGTAGTCAACAATATATTTATTCAACCAATTTTAAAGTATATGCATGCACTTTTAAATAACATCAAAGAGAGGTTTAATTGATGTCAAGACCATTGCAGGGGAGTATCATTCCTTTAAACCTAGCATAGAAACGATATTAATTAATATATAAATGAATTAATATTGTTCCTATGCTAGGTTTAAAGGAATCATACTCCCCTGCAATGGTCTCGGCATCAATTAAACCTCTCTTGGCATCAATTAAAGGAATAATGCACTTTTAAATAACAAAAACAATATTAATCAATTTATAAATTAATTAATCGTTACACTATTGGAAAAACGACATTGGCTGCGAGACATAGGCTGCGGTTTTAGTGTATACGCAGCCAATATATAAATTTTTTTAAAAAAATAGAATAGGCCGCGGTTTTAAAAGGTGACCGCAGCAAATAAATGGAATAATCTAATCACTAGTGGAAAAACACCTATTGGCTGCGGTCAAAATGCCACTATTGGCTGCGGATTAGGACCCAAGCCCTTGTGGTAGCAGCAAATAACAAAATACAATGGCTGCGGTTAAAATACGTAGCCAAAATATTAATCATTGGCTGCGGTTTTTAAGGCTGCCCGCAGCCAATATTGTGTTTTCAAAAGGTAGAATTTGGTCTCAAACAATGGCTGCGGACAGCCTTAAAAACCGCAGCCTTTTTTTGCTTTTTTTTTTTAAATTTTTTTTTGTTTTATTGATATTTGTATAATAAATAATATCACAATGAATTATAAAATAGTAATTAAATATATAACAATAATCAACCATCGTAATCAGCATTAATTATCACCAAATTATAATATTATATATGAATATAATTGTACACATACACCTAAATACTACGAATATACGTATACATAATAATCTACCTGTAGAAACACTTAGAGACAATGAACAGCAACAAGAGGGGGGGTGAATTGTTGTTGTTGCCTTTAGAGTATTTTTGCCCTATTTTCTTGCGGAATTTGAATACTAAAAATACTCAAGACAAAATAAAGAAAACTAAAAAGAACACAAGAATTTAACGTGGGAAAAAGCCACGACCCTCTAGGGATTTCTCTTCTCTTATTAATTTTATGTAAATATAATTCTCTATTACATAAAATAAATTCTCCTTCTCTTTCTCTTCTCTCTTCTCTTCCTCTTTCTCTTCTCGGTTCTCCTTCTCGTTCCCTTTTCTCTCTTCTCTTTCTCTTTCTCTTCTCTCAATTCCCCTTAGACTTACCCAAGTCTAATTACAAATTCTCTAAAAAAACCCGTACAAAATTTCTCTAAATTGGATGAACAAAACAAGAATTGCACAAGGATTTAATCTTGGAATTAATTAGCTATTAAAAACTTTCAAGATTTCCTTTTCTTGATTTTGAAAACTCACGAAATATTTGGGCACAAAATATTTTTCGGAAATATTTTCTCTCTTGATTGATCACCAATTTGTGCCGGTTATCAAAACAACATTTAAATACTTTTTAGATCTTGTTTTGCCATAATCCCATGATCCTAAGATGTGGGAGTAGTGGGCAATAACCGTGAGTTTAGTGGGTAAGAGACTTGGTGGTTACTCCAAGTCTTCCCTTGTCTTCTAGCTAAAAATAGCCAAGACCTAATTTTAGAAATCTAATTTAAGATTTAAATTAAAAGTTAGTTATTTTAATTTAAGATCTAGTTTTTAATTAATTCCAACTTAACTACCTTGTGCATCCTAGATTTATTCACCCGTACAACAAAAATAAAAAAGAAAAATAAATCTAAAATTATTTTCTTAATTAAATTCGTTGACTCCTTCTCTGACTGTTGATCTGGGAACACTGCACTGTCTCTGATTGATCAATCTTCGAATCTGACTTGATCCTGAAACAGTAAAGTAGTAATGCCCTTTTCAACTTCTAATGGTTCCATCAACGACCTTTCAAGGATCGGATATAAAACCTAACACAATAATCTCAAAAACGTAATATGTTTGTTTAATAAAGTTTATGTTATCATCAAAACCAAATGGGCCAACAAATTCCCCCTTTTTGATGATGACAAACTTTATAAACAAACTTAATAAAAATAGAGTAAAACATATAATATGAACATGCTAGAGATTAACACACGTTCAACCAAATCTAGTAAATTAAATCGTCACAAATAATTTACTAAATTCTAATGTAAACATATTACTCTAATAAGTAAATTTTAAAATATTTTTTGAAAATCATGTTGTTAAACATGACTTAAGTTTTCAAATTTAAAAACAAAACAAAACATAAAAATAAATAACAAAAACTTATAAACTAAGAAAATTATAAACTAAGAAACATAAAAACATAAAATTTAAAAATAAACACAACAATCTAAGTACTTCAAAATATTATGAGTTGTAAGAATCAAAGATAAACAAAAGTGATAACCAATAATTCGTATCAAGCAACAATTAATCAATGTATCCCATTTAAATCAAACATAATAGTAGTAAACCAAACCATGATTATAATAAGTCAAACAATAAGTCATTGCATATTAAGCCTAAGTATATCAAACAGTAAGTCATATACTAAGCATTATAAACCTATATCATACACTAAGAACATTCTAAAAGTTTTTAGAACAAACTAAAGTCTTAAAGTCTTAGGTTAGAATACAAACAGAGAACCAATTAAGCCAAAGAATAAGTAAAAATGTAGCATTCACAAGCATCATTTAAGTTTGTTGCCTTTCTTCCCCCTTTTGACAACAATCAAAAAGTAGGGGTATATATCAATCCACAACTGTAAGGCAAGCGTTAGACAAATTAAGATAGTAAGCAGCAAACTAAGAAAGCAAATGCCCAACATAAATCAAGAAAGCACACATTCAAACATCATAGACCATGGGGTATAGAAAATAAAAGATGATATGAAGGATTAAACGGTTTGGTTAGTAGCATAAACACAAAATAATTGTCTTGTACCCCAGCTGGTACACAAAATAAAGCAAAAAAATTGTTTAGAAATTACAAATAAAGTGGCCAACAAACATTAATTTAAATTTTAGAACAGAAACAGGAGGGATCAGGCAGCAGTCTCCTCATCTACATATTCTGTCTGCACTTCCACAGTGTCAAGCTTTGCTCCAAGACCGGACTCCATCTAGGACAGCTGCTCTTCAAGTGTGGAGAGTGAGGCACGAACTTCACTTTGGAAAGCATTGAGTTGGAACTGCAAGGAATTAAATTTGGTAAGGATAAGATCAATTGGAGTAGGAGGAAATGGTGAGGAATCCCTATCAAAACCAGTAGGTGTTGGTGAAGTGGGAATTGGTGATGGTGGTGATGATGGAATGTGGAATGGTGTGGGTGATTCAGGTTTTGCTGATGGTGGGGTTGGAGAAGTAATATCATCATGTTGGCTCGAGGAACTTTTGGAAGCTAACCTCCTGCTCTTCCTTGGTGTGAGCACGGAAGGTTTCTTGATTTTCTTTAGAGGCACGTGAAGGTCCTCATCCTCTTCCTATTCCATTTCTTCTTCTCCCTCTACCTGTTCCCCCTCACTCACAGCCTCCTCTTGTTCCCTTTCAGTTTCTGCCTCAGTGGTGGCAGTGGGAACATCCTCCTGATCTCCTTTTTCTTCTTCCTTTCCTTCCTCCTCCTCTTCTTTTTCTACTTTCTCCTCTTCTTCTTCTTCATCAGAACTCACATCTAACTCCTCAATTGCATTTCTAGAATCCCTTTTTCGTTTAATTGGAGGTGCAAATTAGTAAGGCACCTCTCACTTATTTTATTATTGGCGCTCATAGAAAATTCTAGCCCATCCAATGGGACTCCAAACTTCTTAAAAATGCAAGTCAACAAACCACCGTATCCAACCATAAGTCCTTTCTCAATGCACTCGGATAAATGTGATACCATCAATGACGGAAAATTAATTTTAATGTGATTAGCCATGCAGTAAATCAATGTTGCATCGCGTAAATTCACTTCACTCCGCTTGGAATTGCGGGGTAAAATGAACCTACGGGCGATGTTATAAAGAAGCTTGTGTAGTGGAGACAGAGACATGTGACTAAATCTCTTTTTACTTTCTTGACCAAGAAATTTCAAAATAGTCTTTTCGGTAATACTAGAAAAAACGATCTTCGACCCAACATAGTATGTATCAAACCCTACCACTGGAACTTCGAACCATTCCCCCAACATTAAACTATTAAACTCGATTTTAATATCTTTAATCATGCTTGAACAAACCCCATTATCAATTGTAAAATTTTGAATAAACTCTCTCATGAGATGTGGATAAATAGGATTACAAGAAAAATTACTCATTAATTCTTCCCACCCTTGATTACTTAAAATGGCGTGTAATTGAGGAAAGGGAGTAGAACCATACCAGTATTTGTCCAATCCAAATCCTACGGACATCTCCTTTGCAACCTCTTCTGCACAATCAGGATCCACGACCTTGGCCTTTTTCGCCGGTTTTGAAGATGAGCTTCCTTTGGTGGAAAAAGCCCTTTTTGTGCCAACATGCATGGGTTTAGATGATTTGGGTTGAGATGAGGGAGTTGATGATTGTGGGTTGTCGGATGAAGGGTGAATGACTTGTAGTGGTTCCGGTTGTATGAATTTGGGTGCCTTTCCTTTGGTGTTCTTGGTAGATGAAGTCTTGGGAGATTTCATGGTGATGGAGAGTTGAATTGATGAAGGTTAGGGATTGTTGAAGAAGGAAAATGGGTTGACGATTTTGGTGAGATAAAGAGGGAGTTGTACTTTGGTAATAATGGTAAGTGTGATGGATGTGACGTGAGGAGTGGGTTATAAAGGGTTGAAGGGACGGTTATGAAAAAGTAGTACAACTTCTTGAATTCGGTTTTAGCGTGTGAACTGAGTGAGGTAACGAAGGGTTTACGTGTAAGTTCGTTGAATATATCGATTAAGATAACTACCTTCCGAAACACCTCGATGATCCGTCTTCCATTTCATAAATTATGTTGGCTCACCGAAATAAATCAAAATAAAGAAAATGCTGGAATTTGTGGAAAATAAAAATATTTTTGTGATTTTTGAAAAATAATAATTTATAATATGTGAATAATAAATTATATAAAATAATATGAAATAAGTTATGCTACTTGGTCTAATCAGTTAATGCAAGCACTCAAGATAAAGTTTATGACACGTACTTAAATAGATGCATACCCAAATCTCGCAATGATTGAATAATCAATCTTGGTTGTTGTGGTTGATTGAACCCTTCCAATTTTTCAAGATGTTTTGAGGAGGAATACTAGCATTAAACTTTAGTGAATCTTGATCATACCTAGCTCCAACCTCATCTTTTCGAATTGTTCCCTTGGAAGCGGTTTAGTCATAATATCTGCAACTTGATCACTAGTATTGACATGTTTAACAATAATATTTTTATGCTCTACATTATCCTTTAGAAAATGGTGTCTAATATGAATATGTTTAACTCTAGAATGATGCACCGGATCTTTAGAAATGCAAATAGCACTAGTATTATCACAATAAATAGGAACACATTCAAGTTTAATACCAAAATCTCTTAGCTGTTGTTTAATCCACAGCATTTGGGAACAGCAGGCTGCTGCTGCTACATATTCAACTTCTGCAGTGGATAAAGCTACTGTGTTCTGTTTCTTAGAACTCCATGATACCAAACAAGATCCAAGAAACTGTACCATTCCTGAAGTGCTTTTTCTATTCACAAGATCATCTGCGTAATCTGCATCACTATACCCTTTCAAGTCATAGACATCACTTTTAGGATAAAATAGGGATAAGTCATCTGTTCCCTTTAAATATCTTAGAATCCTTTTTACTGCCGTATGATGTGATTCATTAGGATTTGATTGAAACCTAGCACACAAACCAACACTAAAGGATATATCGGGTCTACTAGCTGTTAAGTATAGTAGAGATCCTATCATGCCTCTATACATTGTTTGGTCAATATTAATTCCATTAGAGTCTTCGTCTAATCTTATGTTAGTGGCCATGGGTGTATGGTTCGTCTTAGCATTATCTAGTCCATATTTCTTTAGAAGTTCTTTTATGTATTTTTGTTGATGAATAAAAATACCGTTAGCAGTTTGTTTAATTTGCAAACCAAGGAAGAAATTTAATTCTCCCATCATACTCATTTCGAATTCATTACTCATTAGGTCAACAAATTCCTTACATAACGATTCATTAGTAGCACCAAAAATAATATCATCAACATATATTTGAACAACTAAAATATTTGAACCTTTATTCTTAAAGAATAAGGTTTTATCAATTTTACCTCGTATGAACTTATTATCAATCAAAAACTTAGATAATCTCTCGTACCATTGTCTAGGTGCCTGTTTTAGCCCATAAAGAGCTTTATCAAGCTTGTAGACGTGATCCGGAGAAATTGGGTTTTCAAAGCCAGGTGGTTGTTCCACAAATACTTCTTCTTCTAGAAACCCGTTTAAGAATGCACATTTTACGTCCATTTGATATAATTTAAAATTCATGAAAGCAGCAAAAGAAATAAGAATTCTAATAGCTTCTAATCTAGCTACGGGAGCAAAAGTTTCAGTATAGTCAATACCTTCCTGTTGATTGTATCCTTTTACCACTAACCTTGCTTTGTTTCTGACTATTGTGCCATGTTCATCCAGCTTGTTCCTAAATACCCATTTAAGTCCAATTATCTTCTTGTTCTTGGGTTTAGGTTCCAAGTGCCATACTTTGTTTCTTTCAAACTCATTCAATTCGTCTTGCATAGCTACTACCCAATCCGAATCTTGTAAAGCTTCTTCATGATTCTTGGGTTCCATTGTTGATAGAAAAGCAAAGTGTGCACAAAAGTTTCTCATTAGTGACCTTGTTTGTATGCCTTTATTCATATCGCTTATGATCAAGTCTAGTGGATGTGATTTTTGGTGTTTCCACGGTCTTAGGACAAAGTCTCTGGTGGAGACAGATGTGGAAGCAGGCTCACTGAATTGATTCTGATTTGGTTCAGCTTCATTTCTTTCCTCTTGAACTTCTCTTGGGATATCTGGATTAGGAACTGCAGGCTGTTCCAGTTCTGCCTGTGACTCCTGTTCTTGATTTGGTTCAGCATTCTGAAACTGTTGTTGTTCTTCTTGATCTTGCTCCTTTTGTATATTTTCTTCATCGTCCAAATCAGCAAGACCTATCTTAAAATCACATGTTTCTTGTTCACTTGTCATAAAGTTAGTTTCATCAAATATAATGTGAACAGATTCCTCAACACACATAGTTTTCTTATTATAAACTCTATATGCTTTACTATGAGATGAATAGCCAAGAAATACCGCTTCATCACTTCTTTCATCGAATTTACCTATATTTCGTTTTCCATTAACATGCACAAAACATCGACATCTAAAGACTCGAAAATACGAAATATTAGGTTTAATTCGTTAAATAATTCGTAGGGGGTTTTAGAAGTGATCGGTCTAATTAAAATGCGATTTAATATATAGCATGCAGTATTAACGGCTTCGACCCAAAAATTTCTAGGTAGATCACTAGCTATTAACATAGTTCTAGCCATTTCCTCTAAGGTTCTATTTTTACGTTCAACCACACCATTTTGTTGTGGTGTTCTAGGTGCGGAGAAATTGTGACTCAAACCATGCTCGTTGCAATAATCCATAAACTTTGAATTTTCAAATTCTTTTCCATGATCCGATCTTATGTGGACAAGTTGATTGTTACTAGATTTCTGAATTTCAGTAGCGAATACAACAAATTCATCAAAAGCCTCATATTTGCTAGATAAAAATAAAGTCCATGTAAATCAATTGTAATCATCAACTATAACAAAAACATATCGCTTACCGCTGCGACTTTGGATTCTCATTGGTCCACAAAGATCCATATGAATTAATTCAAGTGGTCTTAAAGTGGTCACGACATTTTTAGGTTTGAAGGATGACCTTGCATGTTTTCCTTTGGCACAAGGATCACATACTTCATTCTTTTGAAATTTTAGGGACGGTAATCCTCTTACTAGGTCTTTAGATCGTAAAGTATTAAGTAATGAAAAACTAGCATGACCTAACCGTTTATGCCAAAGAAGAGGGTCATCTTCTATAACGCTCAGACATGTTAGATTGGTTTTAGGAACAGTGTGCAGGTCCACCACATAGGTGTTCCCTTTTCTAATTCCTTCCAGAATGATGTCTCCTGTGTCGTTCTTAGAAATGATGCACTTTTCAGAAGTAAAGTTTACAGAGTTACCTTTGTCGCAAAAATGAGAAATACTTAAAAGATTGTGTTTTAAATTCTCGACCAAAAATACATTATCTATAGCATGGGAACTTGACCTTCCTATCTTTCCTTTAGCAATGATTTCACCTTTCATGTTGTCGCCAAAGGTTACAGTTCGTCCATCATAGGCTTCTTGTGAGAGAAATTTTGATTTATCGCCTGTCATGTGCTTGGAACAGCCATTGTCGAGATACCATGAGTTGTTCCCCCTCACTAGAACCTGTAAAACGAACTTAATAGTTAGAGGGTGGAACCCAGCCATCCTTGGGTTCCATGTCGATTATACAAGAATCATATTTCTTAATCCAAACTCTATCGACATATATTTGGTTCGTTTTGTTATGCTGTTCCTTTTTTAAACATTGATGTTTCAGGTGCCCAGTTTTGCCACAAAAGGAACAGACCTTTTTACTTGGGAGATCTACGTAGACCTTTTTCTTTTTATCATGTTTGTCATATCCTAGGCCTTCGGTTCCTTTGGTTTTAGCATTAAGAATCCATTTGAGAACTTCTTTGATTTTCCCTTTTTCTCTTGAATTTAATTCAAGCCTAAGTCGATCATTTTCTTTTTTGGGCGGATTCTAGGTCTAATTTCATTTGTAGAAGGACACATTTAATTTCTTTATTAGACTCATAACTCAATTCCATTTCTTGATACTTAAGTTGATTTAATTCAATGTTTAATATGATGTTCTCTTCTTTAACTTTTTCTATAGCTTCTTTTAACATCACATTATTATCAAGTAATTCAAAGAATCGAGTTTGCACATCGGACCTAAAAGAATTAAGGTAGGATATTTGGTCTTTGCAAGCCTTAAGGTCTTTTTCAGTTTTGAGACAGATGGCTGTTTGTTTTTCTAAATTTTCGTGAGATTCTAAAATCATTTTAATTAATCTATGTTTATCCAATTTGAATAAGTAATCAGAAAATGGATCAGAAGACAGTACCTCTTTTCCTTAAGACTTCTCATCATGCGTTGCCATGAGACAAAGATTGGCTACTTCTTCTTCTTCAATGGGAGCTTCGGTTTCGGTCTCGCTTTTGGATTCTCCCCAAGCAGCTATCATGGCTTTGCGAAAATCGTCTTTGTTGAAGTTTCCTTTTGTTGGTTGTCTTCCTGTTTCTCTTGCTTTTCCTTTACCTTTCTCATTCTTCCATAGTGGGCAATCCTTGATGAAGTGCTCGGTACTTCCACATTTGTGGCATTCATATGTTTTGGAATTTGAAGTTCCTCTTTCTTTGTTGTTTCTTTGATTTTTATACTTGTTGTTCCTGAAGAACTTCTTAAATCTACGTACCAGCATTGCTGCCTCTTCTTCATCAGTTTCTGATTCTTCTTGATCGTTTGCTGTCAGAGCCAGACCCTTGTTCCTGGAACTGTCAGCTGTTCCCAGATGTAATTCATGAGTCATAAGGGACCCAGCAACCTCTTCCAGATTAAACTTTGTGAAATCTTTAGATTCTTGAATGGTTGTGACCTTCGCTCTCCAACGATCATCTTGAGGTAGAGGCTTCTTAGGATTTTTCGCACTTGTTCATCTGAGGGAATTAGCCTTCCAAGGGAGACAAGCTCATTCGTGATGTTCGTGAACCTAGTAAACATTTCTTGAATGCTTTCTTTAGGTTCCATAACAAATCTTTCGTATTTGGACATGAGCAAGTCAATCTTTGAACGCTTTACTTCACTCGTTCCTTCGTGGGTAACCTCCAGCAGATCCCAAATTTGTTTGGCGGTTCTGCATCCCATAATGCGATTATGCTCGTTTGGACCAAGCCCACAAAGAAGCAATTTGATAGCAAGAGCATTCATTTCCATCTTTTAAAAATCTTCTTTCTCGTATTCTGTAATAGGTTTGGGAACAGTCTCGTTATTCGAGTTGGTAGTTGTTACCTCAAAATCTCCAATTTCGATGACTCTCCAAACTTGATAGTTCTCGACTTTGATGAAGATCTCCATCCTATTTTTCCAATACGTATAGAATTTGCCATCGAACGTTGGTGGTCTCTGATTAGAGTACCCTTGTTCCATGCGTTCGTTCATTTTCAGCATCTCTAATACACCAAGATACGGCTCTCAGGGTTTCCTGATCAAATGAGGAACAGGGCTCTGATACCATTTGTAGAAACACTTAGAGACAATGAACTGCAACAAGAGGGGGGATGAATTGTTGTTGTTGCCCTTAGAGTATTTTTGCCCCATTTTCTTGAGGAATTTGAATACTAAAAATACTCCAGACAAAATAAAGAAAACTAAAAAGAACACAAGAATTTAACGTGGGAAAAAGCCACGACCCTCTAGGGTTTTCTCTTCTCTTATTAATTTTATGTAAATATAATTCTCTATTACATAAAATAAATTCTCCTCTTTCTCTTCTCTCTTCTCTTCCTCTTTCTCTTCTCGGTTCTCCTTCTCGTTCCCTTTCTCTCTTCTCTTTCTCTTTCTCTTCTCTCAATTCCCCTTAGACTTACCCAAGTCTAATTACAAATTCTCTAAAAAAACCCGTACAAAATTTCTCTAAATTGGATGAACAAAACAAGAATTGCACAAGGATTTAATCTTGGATTAATTAGCTATTAAAAACTTTCAAGATTTCCTTTTCTTGATTTTGAAAACTCACGAAATATTTGGGCACAAAATATTTTTCGGAAATATTTTCTCTCTTGATTGATCACCAATTTGTGCCGGTTATCAAAACAACATTTAAATACTTTTTAGATCTTTTTTTGCCATAATCCCATGATCCTAAGATGTGGGAGTAGTGGGCAATAACCGTGAGTTTAGTGGGTAAGAGACTTGGTGGTTACTCCAAGTCTTCCCTTGTCTTCTAGCTAAAAATAGCCAAGACCTAATTTTAGAAATCTAATTTAAGATTTAAATTAAAAGTTAGTTATTTTAATTTAAGATCTAGTTTGTAAGTAATTCCAACTTAACTACCTTGTGTATCCTAGATTTATTCACCCGTACAACAAAAATAAAAAAGAAAAATAAATCTAAAATTATTTTCTTAATTAAATTCGTTGACTCCTTCTCTGACTGTTGATCTGGGAACACTGCACTGTCTCTGATTGACCAATCTTCGAATCTGACTTGATCTTGAAACAGTAAAGTAGTAATGCCCTTTTCAACTTCTAATGGTTCCATCAAAGACCTTTCAAGGATCGGATATAAAACCTAACACAATAATCTCAAAAACGTTATATGTTTGTTTAATAAAGTTTATGTTATCATCAAAACCAAATGGGCCAACACTACCAACACAATAAATTGGAAATAAACACGGCCACTTTGTTTTTGACTTTGCGTAACTCCATAACCGTCAATTCGCGTGTTTCCCTTGGAGTTTTGTATATAATCTACGTATTGAAATAAATAATTATCAAAAAGTTAATTATTAGTACATATAAAATATATTAAAATAAATAAATAATAATTTAAAAACCATATATAATAACTAATTAAATACTTACGGAATCAATACTTGCTACCCCGACTTTCTTCACGGCTTCTATAATATCATCCATAAATTTAATAACGTAGTAGCCGCCATGAATGCTATTTTTTTGTTGAAAACACTAAGAAAAAAGATATTATATATGTTAGTGCGTGCCAAATTAAAAACTCTTCAAAACTGTTAAAAACACAACTTAACCCTTAATTTCAATCATATGAAAATTATTTTTGATTCTAACAACTTCAACGCAATCATATATACCAAATAGTGTTGTGTGCCAAGTTTCATGCATAACAAACCAAGTTTAAGCTATTTTAAGTGCGAAAGTCCCAAAATTCATTCAAAACCGCTAAAAACGCAACTTGACCCTTAATTTCAAGCATATGACAATTATTTTTGATTCTAACAACTTCAACACAATAATATATACCAAATAGTGTTGTGTGCCAAGTTTCATGCATAACAAACCAATTTTAAGCCAGTTTACGCTCGAAAATGCCAAAAATCATTCAAAACCGTTAAAAACGCAACCTAACCCTTAATTTCAAGCATATGAAAATTATTTTTGATTCTAACAACTTCAACACAATAATATATACCAAATAGTGTTGTGTGCCAAGTTTCATGCATAACAAACCAAGTTTAAGCTATTTTACGCTCGAAAATGCCAAAATTCATTCAAAACCGTTAAAAACATAACCTAACCCTTAATTTAAAGCATATGACAATTATTTTCGATTCTAACAACTTCAACACAATAATATATACCAAATAGTGTTGTGTGCCAAGTTTCATGCAGAATCTTTCTGAAAATTCAGCTTTGGTTAGTAAACTTAAACTAGCTGCTGTTGTTTAGATGGATGTATCTGCAGATATTAGAAAAACTATAACGAATCTAGCAGACACCGACGTACCCATAATAGGTGTATCCTCATTAACACCGTCGAAGATGGCCCTTTTCTTTGAGAATAATGATAGTTTGCAGGCAGCCCTTGACAAAACATCCCCACTATGGCAATTATTTGTAGATGTCAAACAATGGTCAGATGAGTACAATTATGAGGAAAGATAGGTATGGCTCAATTGTGTGGGATTGAACCCGACGTGCTGGAGTTACGAGAGCTTGAAAAAATTGGGTGATTTCTTGAGGTAAAACTGTTAGAGTCGAAAACGTGTATAACGGGGTCCATAGTCTTACGTCGGCAAGAGTTTTAATCTTAACCACAACCATGCAACGTATCGAGACAAGCGTTAAAATAGAGTGGGAGTCGGGCACTGGGGAAGTTTGGGTTAGAGAGATATTTGAAAATGAAGGTAAAGATATAATTGGTGAATTGAATGATTTAGAGGAAGAACCGTGTGAAGAAGGAGTAGGTAATGAAAATGGAGGCAGTGATGATGTAAAAGATTATGAGGCAGACCCAGTGCACCAGGATAATGTAGATGATGTCAATAATTTAGAAGAAGAACCGTGTGAAGAAGGGGAAGGTAATAAGCATGTAGTATTGGGAACACTGGAGAATGGTGCAATGAATTTAGTAGGTCAGTAGACAGAGGAGTACCATGGTGTTAGCAGCAGCCACCAGAACGCACAGGTGCATGAAATGAATGTAATTGAGCAGATTGCGAATGTATATCAGAATGAACGCCATTTGGTAAAGGATACACAAGGGCAGTACACTCAGCATATGACTGTCAGAAACGATAATTCCATTGAGTTCATTGAGATTGACCGTGGCACACAAATTGTTGATGAATGGTTTGATCCTAATTGCTTCGGTAGAACTCTCGAGATCTCAGCAAAGCAAGAACAGTTTAATGGGGTTCAACAGACAAAATCCGAACTTGGGTGATTTGAGGCCAAGCAATAGTGCTCCAGCGAAAAGACCGAGAGGTAGACCAAACGGGATTGCTCAATCTCTCCCTGAACCATTATATGTT
The DNA here is from genome assembly GCA_019776075.1 of Amaranthus palmeri. Taxonomy (NCBI): domain Eukaryota; kingdom Viridiplantae; phylum Streptophyta; class Magnoliopsida; order Caryophyllales; family Amaranthaceae; genus Amaranthus; species Amaranthus palmeri. The sequence goes on from JAAKBH010000378.1 coordinate 462,391, forward strand.
CCTTCAACTCCATTAAGTGGTGATTTCGAGGCAAAGGAAACGTGGAATACAGCAAGATTACTGGGTGTGAATTCAGCCAATGAGGGTGCAGTCATGACGGAGTTAAAGAAGTCGAGAAGGTTGTTGGTACGAGAGGAGAATAACCACTCAGGACGTATGTAAGTCCCTTATTACCCTTGGTGTCTTCAGTTATTTCTCATGAATTTTCTCTTATGGAATGTTAGGGGTATTGGGAGGGGAGAGAAATGCATTAGTATAAAAAACCTGATCAATGGTCATAAGGTATCTATATTGGGATTGGTGGAGACGAAACACAGGAAATCCTTTCACAGCAGAGTGAGATGAATGTGGGACAATGATGATTATGATTGGTGTGAAGCACTAGCGTCGAAAACAAATAGTGGGGGGCATAGTTGTTGTTTGGGACCGAAATGTTTTTTGTGTCTCACAGAAATTTATTAGCGATCGATCGATCATCTTGGAAGGGGTTATGATTAAAAATAATTTCAGCTGTTGTGTAGGCGTGATTTGTGGGCCATGTGATAGATTGGGAAGGTACAATCTTATATGAATCCACCAAGATGATTATTCAGTCCATTGGAAAGCCTTCATTGATCATGGGTGATTTCAATGAAGTTTTGAAGCCTAGTGAAAGAGTGGGTCAAATAAGAGTTGACAGAAGTATAAGGGAGTTTAGAAGATGGGTGCAGGAGCTGAATCTGATTGACTTACCTTTACATGGCATTCAATTTACATGGAGTAGACTCGACTCTCAATGTAAACTTGATAGATGCTTATGCACAAATGAGTGGTTCACTTCGTTCCCAGAATTGAGATTGGAGGGCTTGAAAAGAGGCCCATCTGACCACAATCCTATCCTATTAGCTCTGGAGAATCATGTAAACTGGGGACCTAAGCCGTTTAGATGCTTCGATGTCTGGTTCTCAAACCCAAACTTTAGAGACTTTGTGGAATCGGAATGGAATAATCTACCACAATTAAGCCTGGGTAACAAGTTGAAAGCGTTGAAAGCACCATTGAGGTCTTAGGGTAAAGAAAAATTTGGGGCTTTGGAGCATAATATTAATAAGTTGGAAATGGTGATACATGAGTTGCAAAAAGTAGAGGAACAAAGACAATTAGATGTAGTGGAGAAAGCTAGACTTCGTGTGGCACAATCACAGTTACAATCTTGGCTCTTTCGTCGAGAAAGAATTTAGAGACAAAAAGCCCGTAGTTATGGTTTTAGTAGTAAGGATCACAATACGAAGTTCTTCCATGCCTCAACCATCCTACGAAGGAAGAGGAAAGAAATCTGCCAACTGATGATTAATGGAACTTTGATAAGTGGGGTCGACAATCTGAAAAGAGAGGTGAACAAATACTTTGAGAGTCGGTTCTCACAGGACAATAATCTAGATCTTGATTTTGAGTTGGGTGACCATCCAACGGTGAGTGAAGACCAAATTCGATTCCTAGAGTCCATGCCATCGAGGGAAGAGGTCAAACAGGCGGTATAGGCGTGTGGTACCGATAAAGCGCCAGGTTTCGATGGGTTTAACTTCAAGTTCTTTATGGAAATGTGGGAGGTGATCAAAGAGGATGTTTACTCTTTCGTGATTCAGTTGTTAGAGCATGGTGAAGGCGCAAGAGCAATCAATACTACGTGGGTAACTCTTATCCCAAAATTGGGTAATCCGGTTTCAATTGAAGATTTTAGACCTATTAGCATGGTAGGTGCTCTATACCAGATTATCTCAAAACTGCTTGCTAATCGGCTAAAAGGGGTAATTGCACCCCTTATTGATGAATCGCAAAGTGCATTCGTTCTTGATAGACAGATTTTAGATGGGGTCTTAGTGGCTAATGAGGCTATTGCTTGGTTGAGGAAGAGAAAGATTCCAGGTGCGCTCCTTAAACTAGATTTTCAAAAGGCCTATGATTCAGTTAAATGGTCTTTCCTGAAGCAGGTTTTGGAGAAGATGGGATTTGGTGCTAGATGGATCAGATGGATTATGACTTGTGTCAGTACAGCTTCATTATCAATCTTACTCAATGGCTCTCCCCTTAGCCCGGTAAGAATGGAAAAGGGCCTTCGCTAAGGTGACCCATTGTCTCCTTACTTGTTCATCCTTGTGAGTGAAGTCTTACTTTGCCTGTTGAAGAAAGCTGAGGATCTCCAACTTATTGAGGGTGTGTCAATTGGTAAAAATAATGTGAAACTAAAGCACCTACAGTTTGTAGATGATACGTTGATATTTGTTCCGCAGAATGATAGGGTGGTTACGAACTACTTTCGTATCCTTGATGTGTTCTCCCTACTTTAAGGCCTACAGCTTAATTACAGCAAATCACTTATAATCTCTTGGTGTCCTGATGCACACGAGTGGGCGAAAACAATTGCTGCTGAAAACGGGTGCGGTCATTCGATATGCCCTATCACATACATGGGGTTACCTTTGGGAGCCAATATAAATAAATGCGCTGCGTGGAAACCGGTGTTATCCAAGATAGAGAACAGATTGTCTTCGTGGAAGGGGAAATTACTATCGAGGGCTGGAAGACTCACTTTGATAAAGAGCGTACTCAATAGCCTCCCAGTATACTATATGAGTATGTTCAAGATGCCGAAAGCAGTAGCATCGAGAATAGTTAAGTTGCAAAGGAACTTCTTTTGGGGTAATTCCACAAATGGTGATAGAACGATTCCAGCGGTTAATTGGTCTACAATTGAACTCCCAAAGAACCTTGGGGGACTGGGAGTGGGCAATATACTTCGTAAGAACCTCATGCTATTATTTAAGTGGTGGTGGAGATACTCAAGTTGCGATAACTCACTGTGGAAGCGCATTATCATTTCTATTTACAATATAAAGGGTCTGAAGGCGTCATCATCTACATTTCAAGGAATGAATAATGGGGTATGGGCTCATCTACTTAGTAACGATGCTGATACATCAAGGATAAGGAATATTATCGAGGATGGGATGCAGGTTAACATTGGTCAGGGGAGATGGACTCTGTTTTGGCACGATAAGTGGTGCTCGGGAGGCCCTCTAAGGGACAATTTCCATAGACTTTTCTCGATCTCTGTTCAGCAGGATGCGCTAGTCAATCAGATGGGATGTTGGATTGAAGATGAATGGGTGTGGAATCTCAGATGGAGGCATCGACTTTATGATTGGGAGCAGGGTGATCTTGAAAGGTGACAGCTCCTTATTGCTCATGTTTTCCCCCAACCGGGAAAATTTGACGACATTGGTTGGTGGGGGGGCTCAAATGGTGGGTATCCCACTAAGGAGATCAGTTCTAGGTTTTATGAGGCATACAATCCTATATTGCCTAAGGAAGTCTCGGATGTGATTTGGAGGATAAAAGTGCCTCCAAGAGTTCAGTTGATTATTTGGATGGTTAACTTGGAGAAGTTAAAAACTGGTGATGTTTTGATTGATAGAGGGTTGATTAACCCATTGCAGGGTAAGTGTGCATTTTACAACACTTTTATTGAATCTAATTCCCACTCTTTTCTCTTGTAGCTTCTCATGGCAATTGATGAATACTAATGGTGGGGATAGGTATCGGGGGTCCTACAGAACCAATGCGGCTCTTTCACTCTGGCAAGGAGACACTTGGTCCCGAAACGACGCAGGGGAAAATTATGGCTCATGATCCTTGGATGCGTCATCTGGTCGATTTGGTTTGAGAGAAATAAGAAAAAATTTCATAATGGAGATCGAGACTTGAGAAGAACCATTGGCACTATCAAGTTTAGAGTTGGTGTTTGGGCAAAGGAGCTACTTGGCATGGACATTTCATCTACTCCTGGTGCTACTACTTATGCTGCTTATTTGTTCCCCATATAGTTTTGTATTGTAGCCATGGTGTATGTTTTGTTTTGTTTGTATCTTAGTTGGATGTAGCTTTTCTTTGGTTTTGCTTTTGTTTCCGTTTGTAATGGTGTGAATCGCCAGGATGGTGTTGGAGTGGTGTAGTGTACTGAAGCATAATCCACCATTATGCGTTGTTTTGGTGGCCCGATTCTTGATCCTTATCCCCGATGGCTTTCTCCCCTAGTAGGGTTTTTTATGCCGGGAGGGCTAAGGCTCCCAAGTAGGGATGGTCATGGGGCGGGTCTGGAGCGGGTCCGACTAGACCCGGACCCGGACCCTTTTAATTTTTTGAGATCCAGACCCGGATCCGGACCCTAAGGGTCCAATATTTTCAGACCCAGACCCAGACCCTCCGAATCTGATGGGTCTAGGGTCCTTAATGGGTCCTTAGTGGGTCTAAAATAAGTCTCTTTGATTTGTTGAATTTGAAACATTTATAAGTCATTGTATTTTTCGAATATTTGTAAGAGAGTTATTATCGTATTTTACAAATATTTAATACTAATTTAACATCTAAACTCGCATGCACCAATACAATT